>CM019163.1:7239651-7329529 GCA_009733165.1 Naja naja
CCCGTTCCGAATCCAACCGAACCCAGTTGAGAGCCCATATTAGGACTTACCTGGGAGCTTTGAGGGCAGCGAGGAGGGTTTACCTCTCCGCCCTCATAGCATCCGCAGATAACCGCCCGGCCGCCCTGTTCAGGGTCACGCACTCCCTCTTACATCGGGAGCCAGAGGTGGACCCTTTGCAGGGTAGGACTGTGGAATTTGGACAATATCTGTCAGATAAGATCGCTCGGATCCGGGAGGGGTTGAACTCCAATTTGCAGTGTTCTGAGGAGGGAGTTACAGAGAGTCTGGCCGATGTCATCTGGGCTGAGTTTGATCCTGTTTCTGAGGATGAAGTGGACAGGATTATGTGATGACTGAGTTCCACCACCTGTTTATTGGACCTGTGTCCTTCCTGGATGGTATATGCCTCCAGGGAGACCACGTGCAGCTGGCTCCAGGCAGTTGTTAATGCCTCGCTGGGGGAGGGGTCCTTTCCCGCCGCCTTGAAAGAGGCAGTGGTGAGACCCCTCCTGAAGAAGCCTGCTCTGGACCCAGCCGTTTTAAACAACTTCCGTCCAGTCTCCAACCTTTGCTTTTTGGTGAAGGTTGTTGAGAGTGTGGTGGCTCAGCAGTTTCCGCTTTTCCTGGAGGAAGCGGACTATCTAGATCCGTATCAGTCGGGCTTCCAACCCGGGTACAGCATGGAGACGGCATTGGTCATCTGATGGATGATCTCTGGAGGGCTCAGGACAGGGGATTTTCCTCTGTCCTAGTCCTATTAGATCTCTCAGTGGTTTTTGATACCATCGACCACGGTATCCTATTGTGGCGCCTTGGGGGGTTGGGAGTGGGGGGCACTGTTCTGCAGTGGTTCTCCTCCTACCTCTCGGGGCGTTCGCAATCGGTGCTTGCAGGAGGGCAGAGGTCAACCCCAAGGGCACTCACATGTGGGGTCCCTCAGGGGTCGGTCCTCTCTCCCCTCCTGTTCAACATCTATATGAAGCCGCTGGGTGAGATCATCTGTGGCTTTGGGGTGAGGTATCATCAGTATGCTGATGATACCCAGCTATATATCTCCACCCCAAGCCAAATCAGTGATGCCCTCTCTGTGATGACCCGTTGTCTGGATGTGGTACAGACCTGGACGGGCAGGAACGGACTACAGCTCAACCCGGCTAAGACTGAGTGGTTGTGCGTACAGGCATCTCGGCCCAGTCAGTTGATTCCATCTTTGGTCACAGGGGGAGAGGTGTTGCCCCCTGTGGATAGGGCTCAGAACCTGGGAGTCCTCCTGGATTCACGGCTTAGTTTGGAGGAGCAGGTGGGGGCTGTGACCAGGGGCTTTGCCCAGGTCCGACTGGTTCGCCAGTTACGCCCGTATCTGGACCCAGATGCCCTTCGCATGATCACTCATGCACTTGTGACGTCCCGACTCGACTACTGCAATGCTCTCTATCTAGGACTGCCCTTGCATACCATCCGGAGGCTTCAGCTGGTGCAGAATGCGGCTGCGCGGGTTGTGATGGGAGCTTCCCGATACTCCCATGTTACACCCCTCCTGCGTGGTTTGCATTGGTTGCCGGTTGCCCTCCGGGTGAGATTCAAGGTGTTAGTGTTAACATTCAAAGTCCTTTATGATATGGGTCCAGGGTACTTGTGGGAGCGTCTTCTGCCAATATCAAACACCGATCGCCCTGTGCGTGTGCACAGACGGGGACTCCTCGGGGTGCCATCGGCTAGACAATGTCGGCTAGCGGTACCCCAGGGAAGGGCCTACTCTGTTGCGGCCCCCGCCCTGTGGAACCAACTCCCTCTGGAGCTCCTGTTGGCTCCTGATCTCCGCTCCTTCTGCCGCGATCTGAAGACCTGGCTGTTTGAACAGGCTGGGCTGGACTGACCTCCTGGGTTTTTTAAAAGTATTTTAAGGGGTTTTAGTGATTGGGCTTATTGATCTAATCTTGTTTTAAATATTTATTGATTGTTGTACTGTGTTTTAATTGTGAGCCACCCCGAGTCCTTGCGGAGCGGGGCGGCATATAAGTCCAATAAAATAAAATAAATAAATAAATAAATAAAAATGTTACATGGATTTTTCTATGTAGCTTCCAGGAGTCAAGACTGATTTGAAAGTGTGTGCGCGCATGCACGCACACACACACACAAAAAGGTGTAATGATCCAAACTTAGAATCTAGACAGCGCAAAGAACAATTTGCTATCTACCATTTTCACGCAATGCTGGGCATATCTAATTTGGGAACACGAGTAGATCCAGTCTCAAAACACTCATTTACCAGATGACATACTTGGTGTGTGAGATTTTTTTTAATCTTTAAAAAAAAAACCAATCCATATGCCTCCCATTTTTTGAATAGCTTGTAAACATACCTACCCATCGTGCTATTATCTTGGGAGTTAAACATTATGCAGGGTCCAGAAAGTGTATAAAATATGGGAAGCTAGGAAATTAAAGGTTTCGGTTATTGCAAAAAGAAAGAAAACACAAATAAAATTAGTTTACAACAAAACCATTTAGGACAGTTTTACATATCTTTCTTTTCTTGCAAGACCTCCTTGCTACCTTCACATCTTTATGGATATTTTCTTAAACATACAATCACAACACCCAGAAAAAGAAAAAAACCAGCATTAAGGGCATCGCAGATACAGAACAGAAACTCAGCAAGAAGATTTAAAAGCCCAGGGAAAATAATTATGTTTCAGCTCCTTTCTGAACTGTGCCAAGGAAAAGCTTACCTTCTTGCCACACTCCCATAATGCTGTCTGTCATGCCAATTTATTTCTGCCTTTAAAAAAAGCAAACAGTTGAGCACAATGTCCAACAACGCACTAATCCCTGTCAATCTCAGTGACTTTTACACGCGCGTTTTCAGCTCTCAGAATGCCCGCGAGTTGGGGGATTCTGGGAGCTGAAGCCCACCCATTTTCAAGTTGCTGAGGTTGTTGAACCACTTCACTAGGTTGTAATGTGGAGCCCCAAGACTTTTTTTAATTTTTTTTTTGGAAAATTAAGGTATGGAAGATTTGTGTTTTGAGTGGCAAAAAGCCCTGTTCAATTAAAACCAGAATCGCAGGCATTTGAATAATTAAAGGCATTTATTTATTTGTATTGTATTTGTTTGTATTTTTTTTTACAAATGCCACAAGACGGCAAATATATCCGCCACACCTTCCTCCTTCTGTTAGCCTACTGCATAAATCCAACCATCGTCTCCAGCAGTTGGGTCAGAGGTGACCAGTCCTGGAGAACCGGTAGCAGAAATGTTGAGTAGTTCAGAGAACCAGCAAATACCACCTCTGACTGGACCCTCCCCCATCTATTCTCTGCCTCCCATTGATTCCCAACTGATTGGCTGGGTCTTCTTTGGTTGCCCTGCACAGGAGAATGGAGCTGGAAAGCAGGTTAGTGGGGTGGGGAGGGAATGGGGATTTTGCAGTAACCTTCCCCTGCCACGCCCACCAAGCCACGCCCACAGAACCAGTAGTAAAATTTTTGAATCCCACCACTGCATTGGGTAGTACAGTTACTTGGAAAAGGCATATTAATAGGTGAACATATCAGATGCATATGATTCACTCCAATTTAGGGCAGTGTTTCTCAACCTGTTCTTCACCATGGAATCCCCATTAAATACCTTTTGTGGCCACGGACCCCCAACACTTAACTCAAGATTTAAATCACAACATTTCTTCAAATCTTTGTGAACCCACTGTGACGACATTGTGGCCTCTCCACCGGTCCAGGGACCACAGGTTGAGAACCACTGGTTTAGGGGTTTACGATGTTGTGTGAATTGAAAGCAGAATTTCCCGTGAACAAACCTATGGAGAAGTTCATTCTACTTTGTTCAACAGGAGCTACTGTGATGACCCGGGGCATGGCACAAAGGCAACACAGTCAGATAGTCAGTAGGAGTTCCTTTAATAGTCCAACTTTGCCCCCAATGTCCAGGTTACCTTCTGGCTGGAGAAAAACTTTCCCAGGAACAGCCTTTAACTGCAGGGAATCAAGTCCAAAACATGGTCAACAAAAACTGTAACTTTAAGTCCAATCAAGGCAAAATGAGGTAATTAGTTTGGTAGGGCAGGAGAAAAAATTCCAGACGTGAAGGCATGGCAAAACTCACATGGTCGGGAAGATGCCAGGAACACAGATAAGCAAAGACAACACAGGATAAAATCACATTTTCTCCCAGCAGCTACCACAGTCAGCATTCAGGTCTTATAAACTTTCATTCCCAGGTGTGCCTAATGAAGGGAATCAGGCCCCTTTCCTCCCACATAAGCCATGCAACTCATTCTCCCTTCTCCATTCCTCCCTGTATGATGAAGAGGGGATGGGCCTGGTTCTTCCTCTGAACTCCCTCTCCCTTGTTCTATCTCTTCCCTGCTCGGTCCAGCCAGACTTTGCCCTTCCCCAGCCACCTCCACAGACAATGGAGCCACACTCCCACTCCCTGTCAGCTGTTCGTCTTCCTCCTGGATTCAGACTCTGACAGGGGCATGACAGGTACTGTTTGGTACTGTAAATATATTCAGGACTGTAGCTTTGTCTTTAAGCCCAATTCATAGCCTTTGTTTCATTTCTATCTTATTATCCATAGGCTAGCTACTCATGTCAATATTATCGGGGCTTAAGATGGTGATGTAACTGGAATCTATTTAGAGATCTCTGACTTAAACAATAAAAGTTCAAGCTGTGGTTTGAATTATGGCAGCTAAAGCCAACCACCGCTGGCATTTTTCCTCTCATCTGTGTCCCCTTAAAAATCTGCAAAGCGGTCTTTCTTCTTCTTCTCCATTTACACTCATTAACTGTTCCATTATCTTGATGTTTACGGAAAGGCTATAGCGCTTCCTTTCTTTTCTGTTAATATCCTCTAGATATAAGTAGGAAAGGAATTATTGGGCCATGATGAAAATGATTATTAAAAAAAACCCCATTTCTGTACTGCAGACGAAGGGCAAACCATGTAAATCACATCAAATAATTTGCGTGCAGGCTAAATTGTAATCAGTGTTGCGTATCTCTAAAGATTGCATATGTGTGTGTGTGTATGTGGAGTCATTGAACCTGCATAAAGAAGGTCTTTCTTTCCTCTGTATTTCTCTGTCTAATGCAGTTTGTTAGCTATTGCTTGAACTCTTAAAATAATTATAGTTTCTCCTCTATTTCCAGGTCATTATTTTAGTGCACTGACAAATAAAATACTCTGATGATGTTACCCAGTTAATGGAATAACAGAGTTGGAAGGCACCTTAGTGGTCTTCTAGTCCAACCCCTTGCTCAAAGGAGGGGAATATAGGAGACCCTATATCAGGAGTCCCCAAACTTGGCAACTTTAAGACTTGTGGGCTTCAGCTCCCAGAATTCTCCAGCCAGCATAGCTGGCTGGAGAATTCTGGGAGCTGAAGCCCACAAGTCTTAAAGTTGCCAAGTTTGGAGACCTCTGCTCTATATCATTCCAAACAAGTAACTGTCCAGTCTCTTCTTTAAAGCCTCCAGTGGTGGAGCATCCAAAGTCAGCATATCAGCAACCCGCCAACTTCTGGAGGCAACGTTGTTCCACTGATTGATTGTTCTCACTGTCAGGAAATTTCTCCTTAGATCTAGATTGCTTCTCTCCTTGATTAGTTTCCACCCATTGCTTCTTGTCCTGCCTTCAGTGTTTTGGAGAATAGCTTGACTCCCCTCTTCTTTGGGGCAACCCCTGAGATATTGGAACACTTGATATTATGTCAGCCCGAGACTAATCCTTCTTTTCTAGACATACCCAATTCCAGCAACTGTTCTTCATGTTTTAACCTCCAGCCCTGTAATCATCTTTGTTGCTCTTTTCTGCACTCTTTCCAGAATATCAACATCTTTTTTTTTTATAATGTGGTGACCAAAACAGTTTGGGAAATGAGCAACCAAGCTCAGACAGCTCCAAAGACCCCTTTGGAGCTGTGGTGGCACAGCGGTTAGAGTGCAGTGCTGCAGGCTACTTCTGCTGACTGCCAGCTGCCTGCAATTTGGCAGGTCAAATCTCACCAGGCTCAAGGTTGCCTGAGTCTTCCATTCTTCCAAAGTCAGTAAAATGAGGACCCAGATTATTGGGGGCAAGAGGCTGAATCTGTAAACTGCTTAGAGAGGGCTATAAAGCACTGTAAAGCAGTATGTACATCTTATTGCTATTGCTACCGTGTTTCCCCGAAAATAAGACACTGTCTTATATATTTTTTGGCTCCCAAAAACACACTAGGTCTTATTTTCGGGGTAGGTCTTATATATTTATGGTGCCAAATAGTGGGTGTGAGTGTGTAGGGGGGGGTGTTTCGCGGGTGCATGGTTGCTCCCTGAAAAGTCTTCCTGGAACTGGAGATTTACACTAGGTCTTATTTTCGGGGTAGGTCTTATATTAGGGCAGGTTTAGAAAATAGTGCTAGGTCTTACTTTCGGGGTAGGTCTTATTTTCGGGGAAACACGGTAATTCAATCTTCAGCTATAAAAATTCTGCCTTATAAATAGAAAAATTAGTGGGTGAGGAAGTGGAGATCCCTCTTCTTTATTTTCTTGGCAAAGGCCTGTCCCTTTTTATATTTCCAAAACCTCTTTAAAGAGAAGACGGTGTGTGGGTATTTATGTGAGGAGAAAGCATCTGTTCCGTAATCGAAACCTGGTTCCCTTTTTTTGAACACAGGAACCCTCAGTATAAATCATTAAGGATTTAATCTGCAACCTTGTCATTTCTGATTCTACTGGCATATGCTACTTATGCAAATGTTGTACAACAACCCAGTTTCTCTGGGAAAAGACGGTACTCCTGTGGGGAATAAATGAATAAAGTTAGACTAATCACATGGCAAGTATGTTCTCTTGGAACTTGTCCCGTGGCCCAAGGGATTCAGCATCAAGAATATTGTTGGTAAATATTCATTGCTGCTTAAAAGGAGGTGCCGTGTAGACAAAGATATAAATCAAAAGAGCTGAGCCACATTAGGCACCTGCAGTGGCACTTCCCTTTCGTAAGTCACTTCCCTGAAGTCACAACATTTTAAATCTTAGCCCAGAAGTAGACGATTTACAGTACACCCTTCCAGATGTTGCAACAGCCAGCATTCCAAGGAAAGATGGCTAGTACTGAAGGTTGCATCTAAAGTTTTTCTGTCTCCTAACCTGTTCCATTGTTCAGTTTTTGTAGTAGACTTATTAAAAATCAAGTGGATTTATCTAGTTCTCTTTTTAAAGCCAGCAGTCATGAACAAAGATTATGGGAGCATATTCCACAGGCTAACTCTGCATTGACTATGTGAGTCTTATCTAAGCTGAATTGGGGCTTCCGTATCTGCGTTGTTTAATCAAGGTGGAGTTAAACCTTCTGGTATTTCTTTGCTGCTAACTAATTGTCATGCGGATTTTCACACCCAATAATATTACAATATTATTGCACCCAATAATATTACAATATTATTGCACCCAATAATATTACAATATTATTGCACCCAATAATATTACAATATTATTGCACCCAATAATATTACAATATTATTGCACCCAATAATATTACAATATTATTGCACCCAATAATATTACAATATTATTGCACCCAATAATATTACAATATTATTGCACCCAATAATATTACAATATTATTGCACCCAATAATATTAAAATATTATTGGGTATGAAAATTATTACACACCAATAATATTATAAATATGATTGCCTTGATTGACAGGGCTTGGGTTGGCACAAGATGGAAACCATCATCTGCAAACAAAGTGGCTGCGTTCATATAATGGGCTGAAACAAATCCTGATGAGTCGCATGATGGCTTAGGATGAGCTACATGATGGCTTATGATGATGCACTTAGTTGAAATATGTCCTAAGTAGCTCCTTCTTAAAGATCCCAAAGGTCCTTTTTCAAAAGGCAACTGGGCTTTGTTTCTCTTTGAAGTTGTTTACAACACAGTTCTTTCAGCAGTTCCAAGAAGTTTCTGCATCCATATGCACTATTGAGGCTATCCTGAGGGCACAGATAACTCTCCAAGTGGCCTCAACAACCCTCAGAACGAGTACTAATGACCAGATGACTGCAAGGAGTATAAATCCTTCCATTCTTCACCATTCAGTCAGAATGGAAGAAGCTTCTTGGATGAGAAGTGAAATGTGTTCAAGGAAAAACGAAGTCCAGTTGCCTTTTGACAATGCAATTTTGGGAAACCATGATGTGGATGACTGAGAATCTCCATAGACGGCTTCTTCAATATTATCTGTGTTAAAAAAAAATACTGCATTGGATGCAATAAGAGATCCACACACTTCTGCAACTAAAACTAGTGATACTCTACCATCCTTAAAATACTATTTAAAAATGTAGCATTTGTCACTCTGATGAGGCCATAATTCCATTTAATGTCATTCAGACTACTCAACGGACTACACCCTCTGCACTTTCTTCATTAAACTAGCTGGCTTTTAAGATCAAACGAGTCTCTTGACAGATTGTCAACAACAGCCACTGATTTCCCTGGAAAGTGTATCTCATGAATGAGATTGAATCTGCCACTCATAGGCATTCTGTTTATGCGTTGATTATTATTATTTTTTGTGGCAAGCCATCCATGCCAAGTTAACACCCAGGGACATGGGATGGGCTAGGGCCTCTGTTTCCATAGTGAATGACTAAGCTATTAATTACGAGCCATTAAAATTATAGCTTCATCCCCCTTAGAAAATGAAACTGGAAAATCTCTTTCTGAAGTCAATGTAATGCCATGGTTTAACAACCTGCAATTGTGTAAAGATAGGTCAAGAAGGCAATTTGATAGCATAACTTGTGTTAAACAACAGGTGGTTTGACTGTTGGCAGTTGAGTAGAATCCTCAGATTTGCTATCTATCATGATTGCAAATCCCTTTCAGTTTGGTTGCAGGAACTGGGTTTGTCTAGTATAAGGAAGAGAAGGATTAGGAGTGAGATGATAGCAGTCTTCCAATATCTGAGAGGGTGTCACAGAGAAAAGGGATTGACTTGTTCTCCAAGCACCAGAAGGTAGGACAAGAAGTAATGAGTGGAAGATCATTAAAGAGAGATCCAATCTAGAATTAAAGAGAAATTCCCTGTCAGAACAATTTATCAGCGGAATGGCTTGACTCCAGAAGTTGTGAGCGCTCCATTACTGGAGATTTTTAAGACGAGATTGTCTAGAATGACATAGGATCTCCTGCTTCAGCAGGGAGTTGGACTAGAAGACTGCTGAAGTCCTTTCCAGCCCTACAATTCTATCTTCTATAATATTCCTATTCAGGACCCTTCCAACCAGAGGTGGTATTCAGCAGATTCTGACCAGTTCTGGAGAACCGACAGTGGGAATTTT
Source organism: Naja naja (assembly GCA_009733165.1). NCBI lineage: Eukaryota > Metazoa > Chordata > Lepidosauria > Squamata > Elapidae > Naja > Naja naja. Next base: position 7,249,018 of record CM019163.1, read on the forward strand.
GAGTAGTTCGGAGAAAGGGCAAATATCATCTCTGACTGGCCCCGCCTCCATCTATTCTCCGCCTCCCGAGTCCCAGCTGATTGGCTGGGTTTCTTTGGTTGTCCTGCATAGGAGAACGGAGCTGGAAAGCAGGATAGTAGGGTGTGGAGGGAATGGAGATTTTACAGTATCCTTCCCCTGCCACACCCACCAAGCCACGCTCACAGAACCGGTAGTAATTTTCTTTTTTTGGAATCCCACCACTGCTTCCAACTCAGTTATTTTGCACTCTGTATTCAAACAAGAGTTTGGTGATTGAGTTTCCACTCTCCTTTCTTCCATGTCTAGGACAATTGGCTCAATTTTTTTTTCTTTTTATCACAAAGACAGATAAGAGCTATTGCTCTGACAGGTACATTCTGTTAAGTTTGCATGAAGAGTCAGACGCGGAGTGCTTCAGTGAAGAGTTTATTAGTGACTACAGCTCATAACGGACCCGCTGGGCTGCGGCTGCTACTTATAGCCAACAGCCGCAGTTGCCAGCCAATCAGAGTGCAGGATTTTCCTGCACTTTTTAAACCGATCATTTCTGACATTTTACAAGAACAGTTCAAACTAAACCAATGACATTCAAACCTGCATACATAACACATTCCATAACCCACCCACCCCCGGCCTTCATGGCTTCAGAATCTACCACTAATTCAGAAGCAGATTCTGATACATGGATAAAAGCACATCAGTTTAAGGCTGCAAGGGAGGATCTGGACACAAACGGATCATGTACTCATTTCACAGCTGAAAGAATAGGCATGAAAGGGATACATGAGGACTCACCGGCTTGGATCCAGGCTGTGCACAGAAACAAACAATTGACTGGTTTTATTATTTCTGACAGGGCCAATAAGCTATGGTGAGAGAGGACAGGAACCAACTCAACGTGTCACTTAGGATCAGTCTGAAAGAGAGCATCTCTACAAGGGTCGACCAATTCAGTGGTAGGATTTCTACAGCAAAGGAAGAATCATTTAAACTTCTGTATGTTAAGATTTTGTCATGCAAACTGATAGTGTTTGGTTTGGGATTATTTATTTGGTAATGATGTCATCCATTCAATTGTGTTTCAGTCTTGGCAATTCTTTTGGCCAGGTCTCTCCACATCTTCCAATCTTGTGCTACTTCTTTGAGTTGTTCTATGCTCTGGCTGGTGTCAACCAGAATATTTATTAGCTATTAAGAAAATCTATATGGCAGTGGTGGGATTCAAATTTTTTTACTACCGGTTCTGTGGGCGTGGCTTGGGGGGGGCATGGCTTGGTGGGCATGACAGGGGAGAGATACTGTAAAATCTCCATTCCCTTCCCACTCCTGGGGGAAGATTACTGCAAAATCCCATTCCCTCCCCACCCCACTAACCTGCTTTCCAGCTCCGTTCTCCTGTGCAGGGAAACAAAAGAAGAACCAGCCAATCAGCTGGGACTTGGGAGGCAGAGAAGAGATGGGGGCGGGGCCAGTCAGAAGTGGCATCTGTTGGTTCTCCGAATTACTCAAAATTTCTGCTACCAATTCTCCAGAACGGGTCAGAACCTGCTGAAGACCATCTCTGGCTGCCACCTAACTTGTGGTGACTCTGGGCGGCTTATAGAAATAGAGACAACCACATCTTCAGGGCCTTTCGAAAGAGTGTCAAGGTGAGGGACAATCTTACCTCCTCCACTAGGAGGAAACCACCATGGAGAAGGCCCTTCTTCTTTATCCCGGTAGATGAACCTCCTTTAGAAAGCGGGGGCCATAACACTCCCAGCCTACTCGCTGTGTAAGTTGGGTAGATGTAACCCTGGAAAAGACCGTCCTTCATATAATTATCTGGTGGCAATCAGGAGGACACTACACAACAACTTTTCCCAACCAAGTGACCTTCAGATGGGTTTGACGAGGCCCATCTCAAATGGAGTTGGTGGTGGGGAGATATTATTTCATTTAGTAAAAAATTTGAGGGCGACATGGACTTTAGTTGAAGATGAAGGGTGTATCCATGCTGGTGGTGGTGATGGTGCTTTTTGAATGCCCATCACTGTGTATGCTCATTTTTCTTTCTTTCTTTCTTTCTTTCTTTCTTTCTTTCTTTCTTTCTTTCTTTCTTTCTTTTTATTTTTATATATAAATTTTATTGAATAAACATTAAAAACAATTGAACACAGTGCGCCTTTCTTGGCCAACATTTTGGCCATACAAGCTATATTATAGAGATGCACATAACAGTTAATTTCCTTTTTCCCTTATGTTATTAGTATAGTGCTAGCTGCATATTATTTTTATTTACATTTATCTACAATTATATACCTACTTACAACCATCTTTTATATTCATACATTCATATCATCTCATATTTGTCCATTATATTCCATTCTCTCCTCTACAAAACTTTAACTTTCATTCCTATAAAATGTCAACCCTTTCTTTCTTTTTCCTTGACTCTAGCCATTGATACATTTTACTCCAGGCTTCATAATGCTCTGTCTCACCCTTATCTTTGATTTCTAAAGTTAGTCTGTCCATCTCTGCACAGACTAATATTTTCCTTATTATTTCACTTTCTGTAGGCGTTTCTTCATTCTTCCAGTTTTGGGCATACACCAATCTCGCCGCTGTTATTATATGTAACATTAAATATATTGTTCCTTTACTGTATTTCTCATTAATAATCCCCAGTATGTAAGCTCATTTCTCTGACAGGGGGAATAATGTGGCAATGTGGAAATAGAAGCAACCTCACAATCAGGACCATCAACTCCCTTTTCCAAAAGTAGTCAAGAAAAGCCACCGTTAGAGATTCTAGCTGTTCTTTCACTCTTGTTTTTATTTATCGTCTGGAAAGGAACCTTCTTGTGAACAATATTAGAGCACACTTTTTCTTGACAATGCAATGCCTGCACATCTATCTTTCCTGTTTCGTATTTCTCTGGAGGTCTATGTCCAGAGAACAAACATCTAATTAACACCTCCTTTCCATGTGTGGGTGGGTGGGTATGTATATTTGTGTGTGAATATTGCGTGGAGGTATGTTTGAAGTGTGGAGATGGCAGTGCATTCTGTGGGAGCTATCAAATGACAGCAAGTTTTCGCATGATTGTCTTATAATGCGTTGGGAATAGAGCATTCTCTCTTTGAGAGTTCCTCAGCTTTAAAGGGAAGGAAAGCAAGCTCTGATTGTGCAAATGTATTGACTAATGTATGGCATTGAACAATCCTGGGCCATTTGCAACTTATCTTTGAAGCTGGAACTGTTAAAGGTCAGGAAGAAGGTTGGTGAAACGTGATTGACTGCATTTTCCCCAGGAAAACAGGGGACAGTTATGGAGAGGTTGCGTCATTCATTATTGTTTTATGTTTTGGTCTCTAAGGCAGGTCCTATCCAGTGATATAGCGAAGACATAGCCTGGGAGGGTGGCCAACACCCTTAGCTTTCTTTTTATTCAAATTTGGGGGGCGGGGAAAGAGGCAAAATAGAAGGCTTAAGGTTGCAAGGTTCTGAAAACGGTGCATCTGGAAATAGGCTATTTGGCTGCTGTATTTTAGCAACATCATTTGGAAGTGCTCTGGAGCACAAAATTGGAATAGGGACCACTGCCAGCCTGAGAAAGATCTGCTCAATTTGAACTTCAAAGGCAACCAAGGAGTTGGAGGGGAAAAAAAATAAAAAAGGATTAATTGTCAAAAATGCAAAACTAAGTCTTGTTTTAATTTAGAAAGACAGCCTCTTAATTAAGAGAATTCTAAGAAGTCTTACCCTGGTGATGTGATCCCCATTGAGTTAAAAAGGGGGCAGGTTAGGCTTTCCAATAGCTTCCAGAAATAGAAATACTACAACAGGGAGCGTAAGTTGTAGGGAATAGCAATACACCTAATAACTAAACTTCAAATAGAAATGCAGTATGTTTCACTACAACGTATGGACGCTGTGGTGCAGAAGGTCTTTTTTTTTCTCTTTTCAGCAAGCCAGCCTGGACTGAAGTGAAGTGGGGTGGGTTTTTTTTTAATTGCATTTTACACTAAGTTTTATTGGTTTTAGATTTTATTGGGCTTGGGGTTTAATTGCGTTTTAATTAATTTAATTTTGTATTGTGTAATTTTTATATTTTGAGCCGCCCTGAGTCCCTAGGGAGAGAGGGCAGCATACAAGTCCAATAAATTTGAATTTGATTTTTGTTGGAGGAGCAATGAGCAGTGGTTGGATGTTGTCAAGATGCCCTCCTGAAATTTCCCCTTTCCATGTTCCTTTTGCTTTCAGCTCAGTTGACTAGGACTACGGGGCCATGGACAAAACACAGGGGGCATCAACCTTTACTTCCTCCACCCTCCTTACTTTTGAAGTAAACAAATGGTGTATCTAAGGTCTGCGTGCTTACTTGGAATTTTGGAGGCCTGAGGCAACCTTGAAGTCTTCTCTTTTAATCCAATTCTCTAGCCTGAATCCTTTCTTTCAACTAATGTCAACCAGTCTCCAATATATGGCGCTTAATGCAGCTAACAACATTAGATCTAGTCTTACTTTGGTCTGGTAATTGGGGCAAAGTAGGATTCCTCTCTATAATGAGTAAAGAAATAGAACTTAAGATGAGAACAGGGTTTTACATGCAGTGAAAGGAAGCACATTGTAGTATCTTTTTCTATGAAGAAAGCTGAGGGGAAAAAGCAATTTTTTCCTCTTCCTTCTCCTCCTTCTCCTCCTTCTCCTTCCCCTCCTACTCCTCCTACTCCTCCTCTTCCATCATCATCAGCATTGTCATCATCAGCATCAACATCATAATCATTCTCTCTTTTCTCTAGGATGAGTACGTTTCTTAATCTTCAGAAGCTCAATTGCAGTTTCCAGAATCACCCAAGAGGCTGAATACTTTCCCCCAAATAATTGCAGTCAGGATAACTTTAAGTACTAGCATTTTCTCTTTCACTTTGCAGTTTTTCTAAAATCTTAGCTGGAGCTCGCCATGCTGTGAAACTGTATGCTCATGAGTAACGTGGCTTGAACATATTTGTAAGGAGAGAAACAGTGGTAATGAATACCTTTAGCGTTGAAGGAAAGGTTAATGAGTTGGGTAATAAAAAAAGTTTTACCCTGGCAAGGAAAAAGAGACATCTCAGGTTGGGTTTCAGTCTCCCATGCATAATTGCTATTGGATATACTTCAACTAGCACAGCTTCCTGCGTATTTCATTTTTTTTCTTCCTGTTGGAATGGCCTGCAAAATCTACACATTTATACGCACATGAATAGACGTGCACATTCCTTCATCCAGCTCAGTTTCTCATTTATTCCATTTCATTTTTGCTGGCCTTGGATTGCAGTGGTATGCAATGCTGGATTGAAGTGGCAATTAAAAAAAAAAAAGACAACGGTAAAGAATAGTCATGAAACTGTTTCTTTGTTCATGGTGGTAGTGATGGTGGAGAAGGCCCTATGGAGAAGACCCATTTCTGCTGAGGCCACAAAACATGACTTCAACCCTAATATTGTCTGAAAAGATGTACAGGACATTGGTTTGTTTTGCCAGGGTCATGAGTGAAGTTCAGATGTTCCTAGAGGGTCTCCTTGTTAGTTGACCTTTTAGTGATTTTGCGCTACAGTTCTCCTAATGCTTTAATCAATTTTTAATCAATTCTTTCCTGTCAACTATTATTAAAGTGTAGTATTGTAGTGAGACAAGGGAACAGCCTTGATGGCTAGGAAGAAGAGTTGCTATCAAGTTAATAGGCAGATATAAGAAACTTGAGTCTGGGGCAGAACTATAACTTGAGAAATCATCTCAGACAAGACTCTCCTAGTTCTTGCAAAGTTAAAGGGAGGTAATGAGGGCTTGCAATTTTCTGTTTCTATATCTTTATAATAAAAATACAGGCCTGCATAACTGATTACCTAGTCTAGTCTATCTTGAAGGGTTAACAAATATTCATTGGTCTTTGAACATGCTGTCTTCTCCACCATTAGTTTTCAGAATGGAGCCTAGAGGACATTAGTTTCTCATGTTGACACAATAATGGCCATGATACATGTCTATCAAATCCAGGTGGTTTGATTCATGAGTGGAAGGCAGCTTGGCTTTTTGTGATAGTAACATTACAGAGCTAACATGTGATCAGCTGGTTCTGAATCATTCTAGAACTTCAAGGCTCCGATTAACAAACTCAAATAAATCAGAACCCTGAGACTTGGATCCTTCTCAAAGGTCTTCTTTAATGGGTACATCATATCGGCACAGCTTCAATGGAATACCAAATCAGAATCTTTCCCACGGTTTCAGTATAATTCAACTAGGAAATAACTCAATTCCCCAAGTGTCATAGGTCATGTTGGCCAATTGGATTAATTGGCGGGCTTTTCAGGCACTCCTTTCCCAACCTTATTGGTTGCCAGTAGAGACAACCTTGATTCTCAGGAGAAAGCTCTTTGTTGTGTCTAGTAATGCATTCCAACCTCCTTCCCCCTCCCCCTCCCATGTGGCAACTGAGGAACAGAGAGATGGCTACGGCCAGGCTCAGTTCAAAATTGACAGACATGCTGATGTAAGGCATGGCTTTGTGCAATGAATGGAATTATGTAAAATGTTTATCCAATAGCAAATCTCAGCAAACCACAAAACAACATCAAAACACTGGCTTAGGGCAGTGTATGAACTCTGTCACATTTCACTCCTTCAGATGAAACATAATTAGTCACCTGCATCAAATTTTCTTCTCTTCACATCTGTTTTTAATGATTAGCCTGGGATATTTTACCCTTAATACAATATTGTAGTTTCATTAGAAGAATGACCCGATATGAAATCACACCATTTGAAAACTTTATGGAAAGAGCCTGCTTATAATTTCTATTTAAATGCTAATTGTGCTTTGCATTAACAAATATGGTGAGGACGTATAAAATAAATATCAGGCAAATATAGAAGCAGCTGGTGAAAAGGCCTGAAACTTCATTGTGCATCTCTCTACATGTGGAATCCTTTATTTGTATGTTTGTATATGCAGTTCATTAAACTCTGAGTTCTTCATTAATTCAATGGTATCTTTAAAGTCAGGGAAAGGTCGTATTAATCAAAAAAAAAAAGAAAAGAAAAGAAAAAAAGGGAAAAAAGAGATGTGTGATAATCACTCCTGCCTGTAAGGGATTCTTTTTCCACTCTAAAGGTGTATCCTTTATGCCTTCCAGAATTGCAACTATATATCACAATGCTCGTTTGTTAATGAAAACAGAAACTATTTTTATTATCGTGCCTTAAAGTAAAAGGAAAACACTTCTTCGAGCTGAACACCTCTTGAATATATGAACATATCCATGTAGTTTTCTTAGCAACAATAAACAGAAATAGTTTGCCACGATTTTCTTCTGAAATCTGTTTTCCTTCCCTTTTTTGATTTTCCAGTATAGCTCACATGTCTGGTATTTCTTAATTGCCTCCTTTGCAAGGATCAGTCAGGTCTGGCTCTGCTTATTATTATATTTAGATCATCCAAATAATATTTTTACTTCTCTATGAATGCCTTTTAAATGACTGCAACACAATTGCTGTAGTTTCACAAAAAAAAAAAACCTGATGCCATTGGAGTATTAGTTTATTATTAATTAAATTTGTATCCCACCTTTCCAACAAAGTTAATTGACTACCCCCTCATTCTGCTGGGGAAGAAAAATGATTCAGCTGAGTTTCATCTGAGTAAGAGTTAGACAAAATAGGACTGGACTGGACCAGACAAACAGAATAGGGCAAGGATTCAGTACCAAGGACAGCTCCCAAAGGACGCTTTTATTAAATAAATTATAGAGATACTGACTGATTCAGACATAATTCTTCCAGTCAATAAACTCAGCTTGGTCTGTATACAAGAAAGAACCAAGGAGAGGTGGGTGTATTTTTGGCCAAATTTCAGCTATCCCAAAGAAGGCTGGGAAAATGATATTTCCTCTTCCTTTCTATTTTTCTCCTGATTGTTAAACAAATGCATATGGCTGCTGCCCATCTACCAAAAGGGGCTCTGGTTGGTGAACAAGAATAAAAAAAGAGATATAATGATAAAAAACCCCATTAAAAACAAATAAAATGCCCATACAAAGACAAAGGCACCATTCAAGTTACATTAACATCTGGTCCCACTGCTTGGGGTGCAAATCCATGTCTTCATTGCTTTTCTGCCTGCTTGTAGGGTCAGGGCCATAGGTAGCTCCGTAGGGGAGACTGCTCCATAGGGCAGACCCTGTGACTGAGAAAGTACACTTCTGAGACTCTACAAGGCACACTATTTCATCAGGGGGACCTATAGCAAGTCTACCATGCCAGATATAGTGGGATGAACAGAAACCATTGCAGTTCTTCAAGTAAGGTGGCCCTATGTCATGTATGGTTTCCTTTTTTTCCACTTGCAGTGACAGGATTGGGAGAAGAGCCACCACAGGCAAATTTGGGGAGGGGGGGGCTAATCAATCTCTAGGAAAGGGAGTATTGAGATAGGTTAAAAGATACAAAGGAGAAGTGTTCCTAGAGAGTGCCTGCTTTTACCGAGCCTCTGTAGTACAACACCTTCATTTTTTACCTTAGAAGAAGCAACATATTTCCCCACTAAATAGTTTGCTAGCTACATGAAGAGGAATTTGTTGACAGGGGAGGTAATTTGGCCCCATACAAGATTCTGTCTCAATTAGATACAGGCTGTTTATGTACGATAAAGCATTCACAGGATATCCTGAATCTCCCTACTCCTGACTAAGTTAAGTGAATCATGCAAACAGGCTCACACTTGGCAACAAATTAACAAATTACTATTTTCTTCAAGATTTTGAGACTCTAGAAAGAGTGCAGAGAAGAGCAACAAAGATAATTTAAGAGCCTCGGTGGTGCAGTGGTTAGAGTGCAGTACTGCAAACTACTTCTGCTAACAGCCAGCTGCCTGCAATTTGGCAGATCGAATCCCACCAGGCTCAAGATTGACTCAGCTTTCCATCCTTCTGAGGTGGGTAAAATGAGGACCTAGATTGTTGGGGGCAAGAGGCTGACTCTGTAAACTGGTTAGAGAGGGCTATAGAGCACTATAAAGCAGGATATAAGTCTAAGTACTATTGCTATTAGGAGACTGGAGGCTAAAACATACAAAGAACGGTTGCAGGAATTGGGTATGTCTGATTTAATGAAAAGAAAGACTAGAGGTGACAGGATGGCAGTCTTCCAGTATTTGAGGGGCTGCCACAAAGAAGAGGGAGCACCTGAGGGCAGGACAAGAAGCAATGGATAGAAACTAATCAAGGAGAGAAGCAGCCTAGAACTAAGGAGAAATTTCCTGACAGTTAGAACAATTAACCAGTGGAACAACTTGCCTCCAGAAGTTGTAAATGCTCCAACACTGGAAGTGTTTAAGAAAAGATTGGACAACCATTGGTCAGGGATGGTATAGGGTTTCCTGCCTAAGCAGGGGGTTGGACAAGAAGACCTCAAAGGTCCCTTCCAACTCTGTTATTCTATTCTATTCTATTCTATTCTGTTCTGTTCTGTTCTGTTCTGTTCTACTCTACTCTACTCTACTCTGCTCTACTCTCTGTTCTCTGTTCTGTTCTCTATTCTATTCTACTCTACTCTACTCTACTCTACTCTACTCTATTCTATTCTATTCTATTCTATTCTATTCTATTCTATTCTATTCTTCTTCCACTGAAAATCATAGAGAGATAAGGATGTAAACCTGGATCTTCTCAGTTACCGTTTAATATTGAGTACAACACTGCCTTTAAAAGCTTCTTTTTCCAGAGACGTTTTTTGCCAGGCAGAACATGATTCAAAAGAAGGACAAAACGCCAAAAGGAACACCGTGGCTACCGCTGTGCATTAATATGAACTGTGCCCTCAGTCATAGCACCAGAAATTAATAACCAACAATAGGCCCTTGGAATGATCTGTTGGATACAATTTACCATGCTCATTTCCAGGAAGAAAGCTTTCAGTCCAGATCGGATCTGATTGAAAAGCAGACCGCAATCATCTACAAATTTAGTACCATCCTTAAAGCAACAGGATTCATTTGATGGGCTTTGACACTTCTCAGCCAAAATCTGTTCACTATTACAAAGGCTCTTTCAACCGTATGAATTAGATCATCCTCAGGAGCCCTAAAACGGATGCATTTCCCAAGTCCAAGAGGGCTCTTTTATCTCCACGGTAACTTGCTAATTCTATATGGGGTTGGGAAATTTGGTATTTGCAGAAGGGGAAACTGTTTTTTTTTTATTTTCCTTGCCTTTGCTTCACTCATAAATCAAAACTGGCTGAGGGATTTTGCTCAGTCTTAAGGTCAAAAGGAGAATAATTCAGAAACTTTGCAAGCTAGGAAATGGGTATTATAATGGAAAATTCTTCGGAGGCCACGCGCGGTGGTTAAAAATATATTGTCATTTGGAAGCTTGCTGTATTTTAAGGGGATTGGAGAATGGAAATCAACTAAATCTTCAGCTAAATCTTCAGCTAAAACCTGACTGGGGGACTCTTCTTTTCTGGAAAGTACCAGGGAATAAAAATGCTTCCTGTCTCCTTCTTCCTCCATTTTGTCTATTTCTCCCCACCAGGAGGGAGGATGGTTTGTAATTGCCATCTCTCTCTCTTTTTTTAATTCATATTTATATGCCGCCCTTCTCCGGAGACTCAGGCGGCTTACAATGTTTGGAGCACAACCCAATGCGCTCAGCAATAGCCTTCGTTCCACTGTATATGCCTGCTTATTACTAAGCGACATTTTTACAAAGTCAGCTTATTGCCCCCAACAATCTTGGGTCCTCAATTTACCTACCCCGGGAGGATGGAAGGCTGAGTCAACCTTGAGCCTGGTGGGATTCGAGCCTGCACTAATTGCAGGCAGTTGGAATTAAGTGCTAGGCATTTAACAGCCTGCACCACCAAGGCTCTTAACAGAGCTTCACCAGAGATAGGCTGATTTTTCTGTAGACAGTCCCAAAGTTGGAAATTTGCTGGGACTCCTTGACCAACTGCTGGGGCTTTTACTATCAACATCAATAGTCTGAACTTATCGGGGGGAAGAACTTAGAACTACACCTATTGACCCCAACCTTGAATTAAAAAAAATAACCTCCCTTTTTACAAACATGTAATCTCTTAATTTGGGGTAGAGTTGGATAGAGCTGAGAGTTTACTGGCTGGATGCCCTTCCTGACAAATCTATTTTGTTATTGGATCAGATCATATCTTTATTATCATCACAGACCAACATACCTTTAAATCTTAGTGCATAAAGGAACTTCATTTGCAGTCTGAGAGCCACTTGGTCTTTGGTTAGCATATTGTACTTCTATGAGTAGGTGTGGCCAACAAAACAAAGCAAAACCCAATTTAAATCTTATCGTGGCTTTCCCCATTCCAGGAAGGACTTCTCATCGATCCTACTTTCAACCAATCATGTGCTGTGGAATCTCCAGTTGACTTTTTTTTTAAAAAAAGGTGATTCATATCAGTTTGCTCAGTATTTCAACAATTGTATTAAATTTGCATATGAAATGGGCCTCTCTCTTAAGAAAGTGCAGTTTTCAAGAACGGAAGATCTCAGCCAGTAAGGAGGAATGGTGGCTGCTGTACCCACAGCATCTGACCTACCATAGGTTCCCCATCTCTTATTTATGGTGTTGTGGCCTGCCAGCAGATCTGGCGGCAGATTCAGACAGTGAGAAGGTTGGGGAGGAACATGGGCCAGTCTTGGAGTCTGGGGAAGGCTCTGACAAGGGCTCTGTATCGGAGGCAGAGATGGGACCAGGGCTATCTGACTGTTATCAGCTGCCTTCAGAGTCAGAGATCAGTGGGGCAGAAGAACAACTGGAGCCTGTTCCTGAATGTGCACAAGCGCAGAGCTGCCAGGAGAAGGGAACACTTAAGGAACAAGGGCCAACTGGGGAGTAAAGGCACAGGTGGATGGTGAATGGCCCCTCCCATAGGGAATAAAAAGGAGGGAAAGGGGAGTGGGGTTTTGCAGGAGGCAATTAGTTCATTTAATTAGTGGGAAGATTTGTTTGTGACTTTCAGAGACTCCTTGCCAAGTATTTTCTTGTACAGCATTGTGCTTGGAAGCTATTGGCCTGGCAGCTCTCCAAGCCTGATAAGGTCTGTGGTTGTAATTCACCCTTGAAAGACTGCTTGCTAAGACTTCGCTGGATGTGAATGAAAAAAGGGTTTTGTCAGGACAAGGAGTCTGCTTCGTGATTTTGTGAAGCCTAGGTTAGCACATATGGTGAGAGGAATCCCATTGCGTTCAATAGCTCAGTGCACCCCTGGATTTTTATTCTGAGTTCCATTCAACAGGCCTCTCTTTTGCCTGGATATGTGCAAGGGTGACAGACTTTGAAGATATTCCATTCTGTAGCTAAATAACTGAGTTTAAGAATGGACTGCCTAGTCTTCACTCCTAATTGTTCTCATCTTCATAATTGCCCAAGACATTTCCATTATGACCGAGTAAATGAATGTCAGAATGCCTAATAATGTGATATCTAATGTAAAAGGTAAGTAGAGAGTCTAGAGCTCAAATTGCCAATTCTTCTTCTCCTTTAATGACATATTAGCCTGCCTTTTTTATTACAGCTACTGTATCATTTCAACTGAACTTTTAAAAAGCAGGCAATTTCGATAGCGTTGGGGGAAAAAACATAAAGGAACAAGAAAGAAGGGAAAGGGGGGACTTCCCTCCTCCCCAACTGCTAAAACTGCTAACACTGTTTTTGTGTTTAATGTCATCATGCCTAAAGGCCCAGGCTTGGGTAAATGTTAACATTAATGTGGAATGGCAAGCTAGATAAATAATACTTATGAATGTCAAGATGGCTGCTTGGAGAAGTGGCTGCTAAAAGGATTAGATTGAGAATGGGGAGGAGAGACAGGGAATTAGTAAAAGGTGCCTGCTGGCTGCATCCTGGTGCTCAGATATGCCAGTTGACACAGACAAATGGAACCAGGTCATCTTGCTCTGCAAAATCTCCAACTAGCCAGTTTGGGATGATGCATTTTTTGTGCAAAATCTTGAGGAAAGTTCTTGTATCCTTGTATGGTGCAGTATTCCAGGTAGAATTGCAAATAGGTAAGCAGCCAACACCTCCCAACCTGCTGCTCTGATATCATAATCCACCATGTGCTACAATTACAGGTGGTCCTGGAGTGATGACCACAATTGAGCTCAACATTTCTGTTGCTAAATGAGAGAGTGGTTAGGTGAGTTTTGCCCTACTTTACAACTGTCCTTGCCATGCAGCTGTTAAGTGAGTCACTGCAGCTGTTAAGTTAGTCACATGGTTATTAAGTGAACCTGGCTTCCACCATTGAGTTTGTGTGCCAGAAGTTCGCATAAGAGGATCTCGTGACCAGGGGTAGGATTCAAATGTCTTAACCAGTTCTGTGGGCGTGGCCTAATTTATGGGTGTGGGTTGGTGGTCACGTGACTGGCTGGGCATGGCTTGTATGTAAATATTGTAAATATTTATGTAAATATTGAATTTTTTATTTAAAAAAGAGCAACTTTTACCCAAAATCAGGCAAAGCAGGCAGGCAGATTGAGTTATTATTATTATTATTATTATTATTATTATTATTATTATTATTTATTGGACTTATATGCCTCCTTCCTCCCTAGGGACTCAGGGCGGCTTACAGTAAAAAGTAGAATACAATTGATTAAAATACATTAAAACCAAATAGCTAAGCCCAATAAAACTAAAAACCCAATTAAATTTAAAATAGCAATAAAACCCCACCCCTTACCCTTCAGTCCAGGCCGGATTCTTGAAACAACCAGGTCTTTAGGTTGCGGTGAAAGGAACGGAGGTCAGGGGCCAACTGGAGCTCCAAGGGGAGTCAATTCCACAGGGTGGATGCTCCCACAGAGAAGGCCCTGCCCCTGGGTGCCACCAGCTGACATTGTCTGGCTGACGGCATCCCAAGGAGGCCCTGCCTGTGGGAGCGCACAGGGTGATTGAAAGTCGACGCTGGCAGGAGACGCTCCCACAAGTACCCCAGACCCAAGCCATGAAGGACTTTGTATGTTATCACTAACACCTTGAGTTGCTCACAGAATCACAGATTCACTTAGAGATTTATGATTCTGCAATCTACTACCTGAGTCTGCACTGAAATATAGAAGCTTCAGTCCTAAGGAAGGTTCAGCTCTGCTTTTAGATTAGCTAGAAAGCAAGAAATCCAACGATTTCCTGCTTCCTAGCTAATCTAAATCTCCTGGCACAGTAGAACAGCTGATGGTCAGGGTGGGGGGAAGGAAAAATAGAAACTTAGCAGGCAAGTTTGCCAGGTAAGGAGTGAGTGGGCGGGGAAGGATGGGTGCGCAGCATTTGAAAAGCCTCTTTTTTCCCCTGCTTTTTCAACCTCAGCTGCGCCGTGCAAAGCAGCTGTGGTTGAAAAAGCAGGAAATAAAGGACAACCAAGAGTCTGGGCAGGTGGGTGAACTGGTTCAGTGTCAGCTGCTCTTCCGAACTACCGGTTCTATAGAACTGGGACAAACCGGTAGCATTCACCCCTGCTCGTGACCCCGGGACACTGCAACTGTCATAAATATGAGTCAGTTGCCAAGCATCTGAATTTGGATCATGTGACTGTGGGATGCTGCAATGGTTGTAAGTGTGAAAAAAGAGTCATAAGTCACATTTTAAAGTGCTGTTGTAACTTTTATTATTATTATTAATTACATTTATATGCCGCCCTTCTCCGAAGACTCAGGGCGGCTTACAATTTTTGGGATACAACCCAATGCGCTCAGCAATAGCCTTCCTTCCATTGTATATGCCTGCTTATTACTAAGCGGCATTTTTTACAAAGTCAGCTTATTGCCCCCAACAATCTTGGGTCCTCAGTTTACCTACCCCGAGAGGATGGAAGGCTGAGTCAACCTTGAGCCTGGTGGGATTCGAGCCTGCAGTAATTGCAGGCAGCTGGAATTAAGTGCTAGGCATTTAACAGCCTGTACCACCAAGGCTCTTTGAGTGATTACTAAATGAACTGTTGTAAGTTGAGCATTATCTGTTACAGAAGAAGTCTTCTTTGAGTCAAGGTTGACTCTTGGTGACTTCAGGGCAATACAGAAGTGGTTTCCTTCTCAACCCAGTCTGTAGCCCTGGAGGTTCTCCTCCCTTAGACTTGAATGGAAGTCACAGAAACTATCCCAAATCTGCAAAGAGCTGGGGAAAGGATTACTGCATACACGTGATGGTGAACCTATGGCACATGTGCCGGAAGTGGCACGCAGAGGCACTTCTGCCAGCACGCGAGAGGTCATCAGGAAGAGCCCCACTGCGCATGCGCGTGCCCTCTGCCAGCCAGCTGATTGTTGGGTATCTGCCACGCATGCGCGGGGGGAGACGCACACAAGGGAGACGTGCAGGGGAGGGTTGCGTGTGCATGCACAGAGGTATGTGGTGCACCCCCGTGCACATGCGCAGGGGGTGGGGGGAGTCACGCACATTACATCGTGAGTGCAGGCACGCGCGCGCTCTTTTGGCACGCAACGTGGAAAAGATTAGCCATCACTGCTGTACACCATAAAATATAAGACATTGCACATTATATGGCCTTATTGGAAGCCAAGGAAGCAGAAAACGTCCTAATCAGATCCAAAAACTGAAAGCAGTTTCTTTGCTATAAAATCAAATGAGTCCAATATAAATGAATAAAATCGTAGGAGAACTTTTTAGCACTGAATGTTCTTAACATTTTTTTCCCCCTGAATCCCCAGAATGGGATTACTCAAGACGAAAACGAGGCCATGCACTTATTAACAATTACTGATATTTCAATCAATTCTGCTAGTCTATGCTGGGACCAATCTCTCTTCCCTTGCCTACAAGTGTCTTCTTCGCCTTTTTATGCGGTAGATTTTCTCTCAGAAGGTTTGTCGCCAGCTTTTGAACATCTCTGCAGGAGCCAAAGTGAGGGAGTAAGGTCCTTTCTGAGAGGAATCAAGATTCAGAGTGGAAGTGTGATGCGTGCAGCTGGGGACGAGGATGAGAAAATGAGCAAAAAAGAAAAAAAAAAGGAAAGGAAATGAAAGAGGAGAAGTCGGGGAGAGGGAAGGAAAGTAATTGCTTAATTAAATTCTGAGCTGTTCTCAGCAGAAGGTCGAAGCTGCCTCTGATGAGACCAAGAAGCCCACAATGTGATGAAGCACATATGGAGGCCCCATCACAGACATTGCGGCAAGCTGATCAAATCTGCAAACACCTTTTCTTGTTTCATAAGAGTAAATACAAGGTTTCTCCTGAAAGAAATGAGAAAAATGGATTTTGGTCCAACCCTGTGGCATAAGACAGCAGTCTTTCCAAACAGCAAGCATCACATTGGATGACCATGGGGATGGAGCAGGAAGCCAAATGAATGAATGAATGAATGAATGAATGAATGAATGAATGAATGATTTTTTTTCTTTTTAAAATCCCGCAATCCCTTTTATCAGGGTAGAGACTAGGCAACTGAATAGAGCTGAGCATTTACTGGCTGGATGCCCTTCCTGATGCCTATGAGAGTTCGCAGAAGATATTTTCTCTCTGCATGCATGAATGAATGAATCGAGTTAAAGTAAAAAATAAAACCAGCTGAATTTTCACAAGTCCTGACAAATCTCAAGACTTAAAGAGGTCAGGGAAGATCTTTTATAGTTCTGATCTGGTAACTGTATGAGTTGATAGCATCCCGTTCCCTATCAGGAGAACATCCGATGTGATTGAAAAGCAAAAGTGTATTTGTATGAATGGACATGAATGGACATTTGGGGCCACCCAAAGGCCACAGAATGTGTGCCAATGACACAAAATGAGTTGAGTTGGACTTGACTTTTCTTTTCTTCAGAAGTCTTTATTTTCAGTGAGGGAAGCCTGCCACTTAGGTAGCAGTCAGATATTTGTTTGTTTATTTATTTGTAGCCTGCCTTTATTATTTTTACAAATGATTCAAGGCAGCAAACATATGCCACACATCTTCCTCCTCCTATTTTCCCCACACAACAACCCTGTGAGATAAGTTGGGCTGAGACAGAGAGACAGGGACTGGCACCAAATCATCCAGCTTTCATGTCTAAGGCAGAAATAGAACTCACAGTCTCTTGGTGATTGGCCCAAAGTGACCCAGCTGGCGTTCATGCCTAAGGGGGGGCGGGAAACTAGAACTCACAGTCACCTGGTGATTGGCCCAAAGACACCTAGTTGGCTTTCATAACTAAGGGGACTAAAACTCATGTCTCTTGGTGATTGGCCTAAAGTCCCCCCAGCCAGCTTTCATGCCTAAAATGGGACTAGAATTGGTGCCTTAACTGCTAGATCAAATTGGCTATATACTGTATGCACATATTTGCTTTTTACATTCAGTTCTAGTTGCGGATAATCAAAAAGCTGCTACTCTTACAATCAGGCTTCTGTTTGAAGAAAGGAGTTTCTGTTATTCAGTTCACTAGGCTTAACGCTCAAATCAGACACCTTGTTCAGTGGAAGGAGCTGCCCGTGCAGGATCTTCTAATGAAGATGTCGAAAATGCTTCGAGGTTCCGTGGTTGAAAAGCAATTAATACATATCACATTCCAAGCAGCCCTTTTGGTTAAAGCTCAATTAAGAGGAAAATAATGAGGCCATCCCAGATGAAACTTCTGCTAAGTGTTATATAAGTGTCTGACCTGGAATGAGTAAATGCCACTCTTGATTATTCTTTTGTGACATCCTCTCTTTCCCCACCCTGCTATGGTTGAGTTCCGTAGGCACGAACATCAAAGAAAAGCAGATTGGTTGCTAACGCACTGCCTTAAATAAGAGATAAAGTTTAGTTAATTCACGGTAGAAGTATCATGAATTTTATTCAGGCTAACAGCTTTACGTGCAGATTGTGCTAAGATATTACAGGGTTCCCTTCTGAGTACCTTCTCATCCGTGGTGCTTCAATACAAGCACAGATTTGCTGATTTAGAATTCAATTACATAGAGATAATAAAGCAGAGTAAAGCAGAATACACCCAATGCCAGCTTTAATATCCCCGCGCCGTTCTCATTTGAGCAATTTATGACATTCCTGGTTGTAGCTGAACTACAGGCAATCCTTGACTTACAACTATCTGTTTTGTGACCCCCTTGAAAGTTATACCAGGCACCAGAATTAGAATTCTTTTATTGGCCAAGTGTGATTAGACACACAAGGAATTTGTCTTGGTGCAAATGCTCTCAGTGTCCATAAAAGAAAAGATACATTCATCAAGAATCATAAAGTACAACACTTAATAACAGTCATAGGGTACAATCAGCAATCCAATCATACTAGGAAACAGTGAATATAAATCGTAAGGATGCAAGTGACAAAGTTACAGTCATACAATCACACAGTCAGTGGATGGGTGATAAGGAGTGATGAGAAGATTAATAGTAATGGTAATGCAGACTTTGTAAATAGTTGGGCAGTGTTGAGGGAATTCCTTGTTTAGCAGAATGATGGCGTTTGGGAAAAAAAGACTGGTCTCCATTCTTATGATCGTTGCAGCTTCCCCATGGGCACATAATCCAAATTCAGGCTGAGCAGAGGATCAAAGGCCTGGAGACTAAAACAGATGAAGAAAAGTAGCAGGATTTGGGTTTGGCTAGTCTAGAGAAAAGAAGGACTAGGCGGGACATGATAGCAGTATTCCAGTATTTGAGGGACTGCCACAAAGAGGCATTTATTTTCCAAAGCAGAGATGGTTTTCAGCAGGTTCTGACCAGTTCTGGAGAACGGGTAGCGGAAATTTTGAGTAGTTCTGAGAACCGGCAAATACCACCTCTGACTGGCCCCGCCCCATCTATTCTCCGCCTCCTGAGTCCCAGCTGATTGGCTGGGTCTTCTTTGGTTGCCCTGCACAGGAGAATGGAGCTGGAAAGCAGGTTAGTGGGGTGGGGAGGGAATGGGATTTTGTAGTATCCTTCCCCTGCCATGCCCACCAAGCCACGCCATGCCCACAGAACCGGTAGTAAATTTTTTTGAATCCCACCACTGTTCCAAAGCACCTGAAGGCAAGACAAGAAACTGTAAGAGTTTAACTGAGTCACTGAAGTGCCAAAGATAATGAGACTCAAGAAGAGGCTTGATGTGTACAAAGAAGAGCTGGGTGAACTTATTCCACTATGCATATATACAAAAAGCATGCAAGGAAAGAAGCCACTCCTAAGTCAGTGTAGCCCCCATTGTGTAGTAGGCTTCAGTAGGCAAGAACCAGACCAGCATAGCTGCAACAGCATTTATTGACACAAAACTGGATCTGAGCAACTGCAGGCAAATGTCTGTTGATTTATACTCTAGGCCCACAGGGCCTTAACCAATTACAGAACTAGAAAAAGCCCACCCAAATAAACATGTTATAAATTTCCCTCCAAAATGAATGAATGAAAAAGTGCTGGTGACCTTCTACTGCTGCACCATAGAGAGTATCTTAACTTACTGCACCTCTGTATGGTAGATAGGACAGTGCTCCAGAGGGTTAAGGTCATTGCCCAGAGGATCATGGGTTGCCATCTCCCCTCTTTGGAAGAGCTTCATAGCTCCTGCTGCCTTAAGAAAGTTCAAAACATTCTCAAAGATCCATCTCATCCTGGGCACCCTTTTTTTTTGAACTATTACCATCTGGAAGATGGTACAGAATAATAAAACAAGGACAAATGGGTTGAAAAACAGCTTCTATCCCAGGGCAGTAGCCCTTTTGAGTTCTACTGTATAGTGCAGTGTTCAGGGTTTTCAGTTCAATGTGTGGAGTGTGAAGGATGTGTATTTGTGTTTCTTTTCATGGTCATGGTCATGCTGTGCACTGAAGATGGTGTTTGATTTCGTTGTATGAGGTGCAATGACAATAAAGTAAACTAAAACAATTTGAGTTATCTAAAAGTTAGTTTCACTTTAGCAAAGTTAACACAACTGTATACATTCAATACATAACAGCCCCAATGTCTTATACCCAAATTTAGCCAATCAGAGACAAGTTTGTTACCCAATGCGGGCAATGTCTTGCCCATGCCCCCTCCTCCTTATCCATGTAGCATTCTTTGTCCATGCTCTGTCCATTCTTTTTGTTATCTTACAGAATATTCCTTGTAGCCTTGTGTGTTCGTGCTCCTAGGCAGCCCACTTCTCTCGCCCCATTTATCTACGGAGCAGGATGTTCCTGGGTAACTATTTTGTTCTGTCTCTGAAGATGTGCCTAGTTTTGAAGCAAATGACAGAAGCGAGAAACCAGATAGCAAAAGATACAATTCTTAACCAGCGAAAGTCACAGAATTAATTCCTAATAAATAATTCCTAACCATAGCAAAATAGCACAAGCAGCTCTTAACAGAAGCAAATAGCAAAGGTTGGATTGATTCATGGCAGTACGTCCCTTCAAAACAATGGATGGAAACTAACCAAGAAGAGAAGCAACCTGTTTGCAAAGCCAGCTATTTCAAAGGACAGCTAGCTCTACCTGAACGTGCTGAATGCAAAAGGTAAGGCTTGCTACATAACAAGCTGAATTTTTTTTTAAAAAAACCCCCACAAATCTATCGTCTTGAAATACTATAGAGATGCTAACGTGACGGCTGATGGACCCTGTGCACACAAGCAGGCTTTGCAAATGATGCGGCTTTAACATTTTATGTGATGTTCTCACCTCCACTGTGCACCATTTCCTAGCAATAATGCCAGACAAAAATGCATCCTTGGTTGAATGGGTTTTTCAACGGGGATGGGAAGAGCTGACAAGTAGCTGCAAAGGCGAACGCTCTATAACAATAAAACTTTTATGAGGATAAAAGCAGCTGCCGCATCATCTTATTTAAGGTCCTTCATATATTTAAAAGATGAACAGAGAAGCATCTGGGACTTTTCTGACTATGAAAATGCAATTCCCTCCCCACAGTTCAATCTGTGCTCAGTTTTGCAACTGGCTGTCCTTCTGTTCACTAGTTGGGCTGTATTATTATTATTATCCTCCTCATCTTTCCCATTACCTATTTCCTTATCTGCTTATGACTATAACTTTGTTCCTTGTGTCTTATGATTGATATTAATTGTCTTATTTAGTATCCTAGTATGATTTATTTTGATTGCTTATTTAGTATCCTATGACTATCGCTGAGTGTTGCATCATGATTTATAATGAATGTATTTTATGATGATTATGATTTATCATTTGTTGCTTGTATGTACACTGAGAGCTTATGCATGGGAGACAAATTCCTTGTGTGTCCAATCACACTTTGTCAATAAAGAATTCTATTCTGATGTCCAAGCAAATTTACAATGTGAATTACAGAGAACTGATTTGACAATTCGGGACAGGAAGGAAATTAACATTAACACCATTTCAGAAGGGAGTTAATAAATCTTCTCACATAAGGTTCACAACATACATCTTTATTTGGGATAATTTATTAGACTTGGCCTAAAACTGAGGTTTCACAATCAAGAGTTGTGTCTCTAAAGTCAGTTTGGTCTAGTAGTTAAGGCACCCAGGCTAGAAACCAGGAGATGGTGAGTTCCAATTCCACCTTAGGCACAAAAGCCAACTGGGTGACTGTTATATGTGGAAATAACATATGTATTGCAAATTTCACCTAAGAAAATATAGAACAAAAGGGACTCCATTTTTGTTCAAGATGTGACCTTTTTACAATGATTACTGGTTACATAACTATTTAACAAACAAATTATGTTTTGTAACTTGTTATGTTGTTAAGTAAATATTTTTTTTTGGCTGGAACATGGGGGTTTGTATTTTGGCTTGAGAATTAATGTAAGAGATGCTAGGGTCATTCTGACCTGAACGGAACTGGTTAATGATCCATTGTGTTCAGACGAACATAACAGGAAGATGCCATGAGAACAATGGTAGTGTCCAAAGATAAGGAAACAGGTGGTACGCTATGGGTGTGGCATAGGGAATTATGTAGGTGGATAGATTGTGAACCCAGGAAAGGGGCAGACACTATATTTGAACTTGTATATAAACCCCAGCCTTCCTGGGGAAAATGTCTTCTGCTATGAGCAGAATTCCCTTTTGCAAAAGATTAATAATAAAGCTCTTCCATATTGTTTATGTGTCTCCAGCTGTATTTTGTGATTATTCTCACAGTGACTTAGGGCCAACCACCAGGAGATGCTGAATTCTAGTCCTGTCTTAGGCATGAAAACTTTGGGCCAATCACCAGGAGACAGTGAGTTCTAGTCCCGCCTTAGGCACAAAAGCCAGCTGCGTACCTTTGGGCCAATCACCAGGAGATGGTGAGTTCTAGTCCCGCCTTAGGCACAAAAGCCAGCTGCGTACCTTTGGGCCAATCACCAGGAGATGGTGAGTTCTAGTCCTGCCTTAGGCACAAAAGCCAGCTGCGTACCTTTGGGCCAATCACCAGGAGACGGTGAGTTCTAGTCCTGCCTTAGGCACAAAAGCCAGCTGTGTACCTTTGGGCCAATCACCAGGAGATGGTGAGTTCTAGTCCCCTTAGGCACAAAAGCCAGCTGCGTACCTTTGGGCCAATCACCAGGAGACGGTGAGTTCTAGTCCCACCTTAGGCACAAAAGCCAGCTGCGTACCTTTGGGCCAATCACCAGGAGATGGTGAGTTCTAGTCCGCTTAGGCACAAAAGCCAGCTGCACCTTTGGGCCAATCACCAGGAGACGGTGAGTTCTAGTCCCGCCTTAGGCACAAAAGCCAGCTGTGTACCTTTGGGCCAATCACCAGGAGACGGTGAGTTCTAGTCCCGCCTTAGGCACAAAAGCCAGCTGCGTACCTTTGGGCCAATCACCAGGAGATGGTGAGTTCTAGTCCCGCCTTAGGCACAAAAGCCAGCTGCGTACCTTTGGGCCAATCACCAGGAGATGGTGAGTTCTAGTCCTGCCTTAGGCACAAAAGCCAGCTGCGTACCTTTGGGCCAATCACCAGGAGACGGTGAGTTCTAGTCCTGCCTTAGGCACAAAAGCCAGCTGTGTACCTTTGGGCCAATCACCAGGAGATGGTGAGTTCTAGTCCCGCCTTAGGCACAAAAGCCAGCTGCGTACCTTTGGGCCAATCACCAGGAGATGGTGAGTTCTAGTTCCACTTTAGCCATGGAAGCTGGCTGTGTGCCTTTCAGCCCAACCCACCTCACAGCCCAACCCACCTCACAGGATTGTTGTTATGGGGAAAACTTAGCAGGAGGAAGATATGTTGGCTGGGTTCACCACTTTTATAAAAATAATAAAGGTGGGATAAAAATAAGAAATAAAATTTGGTTCGCAATGGATTCCTGAAGATCTTGCTGGTGTGAATTTAGTCTCATGTTAAAACTGTCCTGAATATATACTGTCTATAGAGAACTGTCTATATAGAAAGCCACAATATCTGGGACTAAGTTGATCAGTTGGTTGGCTGGTCAATCTGTGTAGCCAGGTTACAGTACAAAAAGCCTCTCTGGTTTGTAATCACTATAGTCTGAGTTGGTCAGTGTTGCCTTCAACAATTGGCCAAGACAGTGCAAATAAAACCAGACTGATGGATGTCTCTAAGTCTTTTCATTTTAAGATTTCATTTGTTCATTTTTCTTGAGTCGTATTTCTTTATATTGGTCGTTTCTTTCTTTTTTTAATCAATGTCATCAATGGAATGAGCCCCTGTTTCGTTGCTTGCAGTTTTATAGAAATGTCACGACTATTTCAGCTGGTCTGCTATCCATTCTATCACCTCAAGGGCATGTGGCCTGAAAAATATTCTGACAAAACAATTCTATGTAAGGGCTTCCATTTTTTAATTTGTCAGTTTCACGGTTGTCTCTATCTTTCGGTGATCAATACTGGCTGTCAGGCTACTTCAACTTTTTTATTACAAAAGGAAAGGACTGAACCAAAGAGTGAAAATAGGGGAGCAGGAAATGAAAGGGCCGTATGCATTCAATGTTCTGATCGTTTAACAAAAACGAATGTACACTCTTTGTACAAACCTTCATCCATTTTTCCACAGTTGGGAAAAGCCGACATGGTGTAGTAAGTGCAACATAATGCATAAAGAAAATGCAAGTAATATAATACATTGGTAAAATGCTTTTCTTGTCAACTGTTTACATGGTGGTCCATTAGCATAATATTTTCTGGCTGGCATGAGAGTCTGGAAGAACCAAACATGATATCTTTTGATCCATCCACCTTCCTTCCTTCCTTCCTTCCTTCCTTCCTTCCTTCCTTCCTTCCTTCCTTCCTTCCTTCCTTCCTTCCTTCCTTCCTTCCTTCCTTCCTCCTTTCCTCCCTCCCTCTTTTCTCCCTCCCCCCTCTACCCTTCCTTCCTTCTTCTCTCCCCCCTTCCCCCTCTACTCCCCTTTCCTCCTTCCCTTCCCTCTCCTCCCTCCTCCCTCCCTCCCTCCCTCCTTCTTATTTAACACACTGATTTGTCACTCTGAAGATGTGGTGTTTTTTTTCAGACCCTGAAAACCATAAATATTCCTTTAAATTCTTATCTTAGGAGCCTATAGAGAATTGCCTGAATAGGAACTGCAGATGCAAATATATGTTAATATACAATTTATGTCAAAATCTTCCCAAAGGATAAAAAAAATTCACAAAAGCAGAATGCTGTAAATGGCCCTCAGACTTGCTGCTGTTGTACAAAGCCTTAATGTATTGATTAGATACATGCATGCAATCAATATTTTAAGGCACGTGGGAACAATTTCATATTTAATATGATGATTTCATCACTCATTATTCTGCAAGTGCTTAGATATTCATTCTGCAGAATTTTAAGCAGGGAGCTTGGGAAGACCGTGGAGAGTTTATTTTTCAGAGTTCACTTTTGGCATTGCTTCATTTAAATATTGCTATTTTTAATGTGATTTGACATTTATAATTGGGATGACCAAAGTTGCACCATTCATGCTGTAACCCTGAGTGATTTTGTTAAAATTTGAAACCATTGGTTCAAAAATGGAGCCCTTTTATCCCAAAAGAAATCAACTTTAATTTTAATTCAGCAAGCTTTAATGTTTCCAAATATAAGCAACTTCATTGCATTCTGGACAACACAACATTTTTGTCAAGAGAGCTGAAGTTAACGCTTTAGTGTCTAGGCTCCTCAAATCAGATATGGCCAGAATAGAAATTAGATGGACTAGGAGGGAAAAAATTGATTTGACACTGAAAGAAGCTGGACTGGAAGAAGATGAGTATGGGTTTAAAATTGGAAAAAGAAATATCAATAACCTGCCTTATGCATGGTGACATTAATCTGATAGCGGGAAATACAACAATCTGCAAACTCTAGTAATAAAAGTTAAACCCAGTGATTTTTATTAAAAGTCAAGCAGAGTGAAAAGAATGGGGCTAAAATTAAATCTTAAAAAAAAAAAACCAAACTAATGGCAACAGAGACAACAACCAATCTTAGATCTGACAATGAAGATATTGAGATGATAAGTATGTTCTGTCTTTTGGCATCAGCAGAGTAGCTATGAAGGACTTCAAGAAGATATTTACATGCTGAGATATGTCTATATCTACAAAGATAAGAATAACAGAACAACAGAGTTTGAAGGGACCTTGTATGTCTTCTAGTCCAGCCCTCTGTTCAAGCAGCAAACCCTATACCATTTTAGACAAATGGCTGTCCAATCTCATCTTAAAAACTTCAATTGATGGAGCACCCACAACTTCTGGATTAATTGTTCTACATGGCAGGAAGTTTCTACTTAGTTCTAGGTTGATTTTCTCCTTGATTAGTTTCCATCCATTGCTTCTTGTCCTGCCCCCAGGTGCTTTGGAGAATAGTTTGACTCCCTCTTCTTTGTGGCAGCCCCTGAGATATTGGAAGACTGCTATGATGTCATCCCAAGTCCTTCTTTTCATTAAACTAGATATACCCAGGATAGTGTAAACACAGTATTCCTGTTCCATCTCTAAGGAAGTGAAAGTGGGATTTTAAACAAGCAAGGTAGGAAGGGTATTGACGCTTTGGACTTTGATGTTGGAGAAGACTCTTGAGAAGACCATGAATGGTCAAGGAAAAATCAATCCAGAATTGTCACTCAAAAGCTCATTTCACCACCAAACTGCTCTTACATGATCTGAATCCTGGTGGAAGACAACTTACCCAAACCCAGCTTTTATCCCACAAAAACCTATTTTTTGTGTTAGTGACCCCCACCTGCCCCTTATCCCAACACAAATGATCCTGACTTAATTATTGTAGGGTAGGAGGATAATTCCATTGATGTAAGCTAGCCCAAAAGCAGAAAGGTCCTAGTAGCATTTTTTTCTGATGAGAAGTATCCACCAAATCAACATGGAGATTTTGTCAACCCAAATCTTGCCTGTTTACTGTTTTCTCCCTGTTTCTCCACATCTGGGTGGCTTATAGCAGAATACTTAGAGAGGTAGAGGGGTTTCATTTTGCTGATATTTTCAGGCAGAGGCTGGACAGATCTTTCCTAAGGCAGCTTCAATTTGGCTTCTCGCCATTGATCATCTTCATCATCTAAAGGAAGAGGAACTATCTTCCAGGCTGCAAAGCAGGATGAGGAGCCAACCCAATATTTCCCTCTCCTCTGTTTTTTCCTTCCATGGCCAGCTGTTGAAAGGGTTTTTAAAAAACCACTTTTGTCACTGCCATATGCTTGGTCTTTCCGTTGGATTGGCATGCGGTCAGAGAGAGCTGCAAAATATCCTTTGAAATTTCTCAGCAGTTGGCAAGATGTAAGTGGGCCACATAATGGCAGGAGTAATTTTACTTCCCCTGATTACAATTGGCAGAAGGCTGAGAAATGCTCTTTCCAGAATGAGGTTCAGTAGCCCAAACCTATTTTGACCGATATGTAATGATACATCCCCTGGATTTTACAATGAGGGACTAATTGTTAATTACAGACTGGCCAGAGGTGATATTTATGGTGGCCTTGCAAAATTGAAGTCTAATTTAGCCAATCCTTTCAGGAGAGGATGTGACTAGAAGGAAAATGCACAGGCCACCACAAAGTTCCCAGGAGGAAAGAAGAATCCTGTAGAGAATTTCCACTTTTCCTTAAAATTAATTTGCCACTTACTGGTGCAAACTCTCTCTCTCTCTCTCTCTCTCTCTCTCTCTCTCTCTCTCTCTCTCTCTCCCCATCCATCCATCCATCCATCCATCCATCCATCCATCCATCTATCATCTATCTATCTATCATCTATCATCTATCTATCTATCTCCAGCATAGTGGCCTAGAGATGAAGCTACTAGCCTCCTACTCAGAAGGTTGAGAGTTCAATCCAGGCAGTGACATATGTTTCTCTATCGTGTCACAAAGAAAAAACATGGTTTATCTTAATTTAATATATTAGTTCCTATATATATTGTATTTGTATATCGTTCATATATATATATATATATATATATATATATATATATATATTTGCTGATTTAAACTAAATTTGTATATCAGTGATGGCATGACCTCTGTAGATAATAATAATAGTAATTTATTAGACTTGTATGCTGCCCTCTCTCCCTAAGGACTCAGGGCGGCTAACAATATAAAACCCATTACAAATTTACAATAAAAAGAAATTAAACCAAATACAAGCCTAACAATTAAAATTCAATTAAAATTTAAAAACCCTCTAAAACAACCCCCCCTTCCCTTGGTTAGTCCAGACCAGCCTGTTGAAAGAGCCAGGTCTTAAGGTCATGGCGGAAGGAGTGGAGATTGAGGCCAAACGAAGACCCAAGGGGAGCTGGCTCCACAGGGTAGGTGCTCTCACAGAGAAGGCCCTGCCCCCGGGCACCACCAACTGACAATGTCTGGCCGTCAGTATCCCAAGGAGGCCCTGTCTGTGGGAGCGTACCGGGCAATCGGAACGTGATGCCGGCAGGAGACGCTCCCGCAAGTACCCCGGACCCAAGCTATGTAGGACTTTATAAGTTGTTACCAACACCTTGAATCTCACCCAGAAGGCAACCGGCAACCAATGCAGGTCGCACAGGAGGGGTGTAATATGGGAGTATCAGGACACCCCCATCACAGCCTGTGCGGCCGCATTCTGCACCAGCTGCAACCTCTGGGTGGTCTGCAAGGGAAGTCCCATGTAGAGGGCATTGCAGTAGTCAAGTCAGGCGGTGACGAGTACATGAGTGACTGTCTGTAAGGCATCTCGGCTCAGGTAAGGGCGCAGCTGGCGAACCAATCGCACCTGGGCAAAAGCCCCCTGGACACAGCTCCCACCTGCTCTTCCAAACTGAGCTGTGTATCCAGGAGGACACCCAGATTGTGCGCCCTGTCCACGGGGGGCAACACCTCTCCCCCCATGACCAAAGATGCCATACACTAAACAAACAAACAAAAAACTGAATAGATACCCCAATATCCCATAGATATTTCTTGGTTTTTTTCCCCTTGAAAACATTTTGCTTTCCATCCAAGAAACGTGGATGAGAACTGAAATGTTTTCAAAGGGAAAAAAAAATAATCCCAAGAAAGTCTAGTTGCCTTTTGGAAAAAAGCACCTTTGGGACAACCATGATCTGGAGGATTGAGCATCTCTGTAGACATAGACGCATTTTGAATTTTGTGAGGTAGGTGAAAAATTTGCACAACCGGAGCTGCAGAGGTAGGTCACTGGCAACACCAGGGCAATTCATAAAAAAAATATTAAAACCAAAAAACAAAGAGAAAAAAAAACCCCATACACCATCCTTACAGATTATTTTACTTCCTGCCAGGACGATGTACAGATCAAGACTTAAAAGGTGACCTCCCCCAAACATTGGACAGATGGAAAGGTGGCCTTCTAATAATCTCAACCACCAAGAAGCCCGAAATGGATTCGCCATGTGTCTTCAATGGAGTAAGAGCTATTCTGTGGCGAAGAACGTTCCCTTAAAAATAAGGACCATCTGGCAATTTCTACTTGGCAGTAAAATTTGACACATTGTGACAGCACAGCATCCATCAGTGATGACTGACTAATGATGTGATTATTCACGTGGAGTTATTGAGAGGCATACTTATGGCACAGAAGGAGCAGAGCCTGACCCGAATGTAAGTAGAAGTAACAGCAAAAGATCAGCACCTCGGAGAGAGAAAAGTTGCGAGAACCGGTTAGAGTCTAGAATCTTGTACCGTTTTGTAGCATGTGGGTCAGTTGAGCTGGGAGTATTTGTTGCTTGCAAGATGACAAGGTGGAGATCATCCAGCCACACAATGGATTTCCTTTCCAGAGTTGGGGAAGCTTGTAGCACATGCTGTTGGCCATCAACTATCCAACTTTTTGTTGCTCTTTGAACTTTTTTTTTTTCTTGGAGGTATTTTACGCAGGAACCAGGATATAGTTCATAAGTAGAAATAGAATTAGAAATAGAGTTGAAAGGATCTTGGAGGTCTTCTAGTCTAACCCCCTGCTTGGGCAGGAAATCTTACACTACTTCAGACAAATGGCTGCCCAGTCTCTTCTTAAAAACTTCCAGTGTTGGAGCACCCGTAACTTCTGGAGGGAAGATGTTCCACTGATTAATTGTTCTAACTGTCAGGAAATTTCTCCTTAGTTCTAAGTTGCTTCCCTCCTTGATTAGTTTCCACTTTACTTCTTGTCCTGCCTTCAGGTGCTTTGGAGAATAGCTTGACTCCCTCTTCTTTGTGGCAACCCTTGAGATATTGGAACATTGCTATAGTACTATGAGTTTATTTCCTGAAAGAATCTGAGCTACGAATGGTCAAGGCAAATTGGTGCCAGATAAGAGTCAATGGACTTCAAGGGCGGGCTGGACTTAGGTCTCTTACCAAGAGTATAGACTCCAAACTGATGGTGCATTGGACCCCTAAGGAGAGTGGTGGCTCATGCTCTTAAGACACTGCATTGGAGGTGAGCAAGCCCATGTTCGAGACCTGAGAGCTGATGAAGCAGGGTGAGCTCCTGTCATCCACTCCAGCTCCTTGAAAGGAGCCTCCATAAACAATAGTGATGTCACTGGCTTATCCTTCAGCCCAGAAGTGCGTTAAACAGTGCCTGTTTAAATGGGATCGATTCGACCCTTCCTCAGGTTCAGCCTGGTCATCTCTTGTATCTTCCTATCCACACTGGAATCTTTCATGGATCTATTCAGAACTCTTCCAGATCCAGTTCCTTGCTGTATCTCTTTGTTATCTTCCCAGTCCAAACTATAAGAGGATAAGCAGAATAGTGGTTCAAGGTACAACATGCATAATATTCTAAGGACATTTGATAACTTCACTGCCATCAACGTAGCTTTTAAGGCTGTACAAAGCATATAGTATCTGAATATAGAAAGATGGCCTATATAAGGATCAGTTTTTCCCCTTCCCAGGAGTTGGTATCACAGTGCACAATGCCTTCTACTTTGCACTCATAATTATGGTTATGATTAGCAATGAGTTATCATGAAAAAAATTCTCAAAATGCATCAGCTTACCATGTAAATAACTAAATAATACATCTGAGAATTATGGCTAATATACTGCATGGTTACACTTGACCTTTGAAATGAACAAGGCTTGTTCATTTCAGAAGCTAGGAGACCAACTATGACCAATTAAATTAATTGCTTGCACAATGTACAGGGGGGAGGAAGGGTTGTTGGTGTCATTTGCTCAGAGAGATTTATAAAACATTTGAAACAATTAATTTGTTTGTCTGACTGTTCGGGCTGTCCTGGGAGAGCCAAACTTTGAACCCCGATATTTCACGTTCTTCGGGATTTCAGCTACAATTGGCAATCAGACTGAAAGGGCCTTTCTTGCATTTGCATTTAGAAGTGTTGCCCAAAGAGATTCCCGGCTAAAGGATTTTTTCATTGTTATATTTCCTAATGAATAAATTACGTCTGCCATATCAGCTGGTCAAAGCAGAACATCTTTTTCAGGGCAATCTCAGCTGTTCACCAAGTTTGGAATTAGAAGAGCTGATGTACTAATTACCTCTCAAAGATTCACCTTGCTAAATATTCATTCTGCATCAGGGATGGATGGTTTTTATTCCTTTGGTGGCCAACTCTGCTGTTGCACACCACTCTGCCATAAGTAGACTCATTGTCCTTGGCCACCTTCACTCTCAGTGCTTCAGTCTAACTGGCTAATAACCCATGTGATTTGCCTTATTGGTCCCTGTGGCATAGTTGGTGAAGTGTGTTGTAATGTTATGTCATCTCAAGAGAGATATCCTTGTCTTGAAAGAGACCAAAACAGGAATTTGATGGTTATTAGTAAGCACCAGAAAGAGAAATGTGGAAATCTGTTAGTTAGTCCAGCAAAGAAGCACAAACCATGAATACTAGCCCTACCTTTATTGTAGGGTTATAGTAACAGAATCTTGCAAGTCTGAAAGTGTTTTGATTACTATAAATGCTAAAATGAGGAAAGTGGTGGCACACAGAGGTGGCATTCAGCAGGTTCTGACCAGTTCTGGAGAACCGGTAGCAGAAATTTTGAGTAGTTTGGAGAACCAGCAAATACCACCTCTGACTGGAGATTTTACAATATCATTCCCCTGCACACCCACCAAGCCATGCCCACAGAACCGGTAGTAAAATTTTTGACTCCCACCACTGGTGGCACACTGGTTAGAATGCAGTATTGCAGGCTAACTCTGCTAACTGCCAGCAGTTTGACCCTGACCGGCTCAAAGTTGACTCAGCTTTCTGTCCTTCTGAAGTCAATAAAATGAGAACCCAATTGTTGGGGGCAATATGCTGACTTTGTAAACCACTTAAAGAGAACTGTAAAGCACTGTGAAGTGGTATATAAGTCTAAGGGCTATTGCTATTGCTAAAGTATTTCTTCCTTTACTTTTACTTGCCAGAAAACTAGAGGGAATCTTTTGTCAAATGCTTCCTATGTCCCTTCTACATTTGTGGGCTGAGATATGTTGATGAGGTATCTCAGGAGGATCACCATCTCCCAATTGTTTCTACCCATCCAGTTGGCAGGTGGGGCATGCTGCAGGTCCCATCATCCAAGGATCATCATCTCATCAGCTGGTGGGAACCAGGAGATTTGCCTTGTCTGCCATAATCCCTGCCCTCCGGAATATTCTATTCAGATATTAGGATGACCCAAACTCTGTTGACCTTTGTAAGGCTGTGAAGACT
Source organism: Naja naja (assembly GCA_009733165.1). Classification (NCBI taxonomy): domain Eukaryota; kingdom Metazoa; phylum Chordata; class Lepidosauria; order Squamata; family Elapidae; genus Naja; species Naja naja. Next base: position 7,281,102 of record CM019163.1, read on the forward strand.
TGGTTGTGTGCCTGGGCCAGGGCCTTGAGCGTGTTAAGGGCCCCATTTCCTGGCTGTATTAACATATTAACATCCACAGTAAGAATCTTACTTGGTGCCATGTATATTTATTTCTACTTTTTTGTTTCAATTTTTTTATGCATGTCATCCAGAGTCCCTTGTTGAGATGGGAGGCTATAGAAATCAATCAATCAATCAATCTATCTATCAAGTCTAGCTATATTAAAGCACAAGGCTGTTCATGCTGCCAAGCAAGCAATTCTATTCCTCAGTTATTGTGTTCAATGCACCGTGGAGCGATTTTAGCAGTCGTCTACGTAACGCATGTGTTTTGCACTGTCTGCCAAGGTGCTCACATGCCGGAACTAACTGCAAAGATGGGAGTGGAACACTTCAGCTTTTCCTTGTTCACAGAATAAGGAAGTACGTAAACCATTTTTTGCAGAAGTCCCATTAACAAGCTACAGATGCCAAAATAACAAGCGTGTTCGAGTGAGCAGATTGGGGAGGGTGGAGCTGTGCGTCTTTAGAGAAAGGAAGTGAGAGACAGGGTTTAAAAAGGACCAGTCTTGAGTTTGTCAACCTGGTCAGTATCTGGTAAACAGCAAAGAAAGACACCAGCTTAAAGGCTAATTTAAGTTTTGTGTGGGAAAACACACACACATATATAGGTCTTTGGTCATTCGGGTTTTCTCCCACGTAAAATTGGAAGCAAATATATATTGGCTTTGCTTGTTATTTTGACTGAAATAAGTAGGACTGAATTAGGAGCATTTCTGTGAAAATGAAAAATACAAGGTGGAAAGGCCAAGAGTTGGGTTTGTTACTAGGCAATCATAGTGTGCTGAATCAGATAATGATCTTGACTGTGTTGTTTAGGATTAACAGCTGACCTAGAAGTCAATTTAAATCCATCAGTGGGAGGGGAAAATTGCTAAATTCCAACCTGAGTTGAGGGTGGATTATTCAGGCACAAACAGTGCCTGACTATTACAGAAACGACAAGTGTAAGACAGATAATGATGGCTTGTAAGTAGTAATTATGCAAGAAGAGCAACACATAGGAGTATGGTTTAATTTATAAAATTCTACTCAGGTGTAGAAGGCATAGAAATTTGGATATGGGCTCCAGGTTGAGAACTATGTCTGAACACCTTTGGCAAACCAATGTTTTGCTTTATTGGATAAGACTCAGTGCGTCTTCTATGTTGGGAAGTCTATGAGTCTCCTTTGCTGGATAAAAGGGATGTAAATATTTTATATGCAATAAACCTACTTCTTTTATTCTAATTTAAGTTTGCACATAGCTTTGGAGTCAACTATATGGAATGGAGATTGTTAGGGGCAAAGGAAATTTATTGCTTGAGTCTATGCACAAGAATGTGCAAGTAAAGTTCAATGCTAAACTGGCAGTAGATAAGGGTCAACAAAACTGAAGACAAGTTGGACTTGGATCATTTGTGGGAATGTAATGATTCTAGGCTGATGACTCATTTAGCACCACCTCTACTTCTGCCTATTTGTCTCCTAGAGAAAGTGTTTTACAGTTAGTTGTAAATGGAAACCTATATGGACAGACCTTTTCTATGGGAATATGGACTACCTCCTGGTGGTCTGTATAAATAAAAATATCACACAGGATTGACACTGTATCAAACTAGAGCAATGTTTTTCAAACTTGACTTCTGTGAGAATTCTGGGAAGTCCATACATTTTAAAGTTGCAAATTTTGGGAGTTACTGAAATAGAGAAAAACCCCATCCCATTTAGGGGGATGGAAATCATGTAAAATCTGTCACACAAGGGCACAATAAAGATCCATATCATCCAATTAATATTATTTTGGATGATTCCCTGATTCTTGTAAGTTTTTCATGTATTGCTGCAATGATAATAGAACAACAGAAATTGTCCTTGTTGTGCTCATACAGGTTAAAACTAAGAAGCTTAAGTAAAAGGCTTATCTTTTATTAATTTTAAAAAATTGATGTGGATGGATGAGGGAGTCTTCACTTTCCTACTGGTTAAGGCCCTGTTTCAATCAGATTTTACCTTTAAAAAGATGAAGAAGATGTTAGAAGGAAAAAAAATAAGTTTCAAATAGATGGATTTTCTTCTGCTGAGATGAATGTCAGGTGGCTGGATATTTAAAAAGAAAAGGAGGGGAGAGACTCAGAATAATGTCTCTGTAAACTGTAATTTGGATAGATGCAAGCTGTGTCCTTCAATCAAGAAAATTATAGGCACACAATTACTGGTTTTCTTTATTAAAAATTTGATTTTAACATACTGTCGAAAAACAAATCAATTCCTGGAAATTGCATCAACCCGACATTATTTGTGCTGAATCAGAATTAAAATGTATGTTATTCCCATCATTTTTCTATGCTGAGAGAGAGAGAGAAAAAATGATTTGGATACAACCATTTGATCCTCAAAGCAGGCCTGTGTGAGATGCCATGGCAAAAAAAAAGGCCCTGATAAATTTCTCTGCAAAATAGAGAAAATAGAGTGGGTAAAAGAGGCCATCTATGTTAGAATTGAACAGCCATCCCACAAAAGAGTGGGGGGACTACAACAACACCTATCTCCTGTATACAGCACAGTCCTTTCAGCAGTTCCAAGAAGATTAAAACCATTTGCATTCTGATTCAGGTGACTCTGAGGGCACAGATAAACCCACAAGTGGCCTCAACGGCTCTCAGAGAGAGTGCTAACGTCCAGATGACTGCCAAGAAATATGATCCTTCTGCCCCACCCCAACACCCTGTCAGAATTAATCCTTCCATCCCCCTTCCACCATACATTCAGAACTGATGAAGCTTCTTGGATAAGAAGCAAAACCTTTTCTTTTTCTTCAAGGGGGAGGGCGGGAAACATAGTCTAGTTGCCTTTTGAAAAAGTGAGATAGAGAAAGGAAAGACTATATATTAAACATTTCTCAGATGGTTTGGCACGGTTGGGTCCACGCAATGGTGAATGTTTATTTGTGTGAGGATCTGGTGTCATCTTAAAAAGGTGGTGGTATGATCCTTCCAAAAGAAGTGATCTCAAGACTTCTTTGGGAAGATCTATAGTTCTTGAGGTCCAACAGTTCTAGGAAACTTTCGTTCACTCCTATCTTTTTCAGCAAGGTTTTTCTTGAGAAGTTGGCCAAGGGGCAGTTGCAGAAAATATTGGGTTTAGCAGATTATCTGGCTCCTTGTTCTTGGAACTCAGGACAAATTACCCTTCCATGGTGTCTCTATGATGTCCCTGTATTCCTTCATTTTTATTTATTTTTATTAAGCCTTTTAATACAGAAGGAAAAAAAGTGAAGTTGGGAGCCATGGCTGGGCAATTGAATTAAAATGATGGGGTTTTGAATGGGCCACTGTGGCTACCATGTTGACTTTTTTGACCTCTTTGGGGAATTCGCTTGGCTACAGAATGGGCATGAACTCACAGCAACAACTAACATGATTGCTAATCTTCACCCCTGTGAGAAGAAAGGTGTCAACTCAAAAATATTTCTCTGGTCTTTTAGAGTTGCCAGCAGAAGGGGAATGGGGGAAGTAGTGCATTCCTTAAATGCTTCATAGATAATTTCTAGGCGACCGAAGCTTCTGGTGCGCAAGATTATTACTGAAGAGCATGATTGATGACTCTTGGCTATAGATGTGTCCCATTGGAGAATATACATTGAGGGGATGGGGAAGACTAGGGTCAAAGGTGAAATGAATGATGTGTCTCAGAGGTGGCTGCACCCAGGTGGCACTGGAATGTTCACGCCTAATAAATCTTTTTTTAAAAAACTCTGAGAGATGCGGCTAGAGTTTCATGATTTGAATGGGGGTGGATGCTGGAGCCCTGACGAAAGCATGCACTCCACAGCATTTCTTGTCCAAGAGGCTATGGTGGCTGCTGCTAATTTTCTAGCTTTAAGTGGAAGTGACACAGTGACAAAATAATTGGGGGTAATTTTACTTCTTTGTCAGTTTTAATGAATGATTCACTTGGCACCCTCTTTTACAGATGCAACCATTTCTGATGTGTTCTCAGCTGAGGCCTTTCAGATCCCTCAAAGCTTGCTACTTAAAACTATTCCTTCCATGTATTCCCCCCCCCCCAGGGAAACTGTCTATGTGCCTGTTCCCCTCCCCCTTCCATCTTGTTAATAATAGAGCTGTCATTTCTAATAAAATATAAAGCAACCCTCTAGGGAAAATATGCAAGTGATATAGAGTAGAGCAGTCAAAGCACTGGGCAGAGCAAACACAAATGCTCAGTGGCTTATTACAGGGACACTTCTCATTAAATGGGAGAAAGCTCAGGGCCTTGACGATCTGCCAGTGAAGATGCCCATGTGTTGTGAGATTAGAATTGTGTTCTGCTAGGCACACTCCACAGGGGGCCACCCTCAAAAAGCTTTCAGAAGCTGTATCTGGCCCATGGTTCAATAGGTTGGGCAGCTTTTAGCATTTCACAATACATATGCTCATATAACACTGCTACTCTTAAGCTGAGTTGGATCTCAGTAGGCTTTTGGGTAAAATCCAAGGGGCTGATTATCCTCTATGAAGTCCAACATGGCATAGCACCAGACTCTTTGCAGGCCACTTGTCTCCAATTGTTTTTGCTTGCCTCACTGGAACTGATGATGATGATGTTACCTCTCCAGTCAAGTCCAACTCTTGATGATTCTATGGGCCAGGTCTCTCTGCATCTTCCAATCTTTTTTTTTTGAGTTTTTCTATGCTCTGGCTGGTGTTAGCTTTGATGGTGTTCAGCCACCAGGTTCTTTGATGGTCTGGTTTCCTTTTACTGCTAACTCTTCCAAATAGAATTGCTTTCTTCAGTGAATTCCCCCATGCGGCATGGCCAAAGTAAGTGAGACATGGTTTTGCAATTTTTGCCTTCTACTGACATGTCTGATGTTACACGTGCCAGTATTTGCCTGTTAGTCATCTTTGCTGTCCAAGGAATATGCAGGAATCTTCTCCAGCACCACAGTTCAAACAAATCAATTGTCTTCCTGTAGAAAAATCCAGTTCCTTCCACTAGAAGAGGGGTATTAAATTCGATTTCATTGAGGGCTGCATCAGGGTTGTATTTGACCTCGGGGGTGGGGTGGGTGTGGCCAGGGTGGGCGTGGCCACCTTGACATCACTTGTGTCACTTGTGTTGGGAGCATCTGTGGTGGCTGAGCATTCTGTCAGAGAAAATGGGCTCCCGAGCTCCATTTTCAGCTGCAATGGCCTCCTATCGCCCTTTGACAGCAAAAATGGAGTGCTCCATTTTCTCTGGCAGCCCCATGGGCCAGATGTAAGCAACCCATAGGCCTTGAGTTTGACACCCCTGCACTAGAACTAACATATTCCAAGTCCCTTCCTTCAAGTCAGGGGTCTTCAAACTTGACAGCTTTAAGACTTGTGGACTTCATCTCCCAGAATTCTTCCTCCAGTCCTCCATGTTAGCTCAGGAATTCTGGGAGTTGAAGTCCACAAGTCTTAAATTTGCCAGGTTTGAAGACCCTTGGACTTTAAGTAATGTCTAGTTGCTGGACTCAGATGTTATGTCTTCTCTATGACAGGACCTGTCCTGCAGAATGACATCGCTCTGGAGATCTAGATGTCCCCAAACATGCCAGCCTTTCTCAAGGTACTTAAGATCAGACTGTTCTTCCAGACATTTGAGCCAGGAGGTTAACTAAGCTTTGTGTTTGACTGGTTTTATTGTTGCTGTTTTTTTTCTGTTTTAAGTTGAGAATGATTTTTTGTTTTGTTTTGATCGCAGACACTTCTGATCTGGATTGCTGGGTTTCATTTTATTGCTTGGTTTTAATTCTTGTACACCACTCAGAGAGGAGAGGCCAGATGAAACAAATAAACACATTTCATACACATTTGTGTCCCAATAGAACAACCTTTTAGATATATGGGAGGAATTTATGGGTCCAAACAACCAATTGATGAACAGGGTATTCTTAGCCTCAATCCTGATCTGCTGCCAATTCATTTTATTTGGGGGGGGGGGTTTGGAATTCTAGCACCAAAAGAAGAAGAACATCTCTTTCACTGCCGGGTTAGTGATTTCATGAATCTCATTTATTTTCTCCCTTAGTGATCTCGAATTGGTTACATCTGCTCTCAGTGCTAATGTTCTGACTCAGGCTTCATCCAAATTAAGGAAACACAAACTGAGTGTAAAATCAAACCTATTTTAATGCAACGCTGGGAATTTCTTGCATTCCCCAGCCATAACTCATTAGTCACAATTCTCTGAGATAAGCCAACACCTTTCAGGATTGTAGAAGGCTGCCAAGAAACAGAAGTCCAATTACTTAGAATATAAACCAACAGAAGTTCCAGCAAAGACAAACCAGAGGTCACAGGGCTTTAATGAGGAATCAGAATCTAGTGAACTTCTTTGCTTCCTGCAAAGAGCATGTCACCGAGGGCTGACTTTTTCCCGTATGGGAGAAACAATCACCTCCCAGCCTTACTCCCAAGTCACCCCTTCTGCTTCAGCTGCTCTTTCCTTCTAGCAGCCCTGCACACATGCACACTGGGAACAGGCTCCCCTGGGTCCTCTGCTTCACTGCTGCCAGACTCCGAAGGGCTCCGAAGGCAGCACCCCACTCCCAGCTGGTCCTGGCCCCATCCCTGCATTGGATGCAGGACCCTCGTCTGAGTCTTCTCCAGACTCTCTGCCTGGTTCCCTTTCGTCCTCACTGTCCGATACCTCTGCCAACTGCACTGGCTGCCAGCAAACCACAACAGCTAAGCAGAACTGTAATATAAAACACACATGTTGCATCAAACCATACAAGAAGGAAATCTGATGGGGCAGTGCATAAATGGAGCATCAAACTCTTCCAGTTTCTCACTAAAAGGGGAATCAAGTGGATGATTGAATGAATGAATAAATAAATCTACTTCCATTAACTTCCAAGTAAAAAATAATAATCTGTGCTTAATTCTCTCCACTCTACAGTCTTGTTGACCAGTCAGCCATGACTTTTTACTATTAACTATCTAGCAATACTTGCCAACTAAAGATAGGCTCAGAAACAAAAAGCTGCAAAAACAGTTTATCACCAATGCTAATTATCCAATTATGCAACATCCATGAATGCACAGATTGGGGGTGGGGGGAAGCCATTGATTTGCAGCTCTCCTCCAGATCAGGGATAAGAACATTTATTTACTTACCGTTCTTAGAAGCATAAAGAAAAATCAGCCATGTTAATGGTCTGTTGCCTCCAGTCCTTTATATGCAATTATGCCATATGTAATTCTTACTATACATCATATGATGTGCACTCGGTTCTGCGGGAGAGCAGGATCTGACTCAATGCTGGAATTATTCTTGCAAATCAAAAAATTTCAAAGCCATTGTAGGAGCTCATGGACCATTAGCTACACTTTGTATGGTGAACTGTGGAATGCTCACCTTCAGTAAAATGGAATAGCTTGTAAGTGCGCTGTTCATTGTTATGATTCACAACAATCCCAAAGGTGCTTTTTCAAAAGGCAATTGGGCTTTCTTTGTTTTTCCTTGAAGATATTTTGCTGCTCATCCAAGAGGTTTCTTCAGTTCTGACTGAATGGTGGAGGGTGAAAGGATTTATATTCCTTGAAGTCAGTCAGTCAATCAATCAATCAATCAATCAATCAATCAATCAGAATAGAGTTGGAAGGGACTTTGGAGGTCTTCTAATTCAACCCCCTGCTCAAGCAGGAAAGCCAGTCATCTGGTTGTTAGCACTCTCTATGAGATTCATTGAGGCCACTTGGAGGTTTATCTGTGTGTAACCTCCACCATCCAGACAGAATCAAATGCCTCCATTCTCCACCATTCAGTTAGAAGCTTCTTGGACTCCCTTTGTTTGCCCTTGAAGATCTTTTGCTTCACATCCAAGAAGCTTCTTCAGTTCTTTACTTTTCAGAACTGAAGAAGCTTCTTGGTTGTCTTTAAGGAAAGACAAAGAAAGTCCAGCTGCCTTTTGAAAAAACACCTTTGGGACAACCATGACCTGGATGACTGCGAATCTTCATAGAGATTCACAAGAATGTAAAATCACAGCTGCCAGTTCTTTAGCTGGTGTTGGTTTCCATATGCATCAAGTTCTTCACAAGAACCTAGGATGTTGTTAACCCAGATCACATGAATCTCTAGATTGGATCCTTTGGGAAAATATACGGGCCAGGACTGTTGTCACCTGAACTGCTGCAGTGGTCCCTTGTAATGGCCACAGCAAAGGCAACCATACAAGATGCAATAATGATAACTATTGTTGACTGGACTCTTGTTTCTACACCATCATTGACACCATGCAGATTGCGAAATGGACCAGACTGGTGATACAACTCATTCCTGATAAATCTTCACATCCCTGAACTCCAAGCCACCCCAGGCTCTGCTTCACTACAGCACATTTTTTTTATTACATTTATATGCCGCCCTTCTCCGGAGACTCAGGGCGGCTTACAGTTTTTGGGATGCAACCCAGTTTGCTCAGCAATAGCCTTCATTCCATTGTATATGCCTGCTTATTACTAAGCGGCATTTTTACAAGGTCAGCTAATTGCCCCCAACAATCTTGGGTCCTCAATTTACCTACCCCGAGAGGGTGGAAGGCTGAGTCAACCTTGAGCCTGGTGGGATTCGAGCCTACAGCAGTTGTAGGCAGCTGGAACTTAAGTGCAGGCAATTAACAGCCTGAGCCACCAAGCCACCACATTTGATCTGCATTCAACTCATTGTGCATTTTGCCTGAGGCCGTGTGCAAAATCAGAACTGTGATCTGAAGGCTTCCTCTGGGCAGCCTTTGACATAAATATGCAACAGTATTCAATTGTTTAGCACTAATTAGCCTGCTTAATTTTGGAGAGTTTCCCATTAAACAGTCTCTCTCTCGCTCTCTGGGTTAATTACTGTGAGAATGGACTGAGGGGAGTAAATATATGTGATCTATACTGAAAATAAATAAGAAGAAGTATCAAATAAGTTTCTCAACATATTGACCAAAGAGACTAGAAAGTTGAGGAGAGAGTAATTCTCTTGATTTGCTTCTGTGTGAATGTGTTTTTCTAACTGATTCTGATTTTTGAAATATACCTTTCGGTTAAGCCATGATGATGATGATGATGATAATGATTATGGTTTTTCAAACCTATTACACCAGGTTGAGATACTTAATAAATCTGGACTTTAATCCTATTCTGTACGTTTTAACTCCCTTCACCTGTCCTTAATCTTCTCCTAGTTTTTTGTGAAGCAGAAAATATTCCTTAATCCACGAAAGCCTGTTTCATATTGCAGCTTACAGGAAACACCACAAAAGCCTTTGGAAATATGATCTTGGCACATAATTGCTTCCTTTAGACTCCCATCTTATCTTCCCCTACTGAAACAAAGCTTGCAGCATTCTTCTCAACCCAAGGATGGCATTTCATTTTGTAAGGTGGAGCGAGAAGTTAATGCCTGAAATCTGCCAGGCTGATAAATATTATTTGTGGGTTGATGAGCTGGAAAGTTTGTGATTATCCAAAAGCATCCATTTTGAGGGAGGAGGTTTTCAATATCCTGTTGTAAAATTAAACCATGAAGCACGGATGAGATATTTTTAGGCAGGGGACACAAATAAAAGAAATTAAGTAGTCCTTGATTTATGACTACAATAGACCCTGGCATTTCAGTCATTGTGGTCATAAGTTGAGCCACCTCAACATTCATAAAGTATGTCACCATGATCATTATAAGAATCCCATGAACTCTAAGTGAACCATGTAGTTGTTAAAATAGAATAGAATAGAATAGAATGGAATGGAATGGAATGGAAAGGAGTGGAATGGAGTGGAACGGAGTGGAGTAGAGTAGAGTAGAGTAGAGTGTAGAGTAGAGTAGAGTAGAGTAGAGTAAAATAGAATAGAATAGAATAGAATAGAATAGAATAGAATAGAATACTTTATTGGCCAAACATGATTAGACACACAAGGAATTTGTCTCTGGTGCATAATCTCTCAGTGTACATACAACAATAGTGACGGATCATTACCATAGTCATTGTAAAAATACATTCATCATAAAACATTAGATAAACAAATCCATTCTCCTGAAAACTGGCAAAAAAACATGAGAAGCTGGCAAAAACCAGTTGCAAATCATGATTACGTGACCACAGAACAGTGCAACTGATGATAAATGTGAGCTGTTTGCCAAGCTCCTAACATGAAAACACATGACCTAGGAAGGAAGCAGCAGCCATAACTTTAATGATGGGTTGTAAGTAGCTTTTTAGAAGTCCATCGTAACTAATGATCATTAAACAGATGGCCATAAGTCAAGGACTACCTGTACTTGGTAACTTGAATCTATCACATCTATATTTTGACAATTTTAAGTTCCCAGAAATAAAAATTGCAAGTTAGCAGAAAGGTAGACACACAGATGTGTCAATGCACTGAATGTTAAGAGGGAATGTGAAAAGTATCTAGCTGCATCATTAAATGGGAAAATGATAGCTGTGTTATTAAAAAGGATAAATACATTTAATGCCTAGATGCGCTGTAAAATAGGAAGATGCCCTGTTAACTTCACGGAGAAACACTATGGAAGGCATTGATGTGCGTGGTTAAATCACCTTAATGGACTTGGATAGATTGCTGCGTGCACCAATGTAATATGAACGAAGAGGCAGGAAAATTACATTCAATTTCTCTCTTCTTTCCCTACAAAGAGGGGAGTGATATTTCAGTGGGATATTGGGAAAGGGACAAACTGATTGCTTGTGAAAAATAGCAAGGTGTTCCTATTGAATCTCAGGAAATGGCTTCAGTGTAATTCAAATTACAGCACAATAAGGAAAAAGACTTGAGCATCATGTCATATATTGCTGTCCTGTTCCAAAGGTGCTTTTTCAAAAGGCAACTGGACTTTCTTTGTTTTTCCTTGAAGTTGTTCCTTCCTTTGTTTTTCCTTGAAGATCTTTTGCTTCTCATCGAAAACTGAGAAGTGAAACATTTTCAAGGGAAAACCAAAAAAGTCCACTTGCCTTTTGAAAAAGAGTACAGCCAGGGACAACCTGAATGACTGATAATCTCCATAGACATAATGGCCGCCCAGTTTCTCTAGTACTCTTTCATCTCCTTGAATTCACAAAACCACCTATTTACCATTGCATTTAGTCTGGTCCTCAGTTACTTCTTCTTCTGAGGGAGCTAAAAATCACACCAATTGTCTGTTTATCAGGATGCAGCAGAAATGCTTCCTTTTCCTCTTAAAGAGCTGATAGATCGAATTGCCATTTTCCGCATCTTTTCCGGAGGAGTTCCAGACAAAGGGAAAATCCCTTATATAGAAAGCAGATTCCTGGACAGAAGAAACTTTATTTACAAGTCCATCTTTCACTTTGAAGATATTCTTCTGAGCCTGGTATACTTTACGGTAGTGTGAGTTTGATGGAAATCCCAGCCATACACATTTTGAAGGTACAGGATCGAGAAAAGGAGTTAAAGTTAATTTGGAAAATCATATTAATATCTAGAGGTAGGAAGATGAAAGAGACATATAGTCAAAACCTACAGCCATGTCTGTAAAAAACAAATTGGCTTTGATTTCAAAGCCTTATTTTCAATAAATTATGTATTTTTTTCAATATATTTTTGCATGTATTCAAGGAACAGGGTTGGAACCATGTCCTATCTACTTTGAGGACTGCAGATCACAACCCATGGCCAGTGGTGGGATTCAATTTGTTTTACTACCGGTTCTGTGGGCGTGGCTTGGAGGGCATGGCAGGGGAAGGATACTGCAAAATCCCATTCCCTCCTCACCCACTAACCTGCTTTCCAGCTCTGTTCTTCCTGTGCAGGGCAACCAAAGAAGATCCAGGTGATCAGCTGGGACTCAGGAGGCAGAGAATAGATGGGGTTGGTGGGGCCAATCAGAGGTGGTATTTGCCGGTTCTCTGAACTACTCAAAATTTCCGCTACCGGTTCTCTAGAACTGGTCAGAACCAGCTGAATAGACCTCTGAACCCACCCCCTTAAAAACCTAGCCCATCCCTCAGACTCCAAAAATAGTGAATTTCAGCAGAAGAAAAATAATTCTTATATTAAAGGTGTGACTTAATACTGTTTTGTTTTATTTTCTAGCTTGCAGGTTCTCGCTCTTAAAGTGCCAAGTAAGACTGAACCTGGGGAAAAAAATCATCCAACCAAGTTGCTTGAGAGCCTTCCTTACCCCTTTGACAAATAAACGACCTGAAATGTTGACAACCTCCTGTCTTTATATAAAAGCAACTGGTTTTTTTTTTTTACCGATTTACCTAGCAGGCAAATTTCCTTGAATTGGCAAAGAAACAAACCAATCAACCATTTTATCTGCCTGGAAATGTGTTTTGTTTCAGAAATAATAACCAAGTCTGTCTAGAGAGACTGTACAGCAGTATGCTGTGGGATTCTATGAATTTCGAAGTTCAACCTTGCTCCATTTAAAACGGGCAAGAATTGGATTTAGCTAAGGGTGAATTAACCCCACAGAACAAAGAAACAGACCATTTCTGGCAGCCTGACAGGTGCAGATCCAGGGACCTTTGTGGAATTACCTGACTGACAGGAAACATTAAAGCTGAACCTGCACGAAAGATTTGGTGTTATCGCTGCAACCTTTCAAGCAACCAATCTCTGTGCTTTGGGATTGTCTGCTCGTGTGAAATTGTTCGACGTTACAAAGGTAACCTTGTTGGAAGAAAGTCAGAATGATTGCTCTCCCTTTTTCCACGGCTGATGCCGTATTTCTAATCTCACCTTTCCAGCGGGAGATTTAAGGACTTCTATCAATTACCCCAATAATAAATTCATCAGGATTGTTTGCTTGGCATGCTATTGCACAGGGTTTCAACTGAATTATTTTGACGTTGCTAACCAGAACTTGGAAATGGTCTGCCCATCAGGGAAAACAAAAACAAGGAGGAACAACACAGTGAAGAGGAGACAGGGAGAGCTTTGTGAAACAACAAGTGATTCCAGAAACCGACAGGTGAAACATTTCTCATTTCCTCCAGTCTTACCTCTATATACCTTAGCAAGTGAACCGTACTTTTTTGCTATCAGCACTTCCTATTCCAGTGGCGGTGGTATGCTATGATCAATGATCCTTCTTTTCTGCCTTTTATTCTGTCAAGCCTAAAGAATAAAAAGAGACAGCCTCTCTTAATTGTCTCTGAAGTCACGCCAGATCCAAACTGATCAACGGATTTGTACCCATTGGAGGGAGGTGCTGATCAAAAAGCAAGAGGTTACCTGGGAAAGATTTGCATCAACTGATAGTGTGTAAGGGAAGGAACTTCATGGAGATCAGGTTGTGCCTACTCTGGTAGATTCTTTTTTGGAAGAAGGGCTGGCTGGGTCACTTTTAACAAAATCATAGTGTTGGAAGGAATCTTCAAAGTCTTCTAGCCCAAACCCCTGTTCAAATAAGAGACTTGAAAGGTTCCAATCCCTAATTAGGTAAGGTTATGAGGGATCCCCATGCAGTTCAAAGAACATAAGGTGCAGAAAGTTGGATTGATGGCCAAAGTAAGAAAGCATCCTATCTAAATCAAGGTCAAGTGAATAAACTCCTTCTCATGAGCAGAACGCTTCAAGGCAATTGCTGAATATAGGTGGACTTCTGCATTTCAAAATCTCCCAATTTCATCAAAGCAGTTGATGGAAGTACTTCTCCAAAGCCACTGGTGCTCTCTGAGCTTGATTGCTTTCCTGCAGATGTCTCATTACCTAGCAAAGTAACATCTTCAGAACCTCTGAGTAGAGGACTGCTACGGTACTTTATCAACTATTAAGTAGAACCAGAAATGATGACTCTTGGGCCTAGTTAAGAACCTTGTTTCCCATAATTGTTATAAATGTGGATAGACTGTGTGTTAGCTTTAAGCTCTTCTACTTCTTTGTGTATAGTCAGTTTTTGCTATCCAAACAACTCATAAGATTCAAAACAATGACATCTCTCAACAGGGCAGGAGAGACACACAGTGACAACAGTAGCTTTTTAGTACAACACCAAGCATTGAGCTAGTCCAATGATGGGCAGAATATTTTTTTAAAACCCTAATTCAGAGATAGGCAGTTTAGTGCCTACAAGTCCCACAATCCCTAACCATTGGTATATGGATGGAGGCTAATCAGAACTGAAGTCTAAAACATAGGGAAGGAATATTTAGCTCTGGCCTAAATATGCTAGGAAAATCTTTTAGTTCATTTTGGTTGTCTGCATCTATGTTTTTATTTACTTTATTTACTTTTATTTCTGAGAAGGTGAACTACCAAATGGTACATAATATTCTGAACTACAATACTCTGTGGATTTATCTAATAGGGAAATGCTACCTGCTGCTTTATTATTTGCATCTCTTTCATTACAGATTAACACTAGGTTGGCTTTACTGTGCTAAAAGCACAACGTTGAATTTCAACTACAGTAGTGTTTTAGAGGTTCCATAAAACCAGGGCATGGAATATTGAATCTAGCAAATAGTGTCATAATTTTAAGGAAGTAGGAGGAATTCCAGAGGAAGGAATGTACCTTCCTATTGCTGTTGGCTGCCAACTTGTTTTTCTCACGTTCTCTTAATCCAATAGTTGAATACAACTCTTGTGTGTTGCAGGAATTGGGTATGTCTAATTTAATGAAAAGAAGGTCTAGGGGTGACATAATAACAGTGTTCCAATACCTAAGGGGCTGCCAAAAGAAGAGGGGAGGTCAACCAATTCTCCAAAGCACCTGAGGGCAGAACGAGAAGCAATGGATGGAAACCACTGAAGGAGAGAAGCAATCTAGAAGTAAGGAGAATTTTCCCGGCAGTTAGAACAATAAATCAGTGGAATAACTTGCCTCCAGAAGTTGTAGATGCTCCAGCACTGGAGGTTTTTAAGAAGAGATTTGATAACCATTTGTCTGAAATGATATACGGTCTCCCCTGCTGAATCAAAAAGTTGGACTAGAAGACCTCCAAGGTCCCTTCCAATTCTGTTATTCTTAATAACCCCACTGAACTCAGTGGGATTTCCTGATGAGTAAGAGTCATACCTGGAAAAGAAGGGACCAGCAGTTCTCAGGCTGGATAGGAGTGTTATGTTATCAGACCATACCTGCCTTCCATGGCCTGAAGAACATTGCAAAACATCCCCTGACCTTGAAAAGCAAAAAGGAAAAAAAGAAAAGCCAACATTTAAATCTTAGAACACTCTCCTGGGTAACAAGTCTTGACTTCTATGAATTGGAAAGGCAGATTTCCTGCATATATATTACTTAATTCTTATCTACAATAAAAAGAACTCATCTAATCATATTGAGCCTGGCATGTTTATGCTACCATATACATCCAGAATAATGGGCTGTGGTTTTTTGGGTTTTTTTTGAGAGTAGAGATTTATTACCATGACCTGAATAAAATCTGATTCCAGTGGAGCCAACATGCACAAGGGTCAACGCAAAAGTATTATAATAGAATAAGGGCGATGTTTTTCTGTTTGATAGGATTTCCCAAATGTAAAAAAAAAAAAAAGCAATCGGCAACTCAGTGTGTTCTACTGACATTGATACTAATTTTTCTCTGTCAAACTCTGTTTGTAAAAATGACTAAGATGTGAGCCTCTAAGGGATCAGAACTTCTTGTCTTGAGGCAGTTGTCTTCATACGGGCTGGAGGTCATTCCAAAGACAGTTCATGGAAACTTGCCTGATAATCATGTGGGCTGTTGGTGACCTATTATAAAGCAAAAGGCCTCTTTTGTAGTCTACACACTAGAGTACAACTATTGACTCAAAAACAAGGAAGCTGATGTGTGTTTCTTTTCATTTCTTTTCTTGTTTTCTTCTGGGACCTGCACATCATAAATAGGAAAAATTGGGCAAGCAGTTGTTTTTTTTCCCCTTCCCTGGTACAAGATCTAAGCATTGGAGAGTAACCAAGGGACCATCTGCTTCCCTTCTTCATTTATCATTAGGCACAAGAGTGAGCCCAACGCTAGTGGACAATGAAGCATAGAGAAGCCATTTACAATAGCCCATGGGTTGGAAGAGTTTTAAAGGCAATCTGCGATGGGGGAATAAATCATTGTTAAGTAAGGCAAACACCCTGGTGCTAGAGAGTCCTGTTTGCAAAAGCAGAGATACTGCAAAAAAGTACAAGTTTTTGCTAATTCATTGGAGTGTTATCCCTCAATGTTGGAAAGCCTTAGGCCAGGTGCTTCATCAGATGTCTTGTAGTAGACCCACCTCATTCAATAGCTGCTTGCTTCCCCACCTATTTCCTCTATGCCCAGTCTATACATGAGGGGGCCTTGATGCTCTCTTGGTTAACTTCTTGCAGACGTTTCATGACCCAAACTATGTAACATCATTATGTTACCTAGACTGGGTCATGAAACATCTGCAAGAAAATCTTACCAGTTAATGAATATTTCAGCTTTAACCTCAACAACACAAGAGCACACCACAGATATAAACTTAATGTAAACCTCTTCAAACTTGATTGCAGGAAGTACGATTTCAGCAACAGAGTGGTCAATGTCTGGAACTCACTACCTGATTCTGTTGTCACCTGCTCAAACCCCCACTCCTTTACCCTCAAACTAACCTCTATTGACCTCACCCCATTCCTAAAAGGTCTGTAAGGGGCGTGCATAAGTGCACAATCGTGCCTGCCATCCCTGTCCTATTGTCCCCAATTATTAGTTCCTATTCCTTATATTTAAACTTATGTTTATCCTTATTTCTATGGTATTGTAAGCTTTTGACAAAATAAATAAATAAATAAATAAAATCAAAGTTTAGGGAGAATCAAAGACCCTCTGATTTCAACCTTGAGCTACAGACTTTCTCCTTCCTTGGCACCAGCCTATACAATTGGGCAGAAGAAGATTCCAAGAAGAATTGATTGGGGAAGTCATTCCTTCAGAGTTTTCCATGCTTGCCATATTTGCACTCTTGCAGAAAACTAAGCTACAGCAAGAAGATCCCAACAGCTGGATATGGACTTCTTGAAACTTCAGCAGATGCCTCACATACTGGAAAAGTGGACTTTTTCTCAAGTCACAGGTCACCCAACAGAGCATCTTATGTCTCACTCCTTTAGATGACTAGTTTTACTTCCTCCTTCCAATTCTACTGAACCTACATGAGATCACAATGTGGACAAATGGGCCTGCCAACGATTACTACACAGACATCCTTCAAATGGTTTAATGTACCTTTATCAAAGGAGAAGAATTTTGACCTATCTCATGAATTTGTTGTGAGGCTTAGTGAGATCATCAGAAGTTGTGTTTCAGCTTGTGAGATAGAGTAGCTCATAAAACAAAATACAATAGATGTTTTATGTGCAGGTAGTCCTCGGCTTACAACCACAAGTGAGCCCAACATGTCTGTTGTTAAGTGAGACATTTGTTAAGTGAATTTTGTGCCACATTTTATGACTTTTCTTACCACAGTTATTAAGCGAATTGCTGCAGTTGATAAGTTGGTAACCCGGTTGTGAAAGTGAATCTGGCTTCCTCACTGACTTTGCTCTTCAGAAGGTCACAAAAGGGGATCATGTGACTTTGGGACACAGCCACGGTCATAAATATGGACCAGTTGCCAAGCACCTGAATTTTGATCACATAATCATGGGGATGCTGTAAAGGTTGTAACCAGTGGTGGGATTCAAATTGTTTTACTACTGATTCTGTGGGCATGGCTTGGTGGGCATGGCAGGGGAAGGATACTGCAAAATCCCCATTCCCTCCCCACCCCACTAACCTGCTTTTCAGCTCTGTTCTCCTCTGCAGGGCAATAAAAGAAGACCCAGCCGATCAGCTGTGGGTGTAGCTTGGTGGGTGTGGCATTCTGTGGGTGTGACTTGGTGGGCATGGCATTTTGTGGGCGTGGCTTGGTCGGCGTGGTGTGGTTTGGTGGGCATGGCAGGGGAAGGATACTGCAAAATCCCCATTCCCTCCCCACCCCACTAACCTGCTTTCCAGCTCCATTCTCCTGTGCAGGGCAACCAAAGAAGACCCAGCCGATCAGCTGGGACTCGGGAGGCAGAGAATAGATGGGGCGGGGCCAGTCAGAAGTGGTATCTGCCGGTTCTCTGAACTACTCAAAATTTCCACTACCGGTTTTCCAGAACCAGTCAGAACCTGCTGAATACCACTTCTGGTTGTTACTGCGAAAAATGGTCATAAGTCACATTTTAAGTTACATAAGTTACAACTGTTGTAAGTTGAGGACTACCTGTGCTGAAGTAACTTTCAACTCTGTGTGTGTGTGTGTTTGTGTCTGTGTGTGTCTGTGTGTGTGCACGTGTGCACTTATTTTAATTCTCTCCCTTTCCCTAAATACTTGAATGAAGTTTTTTTTTAAAAAAAAATCTGCAGATACTCAAAACATCCCTCATTCCTTTGGGTATTTCTAATATGCATGACTTGTTTGAAAATGTCAGCTGGGTGCAGGTATTGGGGAGTGGTGGGGGAGAGAAGGGAGGTAGGAGGCTGAATAATTCTCCTATGCACATTTGTCTGCGGTGCATAATTGCTGGGCCTGACATGTACGAATGCATTTTCATTACAGTGTCAAGAGGACACTTCTTTGAAAGGCGCAGCGATTTCAGACTAGCAATAAAATAGCAAGTGTGCCTTAAAGAAAGTTTGATTACAAGCTCTGGAAGAGAGGAAGAAGGAGGGGTGGAAAAGGTAATTATGAAGCGATCAAGGGGTTGACTTTTGAAATCACGGCTTCAAACTGTTTGGTTAAAGAGATGCAGCTATTTCGAGCTCACCGCAAAAGATTGTTCTGATGGGTCTATATCCTGACCCAAGAGAAGGCTCTGCAGAACGTGGTCAAAAGACCTCCCTCTGAATCTTCTCATCTCCTTCGTTCTTAGTGAAAGCTGTTGGTTTGCATGCCCTCCACTCTGGGCCTAATTCATTTGTGTCCCCCAAGACACAAAGCAAGAGTGAATATTAACTGGGAATGAATCCGTAGCCAAGTATGTTCATGCTTTATTTAAAGTATACATATTGCACTGATTTACTTAGGCAAGATGAGGAAATTCCACGTCAAGAGGCACAGCTAATATGAATCTCTCTCTCTCTCCATATTTATCCATATCTGTCTATATATCTATATCCATATCTCTCTGTCTCTATCCTCTATCTATCTATCTATCTATCTATCTATCTATCTATCTATCTATCTATCATCTATCTATCTATCTATCTATCTATCTATCTATATCTCTATCTATCTATCTATCTATTATCTATCTATCTATCTATCTATCTATCTATCTATCTATCTATCTATCCATCCATCCATCCATCCATCCATAGCACATTCTAGGAACCCAAGCAAAGTTGTAAGATGAGTGCGTTATCCCAAAAGTGCTTTTTTTGGGGAAGATGTTGAAGAAGTTTCGCTTCTCATCCAAGAAGCTTCATCAGTCCATGTTCAAGAAGCGAAACGTCTTCAAAGAAAAACAAAGAAAGTCCAGTTGTCTTTTTTAAAAAGCACCTTAGGGACAACCATGACCTGGATGACTGAGAATCTCTGTAGACATGGGTGTGTTGAGTGTGAACTCAACATAAAAGCTCAATGATTTTTGACACTCTTCCACATGGGGGCAGCCTAAGGAGGCAATCGTTTGCTCCAACTAAAGGAACATCTTGAATGTGTCACATCAAAGCTTTTTCCTGGCAAGATTTTCTCTGCTAACAAAGGAGAGATGCACGAACACCTGAATGCAAGATTGACTATGCTCTGTAAAATGGAGATACGGAGTCCATTACTCACATTTTATTGCTCTGCCCTTTTTTTTTTTTAACAGAGCTTGGAGTACATATTTAATCACCCTTCTCCTGTTCAACAGTTCTGGCTGGTCTAGGAAGAAAAATCTTGCCTTGTTTTGGCTGACACACCTGCTGAAATACCTAGGAAGGTAGCTCATGTGCAATTACTACCAAGAGATGCATGATAGATATCTCAGCTGCTATATATGAAATATCCTTATATGTTTCTTTTCCTACTTTAACCACATCCCATTATTTTTATATATGCACTGTACCTTTATTTTATTTGACAGTATTATTTTTTCCTCACCAATTTTCTTCTTTTGCATTGTCTTATTTGGAAGAATCTGTATTTCCTCTCTTATTTGTGCCTGTAGAGAGCCACAAAAATACACAATTTTTGGCATTCCTCCTTCGCCCACTGCAAATGGTTGGGTTGGAACCTTAGCCAAAAGTTTACCTTTCCTGAGGATTGCTTAGCAGTTATCTCTTTTTAAAGGGAAACCACTGACCATCTTTAAAAACATAAAATTTTGGTCTGTGAATAGTACACCCAGAGTCCTAATGAATAAAATTGAGTTGCTTCAGCTCTTGAGCATTACCTTGTGACCACGTATTGACTGCATGTTTTTGTAGGGTAACTTCTGTATTTTGCAATGATGCAATCTTAATTCCCAGGAACAGAAACAGAAAAGGTAGGAAACAGGTATCATTGTAAAGTTTGCTTGGCATTGTTAGGATTAAATTAGCCTGAAGCACAAATGGCATTTTGTAGATGCTCTGTTTTTTTCAGGAAAATGCAAAAAAATAACAGCATAAACACAAAGCAACTCTATTGATATTCTAATGCCATCTATTGATAATTCTGCTAGGAAAGATATAAATGTGTTTTCTTGAGAGTCTAAGTGTGCTTGTAGCTATGAATGGACCCATTTCAATATATATATATATATATATTTCCACATGCTTTGTTGTTAAAATATTGAACTACAAAAATGAAAGGAAAAAGCAACTATCCAAGTAAAAGGAAAATAGGGGAAAAAAACAAGCTAAAGCAAAGGGAAAGAGAGAGAAAAACTGCTACATTTAAATAATAAAAGAACCTTACTGAAAACAAAAAAAAGTAAATTATTTTAATGATACACCCTCTCTTTCCCTTCCATTCATTTCTGGGACGGCTAGCTACAATCTAGATATTTGAACTTTGCCTCAAACATTAGTAACTGTTGTTAGTTTCTATTTAAATGCTAAAAACCATATTCAGATGTCTAAAAGTGCCTTGTGCTGTGAAATATTGTGTATAAGGGAGCCATTCCTGCATGAATGTAATTCAGCTTCTATTGTGGATATATGCTGTCAATTTTACCCTTGCAAAATATTCCCCATTTTAGTCTCCCGGTGTGCTAGGCATCTCGTTTCCAATATTGCACTAGGTTTATTCTCACTGCAGTCAACATGTATCTTAAATTATATTTTCATTAATGTGTTGGGGAATTATGCCCACCAGAAATGTCTACAGTTCGAGTTCAGGTTTTACTTTTAGGGTTTTTTTGGGGGGGGGGTTCTAATGCATTTCTTCCTTATTTGACTTTTTTTGTATGACCACCACATGTGTGTTCATTCCAAATGTTCAAACAGCATCTGTTGTCATTTGAATATGCTCTCTGGGGAAACACACATTATTTAAGAAGAGGGATAATTTGCAAGTTAGATTTCTGGAAGTGGAATTTCCAATAAAATATTAGAGGCAATAAAGATGATTAGGGAGTTGGGGGCCAAAACGTAAGAAGAAGAATTGTAGGAATTGGGTATGTCTAGTCTAGTGAAAAGAAAGACTAAGTGTGACATGATAGTGGTGTTACAACATCAAAGAGGACAAAGAAGAGGGAGTCAAGCTGTTCTCCAAAGCATCTGAAGGCAGGACAAGAAGTAATGGATGGAAACTAATCAAGGAGAGAAGCAACCTTGAACTAAGGAGAAATTTCCTGACCGTTAGAACAATTAATCAATGGAATGTCTTCCCTCCAGAAGTTATGGGTGCTCCAACACTGGAAGTTTTTAAGAAGAGATTGGACAGCCATTTGTCTGAAATGATATAAGTTCTCCTGCTTGAGCAGAGGGCTGGACTCGAAGACCTCCAAAGTCCCTTTCAACTCTGAGGATGTGCTATTCTGCTTTGTTCTGAATGGTCCAGTCACAGTATACTGTTTTCCAAAATGCTCTTTTTCCTTCCCTTCCTTCCTTCCAAGTTTTAAATCCCATAATAGTCACTCAGCTGAAGTTTCCTCCCCTCCGGTTTCTACTATTTCTGTAGACCTGAGAGGTCACTTGAACACGCCGATATGTCTCTGTTGCTTCTCAACAGCTTTGTTTTGGCTGGAGAATAATCCCAACGCAGCATTCTACTGCAGCAAACCAACTGAATGGCTCCTTGCTGTACTTTCAGAATTAGGATGTGCAATGATGGGAAGCTCTTTAGTGTTTTGGGATCTGAAGGGCTCACTCTGATTCACCATTTTTCTCGGTCTTGAATTTCAGGGCCCAGGACACTAGGTCAACATTTTCAGAAGACATTAACTTAGATACAATCAGGGTTTATTTCGCTGCAACCGTGCACTTTGTGAATCTGTCAGTGTTGATAGGATCACCACCTTTAGTTGAGTATGGAAACAGAATCGCCTCTGATGAGAACTCGAATGGGAGACCACCAGGTACAATCTAGAGACCAGGGGGTCAAAAAAGTATCCAAGAATATGGCCATGTTAAGAAGCCTTGCATAGAGGTAATCTTTGGTGTATGGTGAAGAGAAGAACAATAAAGATGATTAGGGGACTGGAGGCTAAAATATGAAGAATGTTGGAAGGAACTGGATATGTCTGGTTAAATGAAGAGAAGGACTAGGGGTGACATGATAGCAGTCTTCCAATATTAGAAGGGCTACCATAGAGAAGAGGGTATCAAGCTATTCTCCAAAGCATCTGAGGGTAGGACAAGAAGCAATGGATGGAAGCTTATCAAGGGGAGAAGCAACCTAGGACAAAAGAGAAAAATTCCTAACAGTTAGAACAATTAATCAGTGGAATGTCTTGCCTCCAGAAGTTGTGGATGCTCCAACACTGGAGGTTTTAAAGAAGAGATTGGACCACCACTGATTGAAATGGTATAGGGCAGTGATGGTGAATGTTTTTGTTGCGGTGTGCTGAAAGCACGCGCGTGTACGATAGCGTGTGTGCATGCCGGCACCCACAATGCAATGTGCTGTGCCTCCCCTGTGCATGCGTGAGCAACACACACCCTCTGCCCCCTTACCTGCACTGCATATGCGTGTACCTCCCAGCTGATTTTCCGGAAATACTGGAAGTGATGAAATGGGCTCGTGTTTCAGCCTCCAAAGGCTGCAGAGGCTTCCCTCGAGCTCCCAGGAGGGCAAAAATGGCCTCCCCAGGCTCCAGAGGCCCTCCAGAGGCTGAAAACGGGTACTTCTGGTATTTCCGAAAGGCCCATTTTTCGGCCTCCTGAGCCTGCAGATGCTTCCCTCAAGAATCTGGGAGGCCGAAAATAGGCCAAAAATCAGCTGGGAAGCGCACACATATGCAGTGCAGGTAGGTTTGGCTGGGGCTCGCGTGCCTGCACAAATGGCTCTTTTGCGACCTGTGGCACATGTGCCATAGGTTCGCCATCATGGGTACAGGGTCTTCACTCTGACCAGGGGGTTGGACTAGAGTTTCTCCAAAGTCCCTTTCTATTCTGTCATTCTTTAGTTTCTAGAAAACAAGCTCGATTTCAGGAAGCCCCTATCTTGTTACTGCTTATTAAAAAAAAAAAGCAGTCTAACTTATCCTGTCTCTTTCCTGGTAATTCATCATTTTTACATTAGAAATAGAACAGGAAAAAAAGGGAACAAGTTAACAACAAGGGGTGATCTATTAGGAATTTGCTCTCTTTTTTTTTTCTCAAGCCTGCATCTTCCAATACTGACAAACAACAGAATATATGTCAGATACCACTGAGGCCTCATTACAAGCCATGGAAGAGTCACACGTTGTCAGCCTGGTGAAGTTGTCTAGACAAGAAGTATACCCAGAGGTGCTAACTCTAACTTTATTGTAAGGTTACATTAATAAAATCTCGCAAATCTGAAAGCACAGGTCTCCTCCTCTTTACTGTCCAGGGAATTAGGGAGGGTCCCTTCTGAGATATTTGCCACATCCATATTCAGAATAACAGACTAGCAATAAGTTGGAAGGGATCTTGGTGGTCTTCTAGTCCAATCCCCTGCTCAGCCAGGAAATCCCATACCATATCATCTCAAGTACTGAGGTCTGGATTTAAAGTTTGGAAAAATTGACAAATTTTATTTGAACACCGGGAGACTGTTCCTGTTCTGACCCAAACCTTGTTCCAAGCAAACAAACACCAAACAGATAAAAGCAAAACCTTTTAATGCTTCTCTGCAAATTCCATTAATTCACAGTTAAAACTAATTGTCCCTGATAAGAACGAGCCTTGCCAAGGTTGTGCAAGGCTGCCAAAAGCCTTGGATTAAGTTGCCAAGATTAAATTGCCAAGAAATAGTCCAGACAAAAAGTCTTCAAACACAAACCAAGATAGTCCGAACTTCCACAAGGCTTGAAGTGCAAGAACTTCTTTGCTTCCTGCAAAGAATCCCAGTCTCTGAGGCTGGCTTTTATCTCTTAAGGGAGGGGCCATTATCTTGCAGCCTTACTCCTGAGTCACCCGTGCTGCTGCAGCTGCTGTTTCCTACGAGCAGCCCTACACTGGGAGCAGGCTACTTGGGGACCTCTTCATCACTGCTGCCAGCCTCCACAATCTCCAAAGGCAGCATTCCACTCCCTGATGGTCCTGGCCCCATCCCTACATCACATGCAGGCCCCTCATCTGAGTCCTGGCTCTCTGAGGAGACCTCAGCTGACACACTTGCTGCCGGTGAACCACAACAGTTCCTATGGAAGGTGTGTGCAGGGAGACCTTCTCTGGGCCCAGCAGCCTCTTATCTGATTATAGCCTAGTCTGTGGCTCTTCCTCCTTGAGAGCATTCCTACGTGTCATTACATCCAACGATAGAAGTGACTATAATATGTGAACGGATCCTCCAAAGCATCTGAAGGCAGGATGAGAAACAATGGACGGAAACTAATCAGGGAAAAATCAACCTAGAACTAAGTAGAAAGTTCCTGATTAAATGTCGAACAATTAATCAGTGGAATGTCTTGCCTCCAGAAGTTGTGGGTGCTCCATCAATGGAGGTGTTTAAGAAGAGACTGGACATCCCTTTGTCTGGAATGGTATAGGGTCTCCTGCTTGAACAGAGGGTTGGACTAGAAGACCTCCAAAGTCTCTTCCAGTTCTATCATTCTGTTATTCTGCCGCCTGTCTATGCACTGATTCAATCACCACCCCTATTATAAGTCTGAGCTCTGCATTAGAAGTCTGCAAACAACTATGTCAGTTGTTGAGATTTCTTTCTTTGAATGAGAGAAGATGCTTTCAAAGCTCTGTTTGAGTAGCAAGCAGAGCTGAATATTGATAACCACAGTATGAATAAAAACAAAAGCCATTCTCTGATGACTAAAAGAGGGGAGGGGGGGAAGCAGCATTACACCACAGGAGATCTCAGGAGTGTAGTCCCAAATGACACTAATGCTGTTTATTTGTTTCTCCTCCAAATGAATACAAAAGCGTAAAGAAGCAAACTTTAGATGGATATGACCACAGCCTGATCAGAGGTTAGCAGCAGAAGTGTGCCAGGAGGGTTTTTTTTGTTCATTTCCCCCCCTTCTGAAATGTTAATGCATGCTTCCTCTTTTGTGATCAAAGAAATATTGCAATGTCAACACAGGCTCTATCTGTAGCTAGAGAGTTCAGACTATATATAAACAATAACAGCTCTCTGGAATAATGTTAACATTTCTGACCGTAACTAGAGGGTTTCTTGGGGCCTCTAACCTTCCAAAGGTTCCAAAAGATTCCCAAGAAGGCTTGTAAAGGCACACTTTTCCTTTGGCATTGGACATCCAACTTGGTTTTCTCTCAGAGTATCTGTGGCAGGTCAAAGTTCCTGCCAGAAGAAGATAGGAAACGTCCTCTTTGACCAAGTCAAAGATCTCAGAAGAATCAAACATCTCAGAAGAATGCAGTGGAAAACCATGTCTGTATCTTTGCTAAAGCCATAAATTGACATGTCCCTTTTATTTTATAGTTCAGATGAACTTAAAGGAGACAAGCTTTTTATTAAGCATGATAGCCATTGAGAGTTCTATCTTGTAGGAGATGACCAGGCTGAGACCGAGGGAGGGATCAAATGCATCATAAGTCATGAGTCCCTTCACTTCCATAACAGAGTTAAGTCCAGCCCACTTTGAATTCCTTCCACTCTTATCTCCTGCTAATTTCCCTTGGCTGTTAATAGTTCAGATTCTTGTAGAGAGCTTAAGCTTGCAATAAATCTTTATACTCATTTGAACTGCCTGAATCTCCTGATTTCCCCAGTGCTTAACAATCATCCATGAATCTCTCTAGTTCCTTAAGTTGATGTCACCACAGCATATGATAACAGCAGGTCGTTTAATGTCACTATCCTCTGGGTGAAAAAGTATTTTATTGGCCCTAATCAACTTGCAATTTCCTTTTCAAGGATAGACCTGAATTTGGGCATTGCACAACTTCCTATGAACTCGATTCTTTCTCTTCTTATTGGTCTTCATCCTAAACTGAAAAGTTTATCCATGCAAACTTCAAAGGTTGCCTTGCTTACTGAAATAGTAAAGGAGAGAAGATGCTTCCACCATTTTGGATATTTGCTTGACATGTGAGAATATTCATTTTTTTCTTTAAAAAAAGCACTTTGGGAGGTGGTGGGATTCCATTCATTTAATAGGACTGGATCCATATAAGGGTGGAATATTTTAAATTGAATTTCACTATGGAGTAGGGATGGGGTTGAATAGCCAAAATAGTCTCTTCCAACTCCATGATTCTTCTTTGAAGTTCTGCCCACTCCTGTCTCATGAATTTCTTCTTGCTCAGAAAATGCAAGTATCAAATAATTATTCTTCGTGTGTGTGTGTGTGTGTGTGTGTGTGTGTGTAAGGAAGAGATAGCATTCCTTCAAACATCCATGCCCTGATAAGGGTTTGAAATTCATGCCTTATTTCAAAGCAGGAAGAATGTGATTTGATGCGCTCCTTTTGTGTAATGCAATGAAAGATTTCTTCCTTTGAATATTACAAGCCATGGGATTTGGGGATTGTCTCTTGGAAGTAAACACTGGAAACGAATGACAATGCACGGATGACTTCCTGTTAATTTCCTCCCTTTGGTCTTCCATTGTTGATGTCGAGAGAAACCCACAGTGGTAACCTAAACTAATACTGAGAATTCTTCAGTGGGGTTGATATCCACTAATTGGATGTGGAAAGTTGCTTCCATAGCAACCCAATGGGAGGATAAGGAAAAAAGATAATCCGGAAAACAAAGATCTTGGTGTAATCACTCCCTTGTGAACACTAAAACTTTTGTTATAGGCAACTGAAGATCATGATAGAATTTCTAAATTTGCAGGGGGGAGAGAAAGAAACCTTGAATGTGAGAGAACAGAGGTCTTTGCTTATATTTACAGGTGCAATTTGCACTTCCCATCATTAAGCCCATCTGTTCAACAAAAGACTTTTCAATATTAAATGTATTATAGTGAACCTGTAGCATATTGGGATGTGATGTTAATATGCCTTTAAGTTTGGTATTAATTAGTGGCATGGCCTCCTGTAAATTATCCTGTCTATTCCCTATTCAGAATATAAAGTCATAATATTCTTTTAAAGAGAAAGAATTCACTTTGCATCAAAGCTGTTCAGATTCAGAGCCTAGTTATACAGATTTCCACTGGGAACATGGTTGCTGTTAGCAGTGAATTACAATTGAGTGACTATCAGCCAGAATTGAGAAGAGCAGGTTAATTTTGGTTCATGTCCACTTTGGCCATATTCTTTAAAGGTTTGTTCAAGGTGTCCTAGTTCAGGCTTCAAATACTGTCTGACACACAGTTGCTATAATAGCCCAGTTTATTTGGGACCAAAGAGATAATCCCAGTCAATCATGCAAACCAAAACAGAATCTCTGACAGGCTTGCTTGAATAATTTCATTGTAAAAGGAGCATGCAGAAGAATAGTCCAAAATCAGTCCAAGGTTCTGAGAGCTTGGTTAGAGTTGTTATCCAGTCCAGAGTCCGAAATTAACAGGCAGAAACCACAGGAACATTTTATAAGAGCCAAATATCAGTTGTTTCCAACAAAGCAATGTAGCTCCTTCAGTTGCAACCAGCTGTCAATCAATCAAGATGTTCACTCCCTTGCTTGGCAAGATGTCATAAAATGTCTCTGCTCTGCTCTTCATTCCACTTACATTATCCTCATCTGACATCTCCAGCTGTCCAGGTGATGGCTGGTTTTGATCAGGCTCCTGTGATTCTTGGCTTGCTCTCTCCCGAGGCTGACATTCCACACGTTCAATTGGAACAGCATCCTTAGAAACAGATTCAGAGTCCAAGGTCCTTGGCCGGTGACACAGTCTCTCCTTCCTACATCACAACATGATCAGCTCAATACCTCATCAAATCCAGATTCTGCATCATGCAGTGAGTCAATCAGATTCATCCCAGAAGTTTAGAAACAGAACAGGAATATGAAATTCTCCTTCCATCCACTTTTACAAACATACAAACACACACACACACACACAAGAGTCTATCCCAATTAACTCATACCCTTCTGATCTCAGTTTCTCCCTAGAGCTCATGATAACAACCACATTCACTAATTATCGAAGAAGCTACTCTGTACTGAAGTTCAATCTACCCATCTCCATTCCCAATATGAAATTGCATTTAGCCCTGGTTCTAGTCTATTAAAGTATGTTTCTGTCCATCACTTTCTTCTTCTTCATCATACAAGCGTAGCTCAGGGCTGACATAGTGGCTTGAACACTTCAGATCATAAGCTAGGAGAAGACAAGAGAAAACTGCCTTATTCTCTACATTGCATTTCACAAATATAATGGGAGAAAGTTATTTCCTTTTGATGCCCAAGGATTATTGTTCTGGAGCCTTATGAAAAGACCCTCTTAGGCCGAAGCAAAAGCAATCTGTTGCTTTGTTTTAGAAGTGCTTCACAGCTCCAGCTGTAAACACAACTTTTACTGGGCAAATGGCTTTTGTGTCTCAAAGATGGAGTAGTGCTAAGAAGTAAATCTTGCAAAGAAGACTTGCAGGATACGGTATTAAATGACAGAGAAGCACGTGCTGGCATTTTAATGGTGGTTAGTTACAAGGAAAGCAGAGAATGAGTATGAACCTCCTGAACCGCACGCATTAAACCTAAGAGAGCATTCCTAAGCAATGGTTTTTTGACTATTCTGGTGACATGGCATATTAAAGAGATAAAGTAATGTCAAGAAAATATTTCAAGTCAGCACTGAAAAGCTTCAGAAGCAACTGCAGAAACCAATACCCTTATCAGCTCTTTAGCCTTGTCAGAAGGAAATTGCTTTGGAGACAAAAATCGGGTCATTTTCATTGGTGTGGGGTCTGCATCAGGGCGAGGGTAGGGTCACACCTCCTCCACTTCTGCTAGACTGTCTCTGTCATTGGCATTTTTTAGCACAATGGACACATCGCAGGTGGCACGAACTTCTCGGAATAGGAAATAACTTCATTTGTTCTCTCTGAAGCAGGAGCTACCGTATTTCTTGCACTGGAGAATAAGCTACAGTCAGAGGTGTAGCAAAGCCACTAGCTCAAAGCTGGAAACTTTTGCTTTATATGCAGAGGGTGAAGGTTACTCCCTTGCATTTCCAGGTAAGACTGGAAAGTTAGTGGCCTGGATTTTTAGAAGTTCACTACTAGCTCCGACAGCAAAAGGAGAAAGGGATAGCAGAAGATGAGATGGTTAGATATTATCATCAACGCATGAATTTAGGCAAACTCTGGGAGAAAGTGGAGGACACTTGGGCCTGGCACATTATGACGCCTTGGGTCACGAAGAGTTGGGCAAATTTAGTATCTCAACAACAGCTAGCTGTGACAATAACAAATTTGATGGGTGGAGTAAGTACTAGCTTAAATTTTGCAGCCAACTATTACTGCAAAGGGTGGAACTGCAAACATTTAGTATTTTTAACAACTTAACACCATCTAACATACAGACATACAGATTAACAGAGTTGGAAGGGACCTTGTAGGTCATCTAGTCTAACTCCCACCCCGTAAGGATACCCTACACCATTTTTGACAGATGGCAGTTCAGTCTCTCTTTGAAAGCCTCCAGCGATGAAGTTCCCACAACTTCCGAAGGCAACTTCTGTTCCATTGGTTGAATGTTCTCACTGTCAGAAAATTTCTCCTTATTTCCAGGTTGAATCTCTCCTTGTTCAGTTTCCATCCATTACTCCTTGTCTGGCCTTCAGGTGCTTTCTAATTTTACCTTCACCAAAGACTTGGATCTACTGTGGTTTTCTAGTTTTATTTATGGATTACATTTATTTGCTGCCTATCTTGTTTCAAAATGACTTTGGGTGGCAGTTTTGAAGAGAGAGCAGAATGGGTGAGTCTACATCCAACACCACTCCCTTTTTAGTTGTGAATAGCGTTCTCATAGGATGTGGCTGATCGTTTGGGGGATTCTCAAGGTGGCAAATGCACACATATGATGCAAGACTGCAAGCACATAGCTGAGTTTGGGGTTACACCTAAATTTTATTTATTTACTAGATTTGCATTCTGCCTTTCCTTCAGGAGCTCAAGGTGTTTTCATGTTCTTTCTACAGCAACAGATTTGTGCAGTGGGTTGAAAAAATAACTGGTCCAAAGGCATACCAAGAGCATCATTGACAGAAAAAGGACTTGAACATGGGTGTCCAAGAACAAATATTTAATCTATTTTTTCCCCCATAAAGAGATAAGGACTATCTCATCCATTCAACAGATTGTGTTGTTCCTCCAAATATTTTGCTCTGTGGTCTATTCTGTAATCTATTTAATAGGTTTGCAGTTTAAGTCAATTTATTGAGTGATGCAATATTGAAGGATTAAATTTTAAATCCCTCTTTTCCCCCCACGAACGGTTAAGTCTTCTTTCACAGACAGTTATGTATATCAGGGAAAGGCAATCCTTGAATTTGCATTGGTGGCATCTTTAAAAATTAAATAAGTGAGTATGATCAGGAGAATATTAAGTGGATTAAAGACATTTATTTTGACAGCATCAGAGACAATATAGAGATTAACTTGGGCTTTTCTTGGAAAAAGGACAAATAAAAGCATCTTACCATAAACTATTTATAAACACTGAGATAATTTAGAACTTGTACCACCTTTGAAATATGAGCTGGAGTTATGAAGAGAATAAAGAGACATATTTTTATTAAATAAACAGTACGGCAATGAAATTAAACCTGTTAATCAGCAACTAGAAAGCAGTCAGTGATTGGGTTTACAAAGTTACTTATAATGTCATTTATTTAAGACAATGTTTTTCAGTCTGGGAAAATTTGAAATGTGTGGACTTCAGCTTCCAAAATTCTCCAGCCAGCAAGGCTATTACTAAGAATTCTGGGAGTTGTTCACACATCTCAAAGTTGCTAAGTTGGGAAACACTGATTTAGCAAATAGTATGATATCTAAACATGAGTTAGAGAATAAGCCAGGATACCTTAGGGCAAAAACCCCAATTTTTAAAAATAAGGATCAAATTTATTTGTTATTTATATTTAAAACAATTACTCAGGGGTTGTATAAAGTAATACAATATTAACATCTGAAAAGATCAGTAAAAGCACATGATTAAAATGTAGAAGTGAGACAAAAGCGAATAAGATAAAAAGGGATGCAGAAGCAACCTGGTAAGTATAGCAAAATGGAAGAAATTAAATTAGCCAAGCAATAAAACAAAGCTTTAAAAAATCAAACACAGTAGAGACACTGAGATAAAAGATTTAAGCAATTTGTTCTGTTAGAAAAACCAATGAAACAAATCATAAAAGAGGTAATCAATAAACATATTAATAATACATAAAATGATCAGATTAAATATTTGACCAGAGTATCTCACTATAGACTTACTAGATTTTTTTCCCTCTTATGCAATGGGAGCAGTAAATTTGCACATTTTGATCTTCCTTATTGCTCCATGACTGGGATTTCAGTAGAATTCTCCCTAGGCCCTGGAACAGCCCTTGCAGCTGCTGTCTGTAATTGACAAGACTTATCAATTTCACACCTACAGCTGATGGTAAATTAAAGCCATAAAGGAATTCCAGGGCATTGGCTAGATTGGGAAGTTGAAGGACACATTCCTAACCCTGAGCTCAACTCAATACCAAATTTCTATGCATGTACTAATAAAGGAGAATATATTTGTAGCTCAGGGTTGACATGAGGGGTCCTTGGTGCTCTCGGACCTTGT
Source organism: Naja naja (assembly GCA_009733165.1). Classification (NCBI taxonomy): domain Eukaryota; kingdom Metazoa; phylum Chordata; class Lepidosauria; order Squamata; family Elapidae; genus Naja; species Naja naja. Next base: position 7,313,395 of record CM019163.1, read on the forward strand.
TTGTTTTCTTGCAGATGTTTCATTACCCAAACTAGGTAACATCATCAGTGCTAGTAAGGAGTGGGGTTTGCTCTCAGTTTAGAATCTGGTGTTGGTTGGGATGGTCTTAGAGATTCTGTTCTGACCAAGGCTTATTGAGACACTAACAAACACACGTTAGTCCCAGAACCCTTTTTTCTTTATTTCAACGGCTGTGAATTTTAGTCATTCACAGCCCACAGCCCGTAATGAATCTGAAACAGTTTGTAAATAGTCCCATGGAAGTCTGCCAAACTCCTTCAGGATAAGTCTGATAAGCACGCACCTTTATCTTCCTTGAAATGCTGCCAACGACTAAATTTCCAATTAGTTATACAAGGCCAAATGGAGCACAAATTCAACACAGAGCTTCAGGTTTCAAACCAACCAGTATGAACAAAGTTGCTTCCTGCAAAGGTTCATGTCCCTTTGCTCCTCCTTTATGTCTTATGGGAGGGCCAATCACCTCCAAGCCTTACTCCTGAGTCCCCATTTGTCTTAGCTGCTCGTGCCTTCTGGCAGCTCTGCGCAAACCCACATGGGGAACAGGCTCCCCTTGTTCCTCTGCCTCGATGCTGTCAGATTCTGGAGGCTCCGGAGTCAGTACATAACTCTCAGATGGCTCTGGCCCCATCTCTGTATTGGACACAGGACCCTCTTCCAAGTCCTCCCCAGACTCTCGGACTGGCCTATGTTCTTACCCACTGCCTGACTCTGCTGCCAGCTCCACAGGCTGCTGGCGGACCGCAACAGATTCTTTGGCTGAGTTGTTTGCTGTTGGCTTCTTTGGCAGCTTCTTGACTGGGGTATTGTTTACTTAATTGTTGGTCTGGTGTCAATCCTGGAGTTTATCTATGCTAATCTGGTGGAGAGGTGGCAGAACACAACTAGCAGTCAGAAGACATGATGTAAACTCTTTTAATTTTGCAACACCTGGACAGACTTAATCATGGGCTATTGGTCTGAGTTCCAAGCTTGGCAATCTGATTGCAAACGTTTCATCCCCATTCAAGGAGACCTCGTCAGGGTGCTTTCAATTGTCAATTTCAAAGTACACTGACAATGTCTCCTTGAATGGTGATGAAATGTTTGCAATCAAATGCAACTTGACTCAGACCAACAGCCCAGCTACCAACCTGAGCTACCAACCTGAGCTACTTATATTCAAATACATTTTAGACTTAATCATAGTTTCAACTGGGGAAAATGTGACCATCCTAGACCAAGCCAAATCTAAAAATGCCAGGGAATTTCTAGAAGCCTGGTACTCTGACAAATTAGCCATCGATAGACAAATGGACATTAACAACATCTATAGACTATGCAAAAGAAACAATCAACCAGCCAAAAGGGGAACAAAAAGATCCAAGCATTTCTCCACCAGCAATCAGCACCCAGATCAGCACCAGAATATAGTAAACTGACAGCAGACCGCATTTCTTACTAGCACTGATGATGTTACTGAGTTTGGGTAATGAAACGTCTGCAAGAAAACAAGCTCAAGGGAGCATGAAGGACCGCTCATTTCTATGCATGTGTGCATGTGTTTGCACAGTGCTAGATACAGTTCTTGGAGCATGCAAAAAATGGGGTGTCATTTCCTTACAGCCTTTGTTTGATATCAGATATTGGATAGATGACACATATTTTGCCAATCTGAATCTGGCTTCCAAGCTGTTGACAAGATTGGTTTTTTACCCACACAGATCAGATTTTTCAAAAACGCACATCTATGAGTCCAGAATTAGAAGGGAAGGAAATTAAGAATGGATGTGGAACGGGCTTACAAGAGAATCCATTCAGAATGGAAATCAATTGTTCTTCTAAGCTAACTTGAGTATCCGTCGCTTTCTGGTGCATTTTCTCAGCCTTCAAAGAAACAATAGCTAGGATCCTGAGCTGGCAACTGGAGCTGAAATGTGTACGCTCATAAAAAACATGAATCATGCCTTTATGAGGATTGTTTGCAGATGAATAAGTCACACAGAAGCCATTTCTAAAATGTCTGGCCTCTGGGGAGCTATCTTATTTTCTGGAAAGATAATTAGCATGTTCACACGGCATGATGGAAGCAGCTTCCACCCAGCAATCTTGGGTTCATTCCTCTTTAAACGGATATTACTACAGATTTATGAGACAGCATCAACAAGAGCTTTGCCTCTACTGAGCATGCTCCCTAAGCAGGAAGCCAAAGAATAAATGCAAGATTAAATGCAGTTCCCAGCCATAAAAGTTCTCTACCTCCTTAGCTGATGTACCAAAGTGACTGATCTACCCTAGCTTCAGATGCAGCTTGAACTGACTTCCCACAACATGTAAAGAGTCATAAAATAAATAGGCAGGTAGCAACTGTCTCATACCACGTGACATGGATTATGGAATACATCATACTGTCTTCTCTTCTATAACTGCTTGTTGGAATAGCTCAGTTGCAGCTTCTGCAAGGAAGGATTTCAACCATCTACTGCTATGCTGAAAATGCCTTTTCTATTTTTGAACCCCGTCCAAGAAAAAGAACTGATTTATTTTTTTCAGAAGAAAGGATGGAATTCTCCTTTGGAATGGTGGCAGTGTGGTTCCCTTAGTTGTAAGGCAAATAAGGGGCCATCTTGCTTAAGATGGGCCTCCAGCTGTCTTCAGCTTCCTGCTTCCCACAGTTCCAGTTAAACCAAAAGATGAAGAATGCAGAAAGTACCTCTTCTCAGAGGTCTTTTCCCCCTCCACACCAGCCAACGGAAGCAGTCAAGGAGGCTATAAAGCACATGGAATTGAAAGGATCCTATTTTGCTGTCTTCTCTTTTGGTACATTGCCCAGTATCATTCAGCCCATCTTTTCTTACTTGCATTGTTTTGGACAGATGCAATTCTCATTTGGTTGACCAGTAGCTCATAGTGGAGGAGAACTCTGGTGGTGCAGTGCTGAGAATGCCGTATTGCAGGTTAATTCTGCCAACTGTCAGCAGTTTGATTCTCATTGGCTCAAGGTTGACTCAGCCTTCCATCCTTCCAAGATTGGTAAAATGAGGACCCAGTTTGTTGGAGCAAGATGCTGACTATGTAAGCCACTTAGAGAGGTCTGTGAAGCACTATGAAGTATTGTATGTCTTTGTGCTATTGCTAAATGGGAAGGAAGGAAGGAAGGAAGGAAGGTAGGAAGGGCCATGGTGGCACAGTGGTTAGAATGCTGTATTGCAGGCTAATTCTGCCAACTGTCAGCAGTTCGATTCTCATTGGCTCAAGGTTGACTCAGCCTTCCATCCTTTCAAGATTGGTAAAATGAGGACCCAGATTGTTGGGGCAATATATTGACTCTGTAAAGTGCCCAGAGAGTGCTGTAAAGCACTATGGGGCAATATACAAGTCCAAGTGCTGTTGCTATTGCTATAGTCAAGGCCACAGTATTTGCTAATGGATTATTTATCTTTAAATAAAATTATCCAGAGTTTTTTTTTAATCAGCATCTTGTTTCTGGGATTTTTTTTTTTTAAAAAGGGATTTCCCCCCACTTCCACCAATCATTTTGGTCACTGAAAAGAAATGGTGCATTGCTGGAGTTAGCAAGCTGCTTGCCTTAATGAGCAATCAACACCTAATACCAAATGAGGAATCACACAAATGTGACATCTACACGCTTGGCAATGGAAGCGGTGCTAAAGCATCATTTTTCTTTTTCTTTTGCTTTGTGGTGTAGTTGTTAGCTGAGTTTTCAGCCCCTCTCACCACATGCCATCTGCAGAATTATTAGGACAGACTTGTCTTCCTTCCCATTAAATCAGAGAGCAAGCAGCAGCTTATGGAAAGTGGAGGCTGGTCAGATAAAACTGTTGGTCATTTAAATTTACACAAATTTTTTGGCATTATTGGCACTTTCTCTTCTTCCTGTGGTCAGGATATGGGTCTGCTGCCTTTCTAAAGAAGGCCACTAAAGGTTTAAGGTGGTTTTGGTCTGGATGAAATCTTCAGAAAGCAGAAAAAGTTGTGTGCACAATTGGCTTTGCTAATTTGAGCTGAGAACTACACTGCAAAATTGAGAGGAGCGTGCAGAGGAAATGGCTGTGTTTGAAAAAAGAAAGGGAGGGAGCTTTCTCCAAATAGTATTCTGTGTTCTGTAGGAAGGTTTGCAGAAGATGTGGAGATCCTTCAACCTCCTAGGAAGATGGAATTATACAACTGGAAAGGACCACAAGAGTAATCTAGTCCAGAGGTGGTATTCAGCTGGTTCTGACCAGTTCTGGAGAACCAGTAGTGGAAATTTTGAGTAGTTTGGAGAACCGGCAAATACCACCTCTGACTGGCCCCACCCCCATCTATTCTCCGCCTCCCGAGTCCCAGCTGATTGGCTGGGTCTTCTTTGGTTGCCCTGCACAGGAGAACAGAGCTGGAAAGCAGGTTAGTGGGGTGGGGAGGGAATGGGGATTTTGCAGTAACCTTCTCCTGCCCACCAAGCCATGCCCACCAAGCCACACCACGGCCCCAAGTCATGCCCACAGACTCTGTAGTAAATTTTTGAATCCCACCACTGGACAACTTACTTTAATTTTAGTTGGACAATTCCCAGGGTTCAAAATGCCCCTAAATTTTGGAATGATTTTGACCCTTTAGGTTGCCCATCAGCTCTGGATGATTTTGACTGAGGATAATAAATGCCAAATTGAGCCTCAGAAATCTTCTTTAGGTGGTGTTCTTTCTTCTCATAATTCTTGGATTTACTTGCTTTCAGCCCAGCCTTCACCCTGCATCTAAATTCATCCCTTTTTGCAGATTTCCTTGCCAATTACTTCAAAAATTGTCACTTCAGTTTATAAAATTGAAGCTACTTTTTGATTTATCCACTATCCCTAGTCGCCCTCCCAATGGAATTGCCACAGTTAAGCCTGTAGACAAATTTTGCTCTTGATGTGCAAAGGAAAACAGTGAAAGCGACATCGTGTTCCTTCACTTGTCTTGGGGCTGCTTTGTTACATCAAAAGGACTAAATAAAATGCTTCAACTGCCACTAAGCAAAAGGGAAGAGGGGAAATAACATCAGGATGATCCCAAACAATATTAACAACCGTTTTAGGAAAACCTCCTTACTTGCTGAGAGAAACCTCCAGAGGAAAATAGCAATGTAGCATTTAGGCCAAACTAGTGTGGCAAATCAGGATGAGATCTGTGGCCATATTGGTTGAGTTAAGGGACTATTGTCATACACTTTGTGTCATCTGTTGCATGTACATGGAATAAAGAAACTGTCTTGTATCAACCTGGACTATTGATCCATCTAGTTGAGTCTTGTCCGCATTGATTCATTGAAACTCTTCTAGAGGGTATATGCAACTTCAGATTATTGTTAAGTGCCAGGAGAAATCAGGAGATTCAGGCAGTACAAATGAGTAGAAGGATTTATTGCAAGTTTAAGCACTCTACAAGAATCTGACTAACTAACGGTTAAGAGAAATGAGTGGGAGATAAGACAGGCATTCAAGGTGGGATGGACTTAGATCTCTTGCAGGCCCAGGGACTCGAGATAATGTGTTTGACCCTCCCTCTGGCTCAGCCTGGTCATCTCCTACATCTAAGTGTTTATTTTTAAAGCCTGACCTGTCTGAAAGGTGCTTTTTCAAGAGGCAACTGGACTTTCTGGTTTTTCTTTGAAGACCTTTCGCTTCTCATCCAAGAAGCTTTTTCAACTCTGACCTGCAGCATCTTTTCAAAGAAGCAAAATAGAGGAAGGGACATGCCAATTGCCTTCTGAACATTATGACTTCGGGAAGTGACTTCTCTCGTTTGATTCTATAGAGCTCTCCAGAGCAATACCAACATGATTTCGGGTGAGGACTTGTTTTGAGCAGAATCATGAAAAGAGAAATCATAAGCAAGAGCAAGAGGGATAATTGGAGAGCTCTCTGTTTGGCCCTTTTCACCTTCTGAGAGTTAAATAATATTTAACTGCTCCGGCATGATGTCTTTTCCATCTGGAGATTGCAGAAAAGTGGAAGATGCTCATGACACATCCTGTCTGGGGGCTGAGAGGAAGGCTCTTGGTCAAAACCCATTTAATTTATGGCATTGATTTGGGAAATCTGATTGATTTGGGATAGATCTGAGTTGGACTTAGGAGACAATTTCTGGTGAATTCCTCTGCATGACATGCCCAAAGTAAGTGAGATGCAGTTTCACGATTTTTGCCCTCCAGTTTTGTACATACCCGCATCTACACCTGTATTTCTTGTAATGATTTATATGTACCAGGTTGACTGATTACAATTTTACTATTTCTCAATTTTCTTCCACGGGCATAATTTGGGTTAGCACAAGAAAAAACAACAAAAACAACAAAAATGCTTTACAAAATTCCAGAGAGCATTACTCATCTCAGCCTTGTATAATGTACTAATTAGCATGCTGCCTTTGTAAAGAAACAGCCAACATTTGGGGAGGAGCATGTCATAAAACCTTGAACCACACCAATGCAATTATAAATTACTATCTGCTGGAACTAAGATTGCTTTGCATTGCACCAATTTATTGTATTTATTAATGCACTCCGTGCTTTGTTGCTTTTGCCAGCATGGGTCACATTCTAGTTATTTTTGGCAAAGGGTTCATTATCCTGTGTTTAATAACTCAAGAAACCTCAGCATATCAGGAGCAAATATTTGTAATACTAGGGCACAGCAAATAAATGTGTTTCCTTTCCAGCTAACTCCTTGCATTGGGAAAGTCAAAATAGAAAACGACAAGATGGCTGGGAACTAACAAGTAGAATATTTATTAGCAACTTTTAGCTCGAACAGCAGAAAACCAGCTGGGGTAGGTTAAGAAAGGAAGGGATAGGCATTCTAATAGAAGCATCTCTGGATGGCAATGTCCAATAGGCAGTTGACAAGTGAGATTTTATGATGCCGAAGAGAGCCAGAATATGAACTTGTATTATTTATCATACATACTGTTAGCCTGTTGGCAGTCTCCTTCTGTTGGCTCTCTGACCATCCAAATGCAACATGCACTTTTTGAGAAAGGATGATGGATGACAATCAGATGGGCCTTGGGCCTTCTATATTTTTAAAACATACACTCTATCACACACAATCTCTCTCTCTCTCTCTCTCTCTCTCTCTCTCTCTATCTCTCTCTATCTCTCTCTATCTCTCTCTATCTCTCTCTATCTCTTTATCTTTACTTCTACCTCTATCTGGTGGCACAGTGATTAGAATTAGAATTAGTATTGCAGGCTAACTCTGCCCACACTATGGAGTTCAATCCTAATTGCCTAAAGGTTGACTCAGCTTTCTGTCCTTCCGTGGTCAGTAAAATGAGGATCCAGATTGTTGTGGGTGGGGCAATACGCTGACATTGTGAACAGCCCAGATAATGCGGTAAAGCACTATGTGAGCGGTATATAAGTCTAAGTACTATTGCCATTGCCATCTGTCTAGATATATATTTGTGTATGGCAGTGAGGTTGGCTATATTAAGACAGTTCTTTGCAATTCATGTCTATAACCACCCAACAATTCCAGCCACTTGTAATGCAAATGAAAATAAATTTTGCAAAAGATCTTTGGCTATTTGCAATATTGGCATGCATAAACTATGTATCTGATTAGCTGTATATGAACTATGAGTCAGGATTTCATCAGGGTAGCTTGTCTTTCTTTCCATTCTTTCTCTCATTTCTGCTTTTTTTTTTTAAAATGAAGCAGTGAAACTTGTGGGTCTCATCAAAGACACAACAATTGGGGTTAAAATTCGGGCACAGAATAATGCCACAAGATTTACCAACTCAGAGCACTTCTATTGTGCAAGGCTAGGCACACTGGATTTAATATGTATGACCAATCTGATTCTACTGTGCTGCTCATAACGCTTTGAACTTGTTTCAATGCAGCTCACGTTAGGCGTGTGGACAATAGTATCTAAGGAGGATGATTTTATGTGAAAACTCCCTTGGGAGAGCTTGTGTATGTTTAAAGGTATTTCTGATGGCCTTTCCTATCATCTTGGAGAGTGATTAGGAAGATAGAAAGAGATACAAATTGTCCCCCAGCCATCAAGTTCTAGAGCTACTCACCACTTAGTGATCTGTGAATCAGTAATACATCTCTACTACACCCTATTCACTGCATTATGTAAAAGGTCATGGAAATGGTTAAGGTCATGGAAATGGACATAAGTACACAATGGTATAGCTAGATAATGCCATTTTCATGCCCTGGCTGCTAAGCACATTAGGCTACAAACTTGCCACTGCACAGTTCTCAGTCCACAGCTACAATCTCTACATCCTTCCATTTTAAAATCCATGTTTTGGGCCTTCCGCAAATGTTTGGCCCAGATTTTCTTTTGGCCTTCCTCTTTTCCCTCAACCATCTGCTGGTATCCAGTTGATTGCTGTCTTTGCTGATGCTGCTTACTCAAGTGGGCTTTGCTGTCCAGCAAAAGCATTCCTCATCCTGTCACTATCTCAAAGAGACCCGAAGATAATGTCATTTGAAACATAATGTATCTCACAATACCAATGATGGCAATTATTTTCTCAGGAGGCATCTATTAGAGCTGTAAAATTTTACTCTAAGATGTTTGGAATTCCAACTTCTGGTTCAAACTCTGGAAGGTGGAATGTTTAGTCCAAATTCTTCAGAATAAAAAGGGAATATTTTACAAAACAATTCTTTATTGTCAATATTGTCCTTAAGTCAACATGAAATCCTATGCCTATTTTTCACCTTGGACACAAAGAAATATATATATATATATATATATATATATATATATATATATATATATCTGCTGTGAACTCTGTATCAGGAAGGGCATCCAACCAGTAAATGCTCCAACTATTTAGTTGCTATACCCAAATTAAGAATTTTAAAAAGGAGAGTAGTTATCATCTATGGTTCAAGTACACACACACATATGCACACAGAAAGAGGGTGGAGTGGAGGAACGATATTATGATTGCTACCATGAGACAACTAATAGTCAATTAAATTGCAACATTTCTGGAGAAAATATATCATTTCATACCATAATTAACATGGACAGCCAAGTCACTGCATGCATTGGCAAACTCCAAGTTTCCCTATAGCCATTTTATCTAATTTTAATGGATCTGGACTGACTAAAACCCCTACTGAGATTACTTATGTGTACTCCTGTTGAAAGCTGTCATTTGCAGGATTGCTCTGTGCATTAATATCCTGATTATTTTATAATTCATGGACCACTTGAATCAATCAAACTATCCAGGTGTCAGTTCAGAAAAGGAAATAGATGTCAGGTAAACATCTGGTGCTTGAAGTTGGTTTATAAGTGGAGAAGTGACACAGGATGCAATCATGCAGATCATCAGGATTGCCTCTGATATACAATATTCTATAGTGCATCTTCCCCAAAAGCAGCATTTTTAGTATGTAAATAAGCTAGCCAATGTTCCAGATCTTTAGGATTAGAGAGAAGGAACAACACTTTCTGACAAAGGGATTGCAATTGCATGGAAGTTTTTCAACTATTATTTCTTAAACAATACAATACTCCCTTCCCCATGTCAAAGAATTTCTGAAAAAATTCCAAAGGAACCTTGAAAATAAAGGAAATAAGCCAGATTTCTTGTATGATTTGGAGAAAGGATTCTCCTAAAACCGAAACACAATTAGTTCGCACTGTAATTATTGCTAGATAATTTGATTAAACCTGAAAGTACAATCCCAGTTTCTCTTTCAGAACTTTGGACAGTTCCAAATCAGTCCAAAAACTTTTTTGGAAGCGTGCCTCGATGTGAGTGATATTGATTTGTGACCAGCCAACATGACCACCAAGCCACACCACCAACTAAGCCATGCCCACAGAACCAGTTGTTAAAAATTTGAATCCCACCCCAGGTAATATATGTTTCTTGGAAGTGTTATTTAACAATACTGGTATGTTTTCTCAATGCGTACAGAATAGTAGAATGGAAGCTGGGAGAAAGAAACTGAAGTTGGGGGAGAAGAAGCTTGTAAATTACAAGCAAGAAAAGAGACATAAGAGAGAGAGGAAAATTAGTAAGAACTTTCTTATATGCATTCTACTATTCTAACCCAGCTCACAGAACTGCCAAACATCAGAAATAGATATAGGTATCATAGTGTTCAGACTAAAATCTTCATTTGTTTGTGGCTTTGTGTGTGTGTGTGTGTGTTCCCATCCTCACCCACCTTTTGACAGAGCCCAATACAGGGGCCCAATTCAATATTAGAGGAACATCCTTGGATGCTATTCAGAACTCACTGAAAGACAATTAGATGGTTTTTACTAGCAGGAAGATAATGTATAGTAACTTATACCCCTAGGAATCTCAGGAGCGTTATCTAGGAAGGTAGAAAATATTACCATACTCTTCTCACTGTATCCCCAAGGTTGTTGATAGCTTCCTTACATGGGATCCACATAAAGTTTATCAACTTGCCTAAAACTTTAATTACTTAACATCTGAATGAATTATCATTGAGGTGAATTGTCAAGCATGCCTGGCTTAAAAAAACATAATCAATCACATCAGCATGTTATTTTCACTTAACCACATGTGCAACAATGCTGTTCTTAATTACATCAGAGATCTGCAGCCTGGAAAAGTGTACTAAGGGATTAGAGCAGCTATAAATACACAGAAAAATCAGTTGGCATAAAGCGTTGATGATCTTCCTACTTAAACATAATTTAAGATTTATTATGGCAATGTCATGATAATGTTTAACATTACAATTCCTTGGTGGCTAGTCTAATTGTAAGTAAGCAGATGAAGCAACCATTTTGAAATTTTCTTCTGCCTGCCTCTGTGTGTGTGTGTGTGTGTGTGTGAGAGGGAGGGAGAGGGAAGGAGGGAGCAAGCAAGGATTGGAGAAAACATTGATCAATCTATTTGTTGTGTTTCTTAGTGACAAAGAAGGAGCCTCTGCGACTGTGTGTGTCAAATTATGATATAATTGATTAAATTGGGGTCTTATGGTCTACAAAATTGGTTAATCCAGAACATCAACATTGTTGGATAGTCCAATGAATAGCTTGGTTCACCCAGAATGATCTCTCCTCCCTCCTCCTCCTCTCTCCATTCTGCAGATAGAAGATGTATAAATCACTGAATTCAGATGCTTCCTTACCACCTGTCCAAATTTTTATTTAGAAGAAGGGCTTGTTTCTTGAAGGCTGCAATTGGCTGGAGTTGAGTCTTCAAGTCAGTGGTGCAAACTTGAAGTTCCTCTCCTCCTTTTCTTTCCGAAGTGACATTGCTTACACCCCATTTTTAATTTTATTTATTTATTCATCAAATTTAGAAGCTTTCTCTCTTTCTTCCTTAGGGACCCATAGCTACTGCCATAAAATTCCAGAACATTTAACTTGACTTTGAGAGAACTGCACCTTCAACAATTGCAATCATTTCCTGTTTACACCTTTTCAGACATAGCTTTAAACCTAGAATATTGAATCTCCGAACCTTTTTAGCCCACTGTTATGTATGTAGGTTTGAATGTTATTGGTTTATTTGAACTGTTCTTGTAAAATGTCAAATGGTATTGGTTTAAATAGTGCGGGAAAAACCCTGCACTCCCATTGGCTGCAACATGGCTGCTGGCTATAAGAGCAGCCGTAGCCCAGCCAAGTCGGGTCCATTCGAGCTGTAGTCACTGAATAAACTCTTTACTGAAGCTCTTCGCGTCTGACTCTTCATGCAAACTTAACACTGGCGACGAGGGTGGGATTGCCTGAAGAAGAGACAACACGGAAGACAACAGAAGAGCGAGATGGCTGCTGAACACCCCAGCCCCGTTCGATCCGGCGGCAGAAGACTGGGAATCGTATGCGGATCGCTTCCAGATGTACCTGGAAGGCGACCTCGCCGATATTCCCGAGAGCGGAAGAGGCGGTATTTCTCCGCACTGCGGTCGGCAGTCTTCAAGATGGCGTTGGCGGGAGCTGCAGAACTGAAGGTAATGGAATGGCCTGATTTGGAAAAGCTTTAAGAGCCCACGCCCCACAAGTATCGTGCCTCATTAAGAACACGAGTTTTACCGTCGGGATCAAGAGCGAAAATGTTAATGACTTCGTGGCAAGTTTAGGGACATTGGGGTGCTTGTGACTTTACCAACTTAGAAGAGGCCATGCGTGATCGGTTTGTTCTAGGCCTCAAAGATAAGGTCTTACAAAGCAAACTGTTAATGAAACCTAAGATCACGTTTAAGAGGCCATTGAAGCTGTTTCAGCGAAGCCACCAAGTCCTCAGCAGCCATGAAAAAAGATTAACAAGGCCTCAAGCCAGGCCTCAAGCCATTCTGATGTGGAAAATCCACAACAACCCATTGCAACAAATAGACTCTGATTCAGATTGCAGTGAGGTGGAGGAAGAATTTTAGACTCAGAATGGAGAAGAAAGGAAAGACCTGGAAAAAGAGGCAAGAATTTTATTGCAGAGGCTGTGGGGGGGCACTGAATGCAAGTTCTTAGACACCATCTGCCTACGTTGTGAGAAAAGGGGTCACCTAGCAGAGTCTGCAAATCATCCAGAACTCCACCTAGTAGGAAGAAATTTCCTGAAAGGATTTAAGCCCAACAACTTCATTGAAAAGATGGGGCAATTCAGAAGCAAATGGGAAGAATGAAACTCATCAAACAATCACCATTGGTCATTCTTCACCCTTGAGAAGCAGAAAAGTACATGTGAAGGTGTTCATTGAAGGAAGGCCTTGCCAAATGGAAGTGGACTCAGGCTCTTATTTATCTATGGTGTCATGGGACACTATTCACAGGCTACTTCCCAACATTCAGAAGAAACATTTCCAGAAGCAAGCACTGACTCTTAAAGACTACCAAGGGAACAAGATTCCAGTAGTTGGAGCAAGAGATTTCAACGTGCAGTTTAAAGGCCACACCAAACGTTTGCCCCTGACCATCGTGGACAAGGATGCCCAAGCTTGCTGGGACTTGAGTGGTTCAAGCCACTAGGCATCGAGGTGACTGGCATCAATCACGTGAGCAACTCTGAATGGGAGGAGGCCTTGAAGTCTGAGTTTCCAGAGGTCTTCAGCGAAGGACTGGGCAAGTATATGGGGACCCCTATCACTTTCAACCTAGATCCCAAGGTGCCCCAATTCGTTTAAAGCCCAGGAGGGTTCCATTTGCTTTAAAGAAAAAATTGATGCACAATTAGACAAATTAATTGCTCAAGGGGTTTTAGAGCCCACTGATCACTCCAGATGGGAAACACCCATAGTCACACCAGTCAAGGCTGATGGGTCAGTAAGGTGGAGACTATAAGGGGACACTGAACCATGCGCTGCAGCAGAGCGCATATCCAGTTCCAGTTGTGCATCATCTGTTACATTCACTTGGCAGGGGTACAGTCTTTGCCAAATTGGACTTGGCCCAGGCATATCAACAACTAACAGTTGATGATGCCACTGCAGAGGCCCAAACCATTGTGACTCATAGAGGTGCCTTCAAATGTAAAGGTTACAATTTGGAGTAAGCGTGGCACCAGGCATCTTTCAAAGCCTTATGGAAAGAATGCTCCAAGGACTGCCAGGGTAGTGCCTTACTTTGATGATGTGTTAATCTCTGCTGAAAATGACACTCAGCTTCAAGAAAGACTCAGAGAAGTCCTTACCAGATTCAGAAAGCGGGGTTAAAAGTCAAGAAAGAAAAATGCACACTTAAAACAGACAGGGTTGAGTTCCTGGGCTACATGATTGACAAGCATGGCATCCACCCTACTGATGCCAAGGTTAAAGCAATCAAAGAAGCCCCTAAACCTAAATGCAAAACAGATTTGCAAGCCTTCCTTGGACTTATTAACTTTTATCACATGTTTCTACCTCAAAAGGCAACCATTGCTGAACCTTTGCACAGATTACTTGATAAGAAGTCTGTTTGGATCTGGGGAGGAAGGAACAATCAGCATTTAACAGTATTAAGACTAATCATCTGATGCTGTACTGATACAGTTCTCTGAGAACCTGTTGTACTGACTTGTGATGCATCCCCTTTTGGAGTGGGGGGGTTTGAGCCACAGGCTTCCCAGTGGAAGAAGCCCTATTGCATTTTACTCTGCACTTTGACCAAAGCAGAGAGGAATTATAGCCAACTGGACAAAGAGGCATTGGCAGTTGTTGCAGCTGTCAAGAAATTTCATGAATATCTGTATGGCAGGACATTTACCATTGTTACAGATCACAAACCTTTGTTAGGCATTGTGGCAGGAGACAAACCTACACCTACTATCCTGTCACCAAGAATGCTGAGGTGGACTGAATTTCTTGCAGCTTATTCATACAAACTGATTCACAGGCCTGGCAAGGACATTGGACATGCTGATGCACTGAGTCGTTGCCCACTGCCTTGCCACAAGGAGGACTTTGAACAAAACACACCTTTTCCCTAGAAACTGTTGCTAAGCTTCCAGTTCATGCTGCTGAAATTGCCAGAGAGACTGCCAAAGACACTGTGTTGGCTCCTGTTATAGGCTGGATTAAGAAAGGTTGGCCTCTTCAAGATCTACCTCACCTTGCCCAACCTTTTAAGTCCAGGCAAACTGAATTATCTGTATTAAGAGGATGTATTTTGTGGGGTAACAGGGTGGTTATTCCTGCAAAACTGCAAAGAGAGGTTTTGGAAATGTTACATGAGGGTCATCCTGGTATTGTAAGGATGAAGGGATTGGCCAGGAGTTATGTATGGTGGCCAGGTATTGACAAAATGGTTGAAAACTGGGTTGCATCTTGTCCCAATTGCCAGGTAGTCAGGCCTGCCCCACCTCCGCCCCACACAGGAATGGGAATGTCCTAGGGGCCCGTGGTCTAGGATCCACATTGATTTCCAGGTCCTACTAGAGGCACACTTTTCTTATTATAGTAGATGCATATTCCAAATGGCTAGAGGTACCATGACATCCACCACAACTGATGCTGTCATCAAGCAGCTCAGAAAACTGTTTGTAACCCATGGGTTACCTGATGTTGTCTCTGACAATGGCCCTCAATTTACATCTAACATTTTTGAATCCTTTCTAGCACAACAGGGTATCAGACATGCCCTTGCCCCTGGGCACCCTTGACTAATGGCGGGCTGAGCATGGTACGTTTTACCAAAGCTTCAGCAACTGGGTCCTGGGGACATCACTGAGAAGCTTGAAAACTTCTTAGTGTTCAGCACATCACTCCTAGCCCATCTAATAACTTATCCCCAGCAGAGTTGTTGATGGGTAGGAAACTTAGTCTTCCCTTGACGCCTTCATCCCACTTACGCACCAGCACCACTGGATTCCACTTCCAAAGTTCATACATTCAGTGTGGGTGATTCTGTTTATGCTAAGAACCTTATAGGTGAACCTTTGTGGATTCCTGCTGAAATAACTCAGATCACTGGCCCTCGTTCTTACAGGGTACAAACAGAGGATGGACTCCTCTGGAGCAGGCACATTGATCAACTTAGATCCAGGTTCCCTCAGGAACATCGCCCTTGTCTCTCTGGTTCCCTCACCTGATGTCACTTCTAGGGGGAAGGGGAGGAACAGGAGGAAAATCAGCAAGCAAGAATCAACCCCATGTGTGAGCCATTCGACAGGAACCATCCCAAAACCTGTCACAATGCCAAGATCCATCCTTAGAAGTGGAAGATTGCACATCACTACCTGACTTGGGTGCTGGAATGGAGATGGGTTGGGAGGAGAGACCAGATTCTAACAGTCTAACAGGGTCTCCTTTCACAGGAAGTCCCAGCAGGAAATGTCAGCAGACATTTCCTCTCTCACTGGGTGAGAACGTTAAAACTTCTGAACCACGAAGGTCTCAATTGCGTAAGAGCCCCACCTATTTAAAGAATACATTAGATAGGTTGGGGTTTGGTATGGACTGAACCTAGTGGGGAGGTGTTATGTATGTAGGTTTGAATGTTATTGGTTTATTTGAACTGTTCTTGTAAAATGTCAAATGGTATTGGTTTAAATAGTGCGGGAAAAACCCTGCACTCCCATTGGCTGGCAACTTCGGCTGCTGGCTATAAACAGCCGTAGCCCAGCCAAGTTGGGTCCATTCGAGCTGTAGTCACTGAATAAACTCTTTACTGAAGCTCTTCGCGTCTGACTCTTCATGCAAACTTAACA
>CM019163.1:7330529-7690912 GCA_009733165.1 Naja naja
GAATCTCTGACAGGCTTGCTTGAATAATTTCATTGTAAAGAGCATGCAGAAGAATAGTCCAAAATCAGTCCAAAGTTCTGAGAGCTTGGTTAGAGTTGTTATCAGTCCGAGTCCGAAATTAACAGGCAGAAACCACAGGAACATTTTATAAGAGCCAAATATCAGTTGTTTCCAACAAAGCAATGTAGCTCCTTCAGTTGCAACCAGCTGTCAATCAATCAACAAGATGTTCACTCCTTGCTTGGCAAGATGTCATAAATGTCTCTGCTCTGCTCTTCATTCCACTTACATTATCCTCTCTGACATCTCCAGCTGTCCAGGTGATGGCTGGTTTGATCAGGCTCCTGTGATTCTTGGCTTGCTCTCCTCCCGAGGCTGACATTCCACATGTTCAATTGGAACGCATCCTTAGAAACAGATTCAGAGTCCAAGGTCCTTGGCATTGACACAGTCTCTCCTTCCTACATCACAACATGATCAGCTCAATACCTCATCAAATCCAGATTCTGCATCATGCAGTGAGTCAATCAGATTCATCCCAGAAGTTTAGAAACAGAACAGGAATATGAAATTCTCCTTCCATCCACTTTTACAAACATACACACACACACACACACACACAGAGTCTATCCCAATTAACTCATACCCTTCTGATCTCAGTTTCTCCCTAGAGCTCATGATAACAACCACATTCACTAATTATCGAAGAAGCTACTCTGTACTGAAGTTCAATCTACCCATCTCCATTCCCAATATGAAATTGCATTTAGCCCTGGTTCTAGTCTATTAAAGTATGTTTCTGTCCATCACTTTCTTCTTCTTCATCATACAAGCGTAGCTCAGGGCTGACATAGTGGCTTGAACACTTCAGATCATAAGCTAGGAGAAGACAAGAGAAAACTGCCTTATTCTCTACATTGCATTTCACAAATATAATGGGAGAAAGTTATTTCCTTTTGATGCCCAAGGATTATTGTTCTGGAGCCTTATGAAAAGACCCTCTTAGGCCGAAGCAAAAGCAATCTGTTGCTTTGTTTTAGAAGTGCTTCACAGCTCAACTGTAAACACAACTTTACTGGGCAAATGGCTTTTGTGTCTCAAAGATGGAGTAGTGCTAAGAAGTAAATCTTGCAAAGAAGACTTGCAGGATACGGTATTAAATGACAGAGAAGCACGTGCTGGCATTTTAATGGTGGTTAGTTACAAGGAAAGCAGAGAATGAGTATGAACCTCCTGAACCGCACGCATTAAACCTAAGAGAGCATTCCTAAGCAATGGTTTTTTGACTATTCTGGTGACATGGCATATTAAAGAGATAAAGTAATGTCAAGAAAATATTTCAAGTCAGCACTGAAAAGCTTCAGAAGCAACTGCAGAAACCAATACCCTTATCAGCTCTTTAGCCTTGTCAGAAGGAAATTGCTTTGGAGACAAAAATCGGGTCATTTTCATTGGTGTGGGGTCTGCATCAGGGCGAGGGGTAGGGTCACCTCCTCCACTTCTGCTAGACTGTCTCTGTCATTGGCATTTTTAGCACAATGGACACATCGCAGGTGCACGAACTTCTCGAATAGGAAATAACTTCATTTGTTCTCTCTGAAGCAGGAGCTACCGTATTTCTTGCACTGGAGAATAAGCTACAGTCAGAGGTGTAGCAAAGCCACTAGCTCAAAGCTGGAAACTTTTGCTTTATATGCAGAGGGTGAAGGTTACTCCCTTGCATTTCCAGGTAAGACTGGAAAGTTAGTGGCCTGGATTTTTAGAAGTTCACTACTAGCTCCGACAGCAAAAGGAGAAAGGGATAGCAGAAGATGAGATGGTTAGATATTATCATCAACGCATGAATTTAGGCAAACTCTGGGAGAAAGTGGAGGACACTTGGGCCTGGCACATTATGACGCCTTGGGTTGCGAAGAGTTGGGCAAATTTAGTATCTCAACAACAGCTAGTTGTGACAATAACAAATTTGATGGGTGGAGTAAGTACTAGCTTTAAATTTTGCAGCCAACTATTACCGCAAAGGGTGGAACTGCAAACATTTAGTATTTTTAACAACTTAACACCATCTAACATACAGACATACAGATTAACAGAGTTGGAAGGGACCTTGTAGGTCATCTAGTCTAACTCCCACCCCCGCCCAAGGATACCCTACACCATTTTTGACAGATGGCAGTTCAGTCTCTCTTTGAAAGCCTCCAGCGATGAAGTTCCCACAACTTCCCGAAGGCAACTTCTGTTCCATTGGTTGAATGTTCTCACTGTCAGAAAATTTCTCCTTATTTCCAGGTTGAATCTCTCCTTGTTCAGTTTCCATCCATTACTCCTTGTCTGGCCTTCAGGTGCTTTCTAATTTTACCTTCACCAAAGACTTGGATCTACTGTGGTTTTCTAGTTTTATTTATGGATTACATTTATTTGCTGCCTATCTTGTTTCGAAATGACTTTGGGTGGCAGTTTTGAAGAGAGAGCAGAATGGGTGAGTCTACATCCAACACCACTCCCTTTTTAGTTGTGAATAGCGTTCTCATGGGATGTGGCCGATCGTTTGGGGGATTCTCAAGGTGGCAAATGCACACGTATGATGCAAGACTGCAAGCACATAGCTGAGTTTGGGGTTACACCTAAATTTTATTTATTTACTAGATTTGCATTCTGCCTTTCCTTCAGGAGCTCAAGGTGTTTTCATGTTCTTTCTACAGCAACAGATTTGTGCAGTGGGTTGAAAAAATAACTGGTCCAAAGGCATACCAAGAGCATCATTGACAGAAAAAGGACTTGAACATGGGTGTCCAAGAACAAATATTTAATCTATTTTTTTCCCCATAAAGAGATAAGGACTATCTCATCCATTCAACAGATTGTGTTGTTCCTCCAAATATTTTGCTCTGTGGTCTATTCTGTAATCTATTTAATAGGTTTGCAGTTTATTGAGTGATGCAATATTGAAGGATTAAATTTTAAATCCCTCTTTTCCCCCACGACGGTTAAGTCTTCTTTCACAGACAGTTATGTATATCAGGGAAAGGCAATCCTTGAATTTGCATTGGTGGCATCTTTAAAAATTAAATAAGTGAGTATGATCAGGAGAATATTAAGTGGATTAAAGACATTTATTTTGACAGCATCAGAGACAATATAGAGATTAACTTGGGCTTTTCTTGGAAAAAGGACAAATAAAAGCATCTTACCATAAACTATTTATAAACACTGAGATAATTTAGAACTTGTACCACCTTTGAAATATGAGCTGGAGTTATGAAGAGAATAAAGAGACATATTTTTATTAAATAAACAGTACGGCAATGAAATTAAACCTGTTAATCAGCAACTAGAAAGCAGTCAGTGATTGGGTTTACAAAGTTACTTATAATGTCATTTATTTAAGACAATGTTTTTCAGTCTGGGAAAATTTGAAATGTGTGGACTTCAGCTTCCAAAATTCTCCAGCCAGCAAGGCTATTACTAAGAATTCTGGGAGTTGTTCACACATCTCAAAGTTGCTAAGTTGGGAAACACTGATTTAGCAAATAGTATGATATCTAAACATGAGTTAGAGAATAAGCCAGGATACCTTAGGGCAAAAAACCCCAATTTTTTAAAAATAAGGATCAAATTTATTTGTTATTTATATTTAAAACAATTACTCAGGGGTTGTATAAAGTAATACAATATTAACATCTGAAAAGATCAGTAAAAGCACATGATTAAAATGTAGAAGTGAGACAAAAGCGAATAAGATAAAAAGGGATGCAGAAGCAACCTGGTAAGTATAGCAAAATGGAAGAAATTAAATTAGCCAAGCAATAAAACAAAGCTTTAAAAAAAATCAAACACAGTAGAGACACTGAGATAAAAGATTTAAGCAATTTGTTCTGTTAGAAAAACCAATGAAACAAATCATAAAAAGAGGTAATCAATAAACATATTAATAATACATAAAATGATCAGATTAAATATTTGACCAGAGTATCTCACTATAGACTTACTAGATTTTTTTTCCCTCTTATGCAATGGGAGCAGTAAATTTGCACATTTTGATCTTCCTTATTGCTCCATGACTGGGATTTCAGTAGAATTCTCCCTAGGCCCTGGAACAGCCCTTGCAGCTGCTGTCTGTAATTGACAAGACTAATCAATTTCACACCTACAGCTGATGGTAAATTAAAGCCATAAAGGAATTCCAGGGCATTGGCTAGATTGGGAAGTTGAAGGACACATTCCTAACCCTGAGCTCAACTCAATACCAAATTTCTATGCATGTACTAATAAAGGAGAATATATTTGTAGCTCAGGGTTGACATGAGGGGTCCTTGGTGCTCTCTGAGCTTGTTTGTTTTCTTGCAGATGTTTCATTACCCAAACTAGGTAACATCATCAGTGCTAGTAAGAGGGGGTTTGCTCTCAGTTTAGAATCTGGTGTTGGTTGGGATGGTCTTAGAGATTCTGTTCTGACCAAGGCTTATTGAGACACTAACAAACGCACGTTAGTCCCCGAACCCTTTTTTCTTTATTTCAACGGCTGTGAATTTTAGTTATTCACAGCCCACAGCCCGTAATGAATCTGAAACAGTTTGTAAATAGTCCCATGGAAGTCTGCTAAAGTCCTGGATAAGTCTGATAAGCACGCACCTTTATCTTCCTTGAAATGCTGCCAACGACTAAATTTCCAATTAGTTATACAAGGCCAAATGGAGCACAAATTCAACACAGAGCTTCAGGTTTCAAACCAACCAGCTTCCTGCAAAGGTTCATGTCCCTTTGCTCCTCCTTTATGTCTTATGGGAGGGCCAATCACCTCCAAGCCTTACTCCTGAGTCTCCATTTGTCTTAGCTGCTCATGCCTTCTGGCAGCTCTGCACAAACCCACATGGGGAACAGGCTCCCCTTGTTCCTCTGCCTCGATGCTGTCAGATTCTGGAGGCTCCGGAGTCAGTACATAACTCTCAGATGGCTCTGGCCCCATCTCTGTATTGGACACAGGACCCTCTTCCAAGTCCTCCCCAGACTCTCGGACTGGCCTATGTTCTTACCCACTGCCTGACTCTGCTGCCAGCTCCACAGGCTGCTGGCGGACCGCAACAGATTCTTTGGCTGAGTTGTTTGCTATTGGCTTCTTTGGCAGCTTCTTGACTGGGGTATTGTTTACTTAATTGTTGGTCTGGTGTCAATCCTGGAGTTTATCTATGCTAATCTGGTGGAGAGGTGGCAGAACACAACTAGCAATCAGAAGACATGATGTAAACTCTTTTAATTTTGCAACACCTGGACAGACTTAATCATGGGCTATTGGTCTGAGTTCCAAGCTTGGCAATCTGATTGCAAACGTTTCATCCCCATTCAAGGAGACCTCGTCAGGGTGCTTTCAATTGTCAATTTCAAAGTACACTGACAATGTCTCCTTGAATGGTGATGAAATGTTTGCAATCAAATTGCCAAGCTTGAGCTCAACTACAACCTGAGCTACCAACCTGAGCTACTTATATTCAAATACATTTTAGACTTAATCATAGTTTCAACTGGGGAAAATGTGACCATCCTAGACCAAGCCAAATCTAAAAATGCCAGGGAATTTCTAGAAGCCTGGTACTCTGACAAATTAGCCATCGATAGACAAATGGACATTAACAACATCTATAGACTATGCAAAAGAAACAATCAACCAGCCAAAAGGGGAACAAAAAGATCCAAGCCTTTCTCCACCAGCAATCAGCACCCAGATCAGCACCAGAATATAGTAAACTGACAGCAGACTGCATTTCTTACTAGCACTGATGATGTTACTGAGTTTGGGTAATGAAACGTCCGCAAGAAAACAAGCTCAAGAGAGCATGAAGGACCCCTCATTTCTATGCATGTGTGCATGTGTTTGCACAGTGCTAGATACTGTTCTTGGAGCATGCAAAAAATGGGGTGTCATTTCCTTACAGCCTTTGTTTGATATCAGATATTGGATAGATGACACATATTTTGCCAATCTGAATCTGGCTTCCAAACTGTTGACAAGATTGGTTTTTTACCCACACAGATCAGATTTTTCAAAAACGCACATCTATGAGTCCAGAATTAGAAGGGAAGGAAATTAAGAATGGATGTGGAACGGGCTTACAAGAGAATCCATTCAGAATGGAAATCAATTGTTCTTCTAAGATAACTTGAGTATCCGTCGCTTTCTGGTGCATTTTCTCAGCCTTCAAAGAAACAATAGCTAGGATCCTGAGCTGGCAACTGGAGCTGAAATGTGTACGCTCATAAAAAACATGAATCATGCCTTTATGAGGATTGTTTGCAGATGAATAAGTCACACAGAAGCCATTTCTAAAATGTCTGGCCTCTGGGGAGCTATCTTATTTTCTGGAAAGATAATTAGCATGTTCACACGGCATGATGGAAGCAGCTTCCACCCAGCAATCTTGGGTTCATTCCTCTTTAAATGGATATTACTACAGATTTATGAGACAGCATCAAGAAGAGCTTTGCCTCTACTGAGCATGCTCCCTAAGCAGGAAGCCAAAGAATAAATGCAAGATTAAATGCAGTTCCCAGCCATAAAAGTTCTCTATCTCCTTAGCTGATGTACCAAAGTGACTGATCTACCCTAGCTTCAGATGCAGCTTGAACTGACTTCCCACAACATGTAAAGAGTCATAAAATAAATAGGCAGGTAGCAACTGTCTCATACCACGTGACATGGATTATGGAATACATCATACTGTCTTCTCTTCTATAACTGCTTGTTGGAATAGCTCAGTTGCAGCTTCTGCAAGGAAGGATTTCAACCATCTACTGCTATGCTGAAAATGCCTTTTCTATTTTTTGAACCCCCATCCAAGAAAAAGAACTGATTTATTTTTTTCAGAAGAAAGGATGGAATTCTCCTTTGGAATGGTGGTAGTGTGGTTCCCTTAGTTGTAAGGCAAATAAGGGGCCATCTTGCTTAAGATGGGCCTCCAGCTGTCTTCAGCTTCCCTGCTTCCCACAGTTCCAGTTAAACCAAAAGATGAAGAATGCAGAAAGTACCTCTTCTCAGAGGTCTTTTTCCCCTCCACACCAGCTAACGGAAGCAGTCAAGGAGGCTATAAAGCACATGGAATTGAAAGGATCCTATTTTGCTGTCTTCTCTTTTTGGTACATTGCCCAGTATCATTCAGCCCATCTTTTCTTACTTGCATTGTTTTGGACAGATGCAATTCTCATTTGGTTGACCAGTAGCTCATAGTGGAGGAGAACTCTGGTGGTGCAGTGCTGAGAATGCCGTATTGCAGGTTAATTCTGCCAACTGTCAGCAGTTTGATTCTCATTGGCTCAAGGTTGACTCAGCCTTCCATCCTTCCAAGATTGGTAAAATGAGGACCCAGTTTGTTGGAGCAAGATGCTGACTATGTAAGCCACTTAGAGAGGTCTGTGAAGCACTATGAAGTATTGTATGTCTTTGTGCTATTGCTAAATGGGAAGGAAGGAAGGAAGGAAGGAAGGTAGGAAGGGCCATGGTGGCACAGTGGTTAGAATGCTGTATTGCAGGCTAATTCTGCCAACTGTCAGCAGTTCGATTCTCATTGGCTCAAGGTTGACTCAGCCTTCCATCCTTTCAAGATTGGTAAAATGAGGACCCAGATTGTTGGGGGCAATATATTGACTCTGTAAAGTGCCCAGAGAGTGCTGTAAAGCACTATGGGGCAATATACAAGTCCAAGTGCTGTTGCTATTGCTATAGTCAAGGCCACAGTATTTGCTAATGGATTATTTATCTTTAAATAAAATTATCCAGAGTTTTTTTTTAATCAGCATCTTGTTTCTGGGATTTTTTTTTTTTAAAAAGGGATTTCCCCCCACTTCCACCAATCATTTTGGTCACTGAAAAGAAATGGTGCATTGCTGGAGTTAGCAAGCTGCTTGCCTTAATGAGCAATCAACACCTAATACCAAATGAGGAATCACACAAATGTGACATCTACACGCTTGGCAATGGAAGCGGTGCTAAAGCATCATTTTTCTTTTTCTTTTTGCTTTGTGGTGTAGTTGTTAGCTGAGTTTTCAGCCCCTCTCACCACATGCCATCTGCAGAATTATTAGGACAGACTTGTCTTCCTTCCCATTAAATCAGAGAGCGAAGCAGCAGCTTATGGAAAGTGGAGGCTGGTCAGATAAAACTGTTGGTCATTTAAATTTACACAATTTTTTTTGGCATTATTGGCACTTTCTCTTCTTCCTGTGGTCAGGATATGGGTCTGCTGCCTTTCTAAAGAAGGCCACTAAAGGTTTAAGGTGGTTTTGGTCTGGATGAAATCTTCAGAAAGCAGAAAAAAAGTTGTGTGCACAATTGGCTTTGCTAATTTGAGCTGAGAACTACACTGCAAAATTGAGAGGAGTGTGCAGAGGAAATGGCTGTGTTTGAAAAAAGAAAGGGAGGGAGCTTTCTCCAAATAGTATTCTGTGTTCTGTAGGAAGGTTTGCAGAAGATGTGGAGATCCTTCAACCTCCTAGGAAGATGGAATTATACAACTGGAAAGGACCACAAGAGTAATCTAGTCCAGAGGTGGTATTCAGCTGGTTCTGACCAGTTCTGGAGAGCCAGTAGTGGAAATTTTGAGTAGTTTGGAGAACTGGCAAATACCACCTCTGACTGGCCCCATCCCCATCTATTCTCTACCTCCTGAGTCCCAGCTGATTGGCTGGGTCTTCTTTGGTTGTCCTGCACAGGAGAACAGAGCTGGAAAGCAGGTTAGTGGGGTGGGGAGGGAATGGGGATTTTGCAGTAACCTTCTCCTGCCACGCCCACCAAGCCATGCCCACCAAGCCACACCACGGCCCCCAAGTCATGCCCACAGACTCTGTAGTAAATTTTTTTGAATCCCACCACTGGACAACTTACTTTAATTTTAGTTGGACAATTCCCAGGGTTCAAAATGCCCCTAAATTTTGGAATGATTTTGACCCTTTAGGTTGCCCATCAGCTCTGGATGATTTTGACTGAGGATAATAAATGCCAAATTGAGCCTCAGAAATCTTCTTTAGGTGGTGTTCTTTCTTCTCATAATTCTTGGATTTACTTGCTTTCAGCCCAGCCTTCACCCTGCATCTAAATTCATCCCTTTTGCAGATTTCCTTGCCAATTACTTCAAAATTGTCACTTCAGTTTATAAAATTGAAGCTACTTTTGATTTATCCACTATCCCTAGTCGCCCTCCCAATGGAATTGCCACAGTTAAGCCTGTAGACAAATTTTGCTCTTGATGTGCAAAGGAAAACAGTGAAAGTGACATCGGGTTCCTTCACTTGTCTTGGGGCTGCTTTGTTACATCAAAGGACTAAATAAAATGCTTCAACTGCCACTAAGCAAAAGGAAGAGGGAAATAACATCAGGATGATCCCAAACAATATTAACAACCATTTTAGGAAAACCTCCTTACTTGCTGAGAGAAACCTCCAGAGGAAAATAGCAATGTAGCATTTAGGCCAAACTAGTGTGGCAAATCAGGATGAGATCTGTGGCCATATTGGTTGAGTTAAGGGACTATTGTCATACACTTTGTGTCATCTGTTGCATGTACATGGAATAAAGAAACTGTCTTGTATCAACCTGGACTATTGATCCATCTAGTTGAGTCTTGTCCGCATTGATTCATTGAAACTCTTCTAGGGGGTATATGCAACTTCAGATTATTGTTAAGTGCCAGGAGAAATCAGGAGATTCAGGCAGTACAAATGAGTAGAAGGATTTATTGCAAGTTTAAGCACTCTACAAGAATCTGACTAACTAACGGTTAAGAGAAATGAGTGGGAGATAAGACAGGCATTCAAGGTGGGATGGACTTAGATCTCTTGCAGGCCCGCAGGGACTCGAGACTAATAATGTGTTTGACCCCTCCCTCTGGCTCAGCCTGGTCATCTCCTACATCTAAGTGTTTATTTTTAAAGCCTGACCTGTCTGAAAGGTGCTTTTTCAAGAGGCAACTGGACTTTCTGGTTTTTCTTTGAAGACCTTTCGCTTCTCATCCAAGAAGCTTTTTCAACTCTGACCTG
Source organism: Naja naja (assembly GCA_009733165.1). NCBI lineage: Eukaryota > Metazoa > Chordata > Lepidosauria > Squamata > Elapidae > Naja > Naja naja. Next base: position 7,340,553 of record CM019163.1, read on the forward strand.
CAGCATCTTTTCAAAGAAGCAAAATAGAGGAAGAGACATGCCAATTGCCTTCTGAACATTATGACTTTGGGAAGTGACTTTTCTTGTTTGATTCTATAGAGCTCTCCAGAGCAATACCAACATGATTTCGGGTGAGGACTTGTTTTGAGCAGAATCATGAAAAGAGAAATCATAAGCAAGAGCAAGAGGGATAATTGGAGAGCTCTCTGTTTGGCCCTTTTCACCTTCTGAGAGTTAAATAATATTTAACTGCTCCGGCATGATGTCTTTTCCATCTGGAGATTGCAGAAAAGTGGAAGATGCTCATGACACATCCTGTCTGGGGGCTGAGAGGAAGGCTCTTGGTCAAAACCCATTTAATTTATGGCATTGATTTGGGAAATCTGATTGATTTGGGATAGATCTGAGTTGGACTTAGGAGACAATTTCTGGTGAATTCCTCTGCATGACATGCCCAAAGTAAGTGAGATGCAGTTTCACGATTTTTGCCCTCCAGTTTTGTACATACCCGCATCTACACCTGTATTTCTTGTAATGATTTATATGTACCAGGTTGACTGATTACAATTTTACTATTTCTCAATTTTCTTCCACGGGCATAATTTGGGTTAGCACAAGAAAGAAACAACAAAAAACAACAAAAAATGCTTTACAAAATCCCAGAGAGCATTACTCATCTCAGCCTTGTATAATGTACTAATTAGCATGCTGCCTTTGTAAAGAAACAGCCAACATTTGGGGAGGAGCATGTCATAAAACCTTGAACCACACCAATGCAATTATAAATTACTATCTGCTGGAACTAAGATTGCTTTGCATTGCACCAATTTATTGTATTTATTAATGCACTCCGTGCTTTGTTGCTTTTGCCAGCATGGGTCACATTCTAGTTATTTTTTTGGCAAAGGGTTCATTATCCTGTGTTTAATAACTCAAGAAACCTCAGCATATCAGGAGCAAATATTTGTAATACTAGGGCACAGCAAATAAATGTGTTTCCTTTCCAGCTAACTCCTTGCATTGGGAAAGTCAAAATAGAAAACGACAAGATGGCTGGGAACTAACAAGTAGAATATTTATTAGCAACTTTTAGCTCGAACAGCAGAAAACCAGCTGGGGTAGGTTAAGAAAGGAAGGGATAGGCATTCTAATAGAAGCATCTCTGGATGGCAATGTCCAATAGGCAGTTGACAAGTGAGATTTTATGATGCCGAAGAGAGCCAGAATATGAACTTGTATTATTTATCATACATACTGTTAGCCTGTTGGCAGGCTCCTTCTGTTGGCTCTCTGACCATCCAAATGCAACATGCACTTTTTTGAGAAAGGATGATGGATGACGAATCAGATGGGCCTTGGGCCTTCTATATTTTTTAAAAACATACACTCTATCACACACAATCTCTCTCTCTCTCTCTCTCTCTCTATCTATCTATCTCTATCTCTCTATCTCTCTATCTCTATCTCTTTATCTTTACTTCTACCTCTATCTGGTGGCACAGTGATTAGAATTAGAATTAGTATTGCAGGCTAACTCTGCCCACACTATGGAGTTCAATCCTAATTGCCTAAAGGTTGACTCAGCTTTCTGTCCTTCCGTGGTCAGTAAAATGAGGATCCAGATTGTTGTGGGTGGGGCAATACGCTGACATTGTGAACAGCCCAGATAATGCGGTAAAGCACTATGAGCGGTATATAAGTCTAAGTACTATTGCCATTGCCATCTGTCTAGATATATATTTGTGTATGGCAGTGAGGTTGGCTATATTAAGACAGTTCTTTGCAATTCATGTCTACAACCACCCAACAATTCCAGCCACTTGTAATGCAAATGAAAATAAATTTTGCAAAAGATCTTTGGCTATTTGCAATATTGGCATGCATAAACTATGTATCTGATTAGCTGTATATGAACTATGAGTCAGAATTTCATCAGGGTAGCTTGTCTTTCTTTCCATTCTTTCTCTCATTTCTGCTTTTTTTTAAAAAAAATGAAGCAGTGAAACTTGTGGGTCTCATCAAAGGCACAACAATTGGGGTTAAAATTCGGGCACAGCATAATGCCACAAGATTTACCAACTCGGAGCACTTCTATTGTGCAAGGCAAGGCACACTGGATTTGTATGGCAACATGACCAATCTGATTCTACTGTGCTGCTCATAACGCTTTGAACTTGTTTCAATGCAGCTCACGTTAGGCGTGTGGACAATAGTATCTAAGGAGGATGATTTTATGATGAAAACTCCCTTAAGGAGAGCTTGTGTGTTTAAAGGTATTTCTGATGGCCTTTCCTATCATCTTGGAGAGTGATTAGGAAGATAGAAAGAGATACAAATTGTCCCCCAGCCATCAAGTTCTTGAGCTACTCACCACTTAGTGATCTGTGAATCAGTAATACATCTACTACACCCTATTCACTGCATTATGTAAAAAGGTCATGGAAATGGTTAAAGGTCATGGAAATGGACATAAGTACACAGTGGTATGAGCTAGATAATGCCATTTTTTTTCATGCCCTGTGCTAAGCACATTAGGCTACAAGCATACTGCACAGTTCTCAGTCCACAGCTACAATCTCTACATCCTTCCATTTAAAATCCATGTTTTTCAGGCCTTCCTGAAATGTTTGGCACCAGGTTTTCTTTGGCCTTCCTCTTTTCCCTCAACCATCTGCTGGTATCCAGTTGATTGCTGTCTTTGCTGATGCTGCTTACTCAAGTGAAGCACATGTCCAGCAAAGCGCATTCCTCATCCTGTCACTATCTCAAAGAAGACCCGAAGATAATGTCATTGAAACATAATGTATCTCACAATACCAATGAAGTGGCAATTATTTTCTCAGGAGGCATCCTATTAGAAGGCTGTAAAAAAATTTTTACTCTAAAGATGTTTGGAATTCCAACTTCTGGTTCAAGCTCTGGAAGGAATTGGAATGCTAGTCCAGATTTCTTCAGAATAAAAGGGAATATTTTACAAAACAATTCTTTATTGTCAATATTGTCCTTAAGTCAACTTGTAAAATCCCTATGCCTATTTTTCACCTTGGACACAAAGAAATATATATATATATATATATATATATATATATATATATATATGTTTTCAATATTTCTATGGTATATACTCTTGGTGTATTCTTCTTTTCGTAAGACGCATACACTCTGTGGTGTGCATCAGGAAGGGCATCCAACCAGTAAATGCTCAACTATTTAGTTGCTATACCCAAATTAAGGAATTTTAAAAAAGGGAGAGTAGTTATCATCTATGGTTCAAACACACACACATATCCACACAGAAAGAGAGGGTGGAGTGGAGGAACGATATTATGGTGCTACCATGAGACAACTAATAGTCCAATTAAATTGCAACATTTCTGGAAAATATATCATTTCATGCACCATAATTAACATGGACAGCCAAGTCACTGCATGCATTGGCAAACTCCAAGTTTCCTATAGCCATTTTATCTAATTTTAATGGATCTGGACTGACTAAAACCCCTACTGAGATTACTTATGTGTCTCCTGTTGAAAGCTGTCATTTGCAGGATTGCTCTGTGCATTAATATCCTGATTATTTTATAAATTCATGGACCACTTGAATCAATCAAACTATCCAGGTGTCAGTTCAGAAAATGAATGTCAGGTAAACATCTGGTGCTTGAAGTTGGTTTACTTAAGTGAAAGTGACACAGGTGCAATCATATTGCAGATCATCAGGATTGCCTCTGATATACAATATTCTATAGTGCATCTTCCCCCCAAAAGCAGCATTTTAGTATGTAAATAAGCTAGCCAATGTTCCAGATCTTTTAGGATTAGAGAGAGAAGGAACAGCTTTTTTTTCCTGACAAAGGGATTGCAATTGCATGGAAGTTTTTTCAACTATTATTTCTTAAACAATACAATACTCCCCTTCCCCATGTCAAAAGAATTTCTGAAAAAAATTCCAAGGAACCTTGAAAATAAGGAAATAAGCCAGATTTCTTGTATGATTTGGAGAAGGATTCTCCTAAAACCAGACACAATTAGTTCCACACTGTAATTATTGCTAGATGGTGATTAAAACACAAGTACAATCCCAGTTTCTCTTTCAGAACTTTGGACAGTTCCAAATCAGTCCAAAAACTTTTTTTTTTGGAAGCGTGCCTCGATGTGAGTGATATTGATTTGGCCACGGCCAGCCAATAACATGACCACCAAGCCATACCCACCAACTAAGCCATGCCCACAGAACCAGTTGTTAAAAATTTGAATCCCACCCCTGGTAATATATGTTTGCGGAAGTGTTATTTAACAATACTGGTATGTTTTTCTCAGTACGTACAGAATAGTAGAATGGAAGCTGGGAGAAAACTGAAGTTGGGGGGAGAAGAAGCTTTAATAAATTACAAGCAGAAAGGAGACATAAGAGAGAGGAAAATTAAGTAGACTTTCTTATATGCATTCTACTATTCTGTACGTACTGAGAAAAACATACCAGTATTGTTAAATAACACTTCTGCAAACATATATTACCAGGGGTGGGATTCAAATTTTTTAGCAACTGGTTCTGTGTCTGAGTAGCCGCTTGTGGCTTAGTTGTTTGAGCTTGCAGTGGTCATGTTATTGGCTGGGCATGGCCAAATCAATATCACTCACATCGAGCCACGCATCTCCTCGCCTGGCCTCTCTCCGACTTGGGAGATGCTGCAACGTCGTAGTGTGAAAAATGGTCATAGTCACTTTTTTTTCAGTGCCATTGTAACTTTGAAATGGTCACTCACACAAGCAAAAGTACCAGCAAAGGAGGGGAAAAAACTCCAGAGAAGTTCCTGAGACAGGAAGTCTAGTCCTGCCAAGAATGTAAAAGGGTTAATGGAGAGCAGTTTCTTGTAAGGAACACCAGAATGTTTCCTTCCTGCCTTCCTTACAGGATTAAAGCCAAGATTTCTTTTAACAACGGTTCTCCAAACTGCTTAGAATGTTAACAAGCGGTTCTAGCGAATAGGTGCGAACTGGTAGAACCCCTCCTGTATATTACATATGGGATATTAATACAGGTCTAGAAAGACCAGAAATATTTCATGAGAAGAGTCCTCCACTCCTGTACTCATTGCTATTCTGCAATGAGAGTCTTATGCACCAGAACTTGAACATTTTAGAACCTAGACAAACCTAGAACTACAAACTCCTGCCTTCGTCCCCATCTAGTATAGATACATAAATTATCTATTGCAAAATGTCCTACCTGTCAAGACTCACTTCCACTTCCCCAAAACCACCCTAAAGATACAAGATCACACATAGATACCACTCCAAGGTAAAACCGCCCAAACTTGTTTTGCAGAATGCAACTTCAGCAACAGAGTGGTCAATTTGTCTTTAATAGCTGCCCTGACCTTGACTTCTTTTGCGTTAGACGGTCTACTATTGAACCTCACCCCTTTCCTAAGAGGTCTGGTAGGGGGCACTGCATAAGCGCACCAACGTGCCAACCGTCCCTGTCCTATTGTTTCTTTTTTTTGTTATACATATCCATTTCATGTATTCATAACCATGTTATACTTATACCTGTTATCTAATACTGCTTGACTAAATACTTAAATAAAAATATTATTAGATCACATTACTTAATTAGTCAAGATTGGAAGATATGGAGAAACCCAGCTCACAGAACTGCCAAACATCAGAAATAGATATAGGTATCATAGTGTTTTTCAGACTAAAATCTTCATTTGTTTGTGGCTTTGTGTGTGTGTGTGTGTGTGTTCCCATCCTCACCCACCTTTTGACAGAGCCCAATACAGGGGCCCAATTCAATATTAGAGGAACCTCCTTGGAGGCTATTCAGAACTCACTGAAAGACAATTAGATGGTTTTTACTAGCAGGAAGATAATGTATAGTAACTTATGCGAAACCCTAAAGGAATCTCCAGGGAAAGTTATCTAGGAAGGTAGAAAATATTACCATACTCTTCTCACTGTATCCCCAAGGTTGTTGATAGCTTCCTTACATGGGGATCACATAAAAAGTTTATCAACTTGCCTAAAACTTTAATTACTTAACATCTGAATGAATTATCATTGGTGAGTGTCAAGCATGCCTGGCTTAAAAAAACATAATCAATCACATCAGCATGTTATTTTCATAGCCACATGTGCAACAATACTTTGTTCTTAATTACATCCAGATCTGCAGCCTGGAAAATTAATGACTAAGGGATTAGAGCAGCTATAAATACACAGAAAATCTGATTGGCATAAAGCGTTGATGATCTTCCTACTTAAACATAATTTAAGATTTATTATGGCAATGTCATGATAATGTGTTTAACATTAATTCACTTCGTTGGCTAGTCTAATTGTAAGTAAGCAGATGAAGCAACCATTTTGAAATTTTCTTCTGCCTGCCTCTGTGTGTGTGTGTGTGTGTGTGTGTGTGTGTGTGTAAGAGAGAGGGGGGAGGGAGGGAGAGGGAAGGAGGGAGCAAGCAAGGATTGGAGAAACATTGATCAATCTATTTGTTGTGTTTCTTAGTGACAAAGAAGGAGCCTCTGCGACTGTGTGTGTCCAAATTATGATATAATTGATTAAATTGGGGTCTTATGGTCTCTACAAAGTGGTTAATCCAGAGACATCAACATTGTTGGATACCAGTCCAATGAATAGCTTGGTTCACCCCAGAATGATCTCTCTCCCTCCCTCCCTCCCTCCCTCTCTCCATTCTGCAGATAGAAGATGTATAAATCACTGAATTCAGATGCTTCCTTACCACCTGTCAAATTTTTTCCTTTAGAAGAAAGAAGGGCTTGTTTCTTGAAGGCTGCAATTGGCTGGAGTTGAGTCTTCAAAGTCAGTGGTGCAAACTTGAAGTTCCTCTCCTCCTTTTCTTTCCAGAAGTGACATTGCTTACACCCCATTTTTTATTTTATTTATTTATTCATCAAATTTAGAAGCTTTCTCTCTTTCTTCCTTAGGGACCCCATAGCTACTGCCATAAATTCAGAACATTTAACTTGACTTTGAGAGAACTGCACCTTCAACAATTACAATCATTTCCTGTTTACCTTTTCAGACATAACTTTAAACCTAGAATATTGCTGAATCTCCGAACACTTTTTAGCCCACTGTTATGTATGTAGGTTTGAATGTTATTGGTTTATTTGAACTGTTCTTGTAAAATGTCAAATGGTATTGGTTCAAATAGTGCGGGAAGAAACCCTGCACTCCCATTGGCTGGCAACTATGGCTGCTGGCTATAAGAAGCAGCCGTAGCCCAGCCAAGTTGGGTCCATTCGAGCTGTAGTCACTGAATAAACTCTTTACTGAAGTTCTTCGCGTTTGACTCTTCATGCAAACTTAACACCCACCATCTTCAAATCTTCCATTATCCAGCATGCTATGTTTGCTAAATCAAATGCATCTCCTCTGTTTCTCTATGCTGCTCAACTGGGGCATCTTGAAGCATACCCCTATGTGAGTTTCCCACTTCTCCTAGGGAAGGTCTAACACAATGGAGTAGCTTTTCCCCCTTTCCTGCAGTGAAACACAATAATAGAAGACATTAAATGATGGAATGCTGGGGGCCCGCCAATATTTTTTACACAACATATGTGCATTTTCCTCCAGGAAAATTAATATTAGCTCATTAGCATTTTTCACAGCTGAAATAACACGGGGGAGACAATGTGAGGCACCGTTTTCTGAGGGGCTAATTTTCTCTCCCTGAATGGAGAGAAATGAAAACAAACAGAGAGAGGGTCAGCCCATTTTTAATTACAAATACACCCCCATTAATGGGGAAAGCTATTGTGAAGCAAAAAGGAGGCATCAGAGAATCATAGAAAAACCTTTGATGTGTGAGGGGGAATGGTGAAATCGTCTATTGCCAAAGCAACTCTGAAAAACTTCAGTGGCCCTGCTTGATCACACTCTGCACAAGTTATCTCCATTTGCCATTCATTTTTCCTGGTCCAAATTTTTCCTACATGACATGTTCAGGATGCTCTTTCCATAAAAGCAAATCACTTCTGCTCATCCATCTTACGCCTTGCTTGGCTAGTTGGCTTAATGTTACATCAGCCTCTGTTCCAAATGTATTTCCAAATCTATTTCTTCTCTGGGAAATGTATTGCTTGACATTACCAGCAGCAGACAAGGTGATACCAGTTAAAAACCTCTCAACTAAATGGTAGGTAAAATAATAATAATGGATTGCTGCATCTCCGAAGCCACCGTTCATGTATCAGATTCTTCAGTAGAGATGAAATGAATTAATATGCACACAGACCCACATACACACTCTCACACACAAATGCCCAGCTCTAGAAGATTAAAAGGCATGAGGATATGAGGTCTTCGGTTCTGAAGTGACAGCAGGTGGCCTTACCAGGATGCTGGAAAGTGGTGAGACAACTCTAAGTACTGCTCAAACAACCTCAATATTAGATGACATTCAAAATAAGGTAGATTTTCTCTTTTTGATTTGTTGGTTGTTGGTCTCCTATCTGTCCTTTAAAATGAGTCTGAGAGGTTTTTTTTTAAAAAAAGATGCCAACTTCCAGGAAGATATTGAATCTTTGTAACATTTAGTACAATTAAATAATTTTGTACAGTTAGGTCAATTTTCCTAGAGACCACTGGACCTCTGATTTTATTTTGTTTTGTTTTTCTACCTTCAAGCTATGTCAATGCAGGTTTTTTGCCATTGTTTTTCTCCATGAAAAACAATGGTGAAATAACTCGCAGTAGGAAGTCAAGTCCAAACATATAATCTTGTGATTATATTTTACTACCTTCCCCACTTACATGAAAAATTTCTGACGATTTGGTCTTTTCAGATACTGAACTATACATTCAATCCATCTGTGGAGTTCATGTCACTTTCTGGATCATACAAAGATCCAATTCAGTGATTTCTCTGAAGTTCTCATGAACTTTGAAGAACATGCCCAACTTTAATGATGAAGAGCCTCCTTACTTTGAGGTTCTAATGAAAGATTCTTCTGATCAGAGAACAATCTAGAGCTCCTTTATTTCACTTTTAACCTGCCATGAACATATTCAGTTCTATTTGATGTAGCATTAAGGCAAACACTATAATTTTGCAAAAAATCTATGTCTTTCACTTAGAGATACGGAGAACATGTACTCTCTATTGAACAGGTGCATGGATGGATGCATAAATGAAGAACACACAGACTCTGAAATGGATTCTGTTTCCCATCATTCCCTACACCCTTTTCATCTTCTTTTCTAATGATCTGCAGCTGTGGCTTGCAGAGACAATGAGCTTAATGGCATTGTGTGGAATTTGTCTCTTGAGATGAAAGCCATTGTCGGTAGACCTGGTTCATCTTTGTTCTCTTTTATGAACTGTCTCCCATATTGTCTTCCTCTCCATTGTTCAGAACATCACCTTTGGGTGTTTGTTTGGTTTAGTTGATGGGTTGTCTTCCAATGTCCTTTGATGCTCCTATTTGAAGTTTGCTACCCATGGAATAAAGGCATATAAATGCATGGCTAGAGAGAGCTGATATCACAGGTGAGATAGATAAGATGAAAAGGCTGCGTATTGTGTAGTCCATCATGATGAAACTCAATTGGACTTGTACACAAAGCTGCTTTTTTCCCTCCAGATCTCTCCTGGAGGAAATGAAAAAGCTGACCTTAAGAAACAAAAACAAAAGCAATGATGGACAGAGAATGGATTTAAGATACCGTAGCAAAGCAAAGGTACATTAAATGTCTGGCTTCAGTGTGGACTTATTTCCTACCAATATCCCCGCTCTCTCTCTTTTTCAGTTAGTCTATTCTTTTTATGGTCCTGTTTAGGTGGAAAATTGCATTCAGGTCTCCAGGTTAATCTAACTTCAGACAAGCCTAAATCAGCATTATGTGGGAACTATGATCTGCCTAATTATTAAAGGCTCATAAAAAATATGGATACCTCCCGCGGATACTGTTTATGATATGAATCCAGCCAGAGTAATTTATTTTTATTTTATTATTTTTATTTTTATTACATTTATACACCCTTTTTGGAGACAAGGTACAATTTTTAGACACAACCCATGTCCCGCAACAATTCCTGCATTCCATTGTATTTGCCTGCTTATTACTAAGGCATTTAAAGGTCTCCTTATTGCCCCAACAATCTTGTTAATGTTTCCTTGAGAGGATGGCACAGTCTGAATAGAACCTTGGCCCTGATGTCATACCCTGTAATTTAGACAGCTGTCTTAGAGCAAATTTATCAGCCTGAGCCACCGTTGTGTATCCTTACTGGTTCTCACACAGATTCCTTTCTACAGCAGACCAAATATCAAAACCATAATACAACAGATAACCTTGATATCAACAAGAACAATACAAACCTACAACAGAGTATGAAGTTCAGAATATCGGTCTGTAGTCAGTCAATATCAGTATCAAGAGAGATCATCAGTGAGAAAAAGAATTAAACCATGATCTATAACTCCCTCTTATGGCAACTTGCAGCACAATCAGCCAACCAGAACACAGGATAATACATTACAGTATATTTTCCTTAACAGCTTACATACATAACATATTTGTTTGATATAGTTGTATAACTGTTCACTGTTCTTCTATTTCTTCTGCTTTCGGAGTTATTCATCTCTTTCATATGCTTCAAACAACTGAGCTCTCTCTTTGGCCACAGAGCTGCTTTCAAAAAACTGGTGTTAGAGAAAAGATCTGTCTTTAAGGGTGCCCCAAGGAAATGATAGACAAGGAAAATGAGACGAGGAGAGCAGAAACAGAACAAAGAGGTTGGGTCAAATATTCAATTCCAATGTAATTTATTTCACTCAGACCAGTACAGATAATAAACAAGACAGAGTTAAAATACATTTGTAAAACAACCTAACATCTAATAAGTGAGATCCAGGATACAGCCTTTATTAAATTATAACGTGAATGCTTAAACTATATTAAAAATGGTAACATCGAATGTCGATTGCCCTGTGCGAGCGCACAGACTGGGACTTCTGGGGGTGCCGTCTGCAAGACATTGTTGGCTGGCGGTGCCCTGGGGAAGGGCCTACTCTGTAGCGGCTCCCGCCTTGTGGAACCAACTCTCCGTGGGACTCCGTTTGGCTCCGGATCTCCGCTCTTTCCGCCACGATCTGAAAACTTGGCTGTTTGAACAGGCCGGGCTGGACTGACATCTCGGGGAGGGGGTTTTAAATCGTTTTTATCTGGGCTTGTATTGTTTAATTCATTTTTTAATGTATTTATTGTTTTTGTTTTAGTTGTGAGCTGCCCGAGGTCCTCTCGGAGAGGGGGCGGCATACAAGTCCAATTATTAAATTAAATTAAATTAAATCTAAAACGAACATCTTTGTGTGGTGGCAGTGTTGTGGCCAAGGAGGTTTATCTGATGTGTGATTATTGATAGTTGATAGAATAGAGTAGAATAGAATAGAATAAAATAGAGTAGAATAGAATAGAATAGAATAGAATAGAATAGAATAGAATAGAATTCTTTATTGGCCAAGTGTGATTGAACACACAAGGAATTTGTCTTTGGTGCAAATGCTCTCAGTGTACATAAGAAAAAATAAAATACATTCATCAAGAGTCATCAGATACAACACTTAGTGATAGACATAGGTCACTAATAAGCAATCAAAACATACTAGGAAAACAAATATAAATTGTAAAGATACAAGCAACACGGTTATAGCCATAAGTGGGAAGAGATAGGTAATAGGAAGAATGAGAAGAAGAATAGTAATGTAGTCTTACTAAGTAGTTCGACAGTGTTGTGGGAATTAGTTGTTTAGCAGAGTTATGGCATTCAGGAAAAAACTGTCCTTGGGTGTGCAGTGCCCTATAGCATATTAGTATATATTAAATTATAATGTGAATGCTTAAATTATATTAAACATGGGTAACATCTAAAATAAACATCTTTGTGTGGTGGCAGTATTGTGGCCAATGAGGTTTATCTGATGTGTGATTATTGGTAGTTGATAGTCAATATGCTCAAAGTATATTGACACATGATTAACTTAAATCATCCCCTCTCCATTAACTATTACATGGGGGTTTAATAGTGCCTATCATGTGGATTTTGAATGACACTGACTTTCTATAGGTTGCTGCTACTGTAGGTCTGGTCTTATTTTCTACTCTTTTCCTACCAAATGTATATATTTCGACTCTGAGTCAAGGGCCCATTTTTTTTCCATTGACAAATTGCGACTAAGAAACTTTGTTGAAGCCAAAACTAGGAATCCCCATTCAGATGGTAACTATTGGTTTAGATGGTAACTATTCTATAGAATGTAGGAGCTTTGGTGGCTCAGGCTGTTAAATGCCTGCTCTTAAGATCCAGCTGTCTACAATTACTGTAGGCTCGAATCCCACCAGGCTCAAGGTTGACTCAGCCTTCCATCCTCTCGTGGTAGGTAAATTGAGGACCCAAGATTGTTGGGGGCAATTAGCTGACCTTGTAAAAATGCCACTTAGTAATAAGCAGGCATATACAATGGAAGGAAGGCTATTGCTGAGCACATTGGATTGTGCTCCAAAAATTGTAAGCCACCCTGAGTCTTTGGAGAAGGGCGGCATATAAATGTAATTAAAAAAATAAATAAAATAAATCTCAAACGATAATTTTCAAGGTTGACTCAGCCTTCCATCCTCTCGGGTAGGTAAATTGAGGACCCAAGATTGTTGGGGGCAATAAGCTGACTTTGTAAAAATGCCGCTTAGTAATGAGCAGGCATATACAACGGAAGGAAGGCTATTGCTGAGCGCATTGGGTTGTGCTCCAAAAATTGTAAGCTGCCCTGAGTCTTCGGAGAAGGGCGGCATATAAATGTAATAAAATTTTTTTTAAAGCTTTGAGAGGGCTCAAGCACCACTGAAGAGTAGATCAAATATGGTCCCCAAATCTCAAAACTAGGATTTCTTGACCCAATGCAGGCATTGTGATTTTTCATCTGAAGCATTTGGTCCACCCTTAATTATGAATGATGCAATTATCCAGCAATAACAGGCACATTCCCCAGCTGTGTGTGTGGGCTTGTGTTATAGCACACACGACATTTTGCATGGCAGAAAGAGAAATATTTAAGATGTACTAGAAAGTATGTTTCCTTCTGCCTCGGCTGAAAAGAAAATAGTTGATTCAAATATAAACAAAATGATGCAAAGGGTGCGAAGAGCAGAAATGTTTTGCAGAGCTGTATTAATTAATCTGTTTTTGTTGCTTATTTTTTAATGAGGTGGGGAATAAAATTAAAGCCATGTTGTGTTATGTTTAAGGCTGGAAGCTTAGAAATTTGATTAGGCACCACAAGTTTTGCTGGATTTCCAATAGTCCCAGCCAGCCCAACCAAAATTGAGGAATATATAACTGTTAAAGTTCAGTAACTTAACAGAAAAACATTCTACAACCCTGTAGCAGAGTTTTATACAACCATAAGACTTACTCAGTTGAGTGTGACCTATTTCTAAAAAAGTACCTATAGGATTGGGGATGCAATGGCTCAGTGGTTAAAGATACTGGCAGCTGACAGCCCAGGTTCGAGATCTGAGCTCTGCACTATGGAGTGAGCTCCCATTCCTTGCCTCAACTCCTGCCCTCCTAGCAGTTCGAAAGCATGCAAATGTGAGTAGATAAATAGGTACCACTTTGGTGAGAAGGTAACAATGTTCCATCATCTTTGCCGTATAGCATGGGGGTCACATGACCCCAGAAATTGTCTTTGGACAACACCAGAGGTGGTATTCAGCAGGTTCTGACCAGTTCTGGAGAACTGGTAACAAATTTTGAGTAGTTCAGAGAACTGGCAAATTCCACCTCTGACTAGCCCGCCCCCATCTATTCTCTGCCTCCCATTGAGTCCCAGCTGATCAGCCGGGTCTTCTTTTGTTGCCCTGCACAGGAGAACGGAGCTGGAAAGCAGGTTAGTGGGGTGGGGAGGGAATGGGGATTTTGCAGTATCCTTCTCCTGCCACGCCCACCAAGCCATGCCCACCAAGCCATGCCACATCCACCAAGCCGCGCCCACAGAACCGGTAGTAAAAAAAATTGAATTCCATCACTGGACAACACCTGCTCTCTCGACTAAGAAACAGAGATGAGCATCAGCTGGCAAATGGACAAGCTAAAACTTTTAATAGATTAACTTTAAGCCTGGAAATTCCTGATTATTTTTTAGGGTGGTTTGACTCTCGAGTATCAGTGTATCGTGCCACAAAGGAATGGAAAGCTAAAGATGGACCTAAAAGTGAAGGTTTTGTGAGTATGGCATTTCAAAGGGAAGCAGATATTACAGTTTTTAATAAAGTCTCCTTTGAAGTAAAGTCAGCTCCTGGTGTCATTATGGACACATCCATGTCATTTTCTTGGCAAAAAGGTGGAAACAAATTGCCATTACCGTCTTTTGGGATGGTTTTCAAGCTCCTATTCAAAATCCACCTGGATTTTCCTGTTGGCTTCTCATCCAACTGCTAGCAAGGCCTAATCCTGTTCAATCCAGACAAATCAGCCACGGCTAACCATCTGCTGAGACACTGTAGCTTTGATATTATGCAAAACCTATTAAATTTAATTTATTCATCAAAAAGCAGGTGTTTGGTCAACTAACCGTACTCTCATCTCTTCCTATTGTATTTTCTTCACTGAAGCGATAGAAATAAAGAAGACATCTTGCAGTGGGTTGGGATTGTTAGCAAATGGAGCTCTTTAAAAGACAGGAAGGAAACTGCAGCAGGGAAATTTGAAGTGTTTCCCTCTAACCATCTTACGCCTTGAGAAAAGTTAATACAATTTTTTTTTAAAAAAAAGGATCAGCACATTTCTTGATCCTTATGAAGACCTAGGAATTAAGCTTTTCCAATTTGCTTCTAATTCACCTTCACTTTCCATTGTGCATATAATTGATGGTTAGATAATTGAAAAGATTGCTTGGGAAGGTATTAAGTTGAAACAGCCTTTTAAAAATATACTTCCTTTTGGAAAAAAAAACTTTAATCCTGAGGATTCTCAATTCATTTTAAGGCTTTAAATGAGCCTTCTTGCTTCTCCCTCCCCACCACCAGGTAATTATGGTATTGAGAAGGAGCCGTGACAAAAATAATACACAATCTTTTTGATCAGGATGCATTTTAGTGCCAAGTGTAGAAGGAAGTTTCTTCTTCTCTTGCTGTTCCATTTCTTTGGTTAAAGATGTCTACTTGACTAAGGTAACTGATGGCTGACTTGAGCCTATTTCTTGAGCCACCACTTCCTCTGCAGATAGTAAACCCATAACGGAAAGCCTTCTTTTGTTTTACTACTCCATTAGTAGATAGTGAATGTTCAGGAGTCAAATATTCTGACATTGCAGTGTGTTTTAAGAGTGAAGCTTGAATATCACCCATATTTTCCAGAGGTGAAAGCTAGAGTCTTGGTGGCGCAGTGGTTAGAGTGCAGTACTGCAGGCTACTTCTGCTGACTGCAGGCTGCTTGCAATTTTCAGATCGAATCTCACCAGGCTCAAGGTTGACTCAGCCTTCCATCCTTCTGAGGTGGGTAAAATGAGGATCCAGATTGTTGGGGGCAATAGGCTGGCTCTGTAAACTATAGAGAGGGCTTTATAAAGCTGTATATAAATCTAAGTGCTATCGCTATTGGGTTGACCATTATCATGTTCTCTTCATATCCTTTTCCTTACGTGTAACTCAGCTTTCACTAACAAGAATCTTGCCTGGATTTAATCTCCTTGCCTCTTGCTTAACTTAGATATCTTAGATATTTTTCCAACAGGAAGCCTAAATTCAACTTGATGAGGGGCTTTGCCTTGGGGAAACAGGGATGACCCACTCAATGCAGCAAAGAGCATCTTTTGTTCCTTACTCTTCCTTGACAAAAGTCTGCCTCAATGAAGTATTTTGGGTCTTCTCTGCAGTTGTCACAAATGTTTTTCTCTAGCAGAGCCAAGTGCTGTAGCTGTCCCATTGGGGGACTATTTTGCTTCAGATGAACATTAATGGACAAGACAAGACAGCAGGATTTCTTAGAACAGAAAAAAAAATTCCTGTCTTCTGCTCCTGCAGTTTTGGTGATACATAGCCTTCAATCGTCAAGATATAAGAAGAGAAAATATAAGAAGAGACCTTATTCAATCGGATCAAACATCTCTTCTTCTGGCAACCCATTTTATATAACAGCAAACCAAACATTTGTGGGAAGTCTGCAACCACAGGCATGGCCAATGTTTTTTCTTTAGTATTGTCCTTCCGCAACTGATGTTCAGAGGCATTTATTTCCCTCAGATCCCAGGTATTATGCATAATTATAACCTTTGTGATTATATCAACTACAATTTGTAGAGTATACAGAAACCTTGTCCCAGTCTATGATAATCAGTGGTGCCAGAGAATGTCTGATTTAAGTAGATTAGTCAAGTTTGCATGACCAATATAGGGATAGTAGTTAAATCAAAGCCGAGCCCCTCTCCCTGATGAAGTCCCTTTCCCTGATGAAAAAAGACACAAGAATTAGCAATTTAGATAGTTCCACAAGAATCTCAAGGCCAACAATATTCCTATTAGAACAAAGAAGGATCTAGTTTCTGGACCATTCTAAAGTCAACTGATGTAGGAGGTGGAGTCAAGAGAGGAGTCAGCCTGGAGTCATTACATTTCCACAGGCAATACAAATCCAGCTACCCCTTGAATTCCAATAACTCTTATCTAGCACCAATTTAGTGGTGACCATTAGTTGAGTAGATTCTTCCATAAAGGCATGAGCAATAAATCTTCTGACTAGAAATTAATATGTGGTCCTGACTCTTTGCGTCTGACAACTGAACCTTTATGGATGCAAGAGATGTGGTAGCTTCTCTTTCTCTGGAGAAGTGAGCTGGACTGCTAAAGGACTTCCTCTTTCTGATTTCATAGTCCCAGAATTCAATATTTTCTGAGAATGTGGTGATCCTGCCTGATATTCATCTGTTAACTCAGAGAAGATGAGTGCGAAGCCTTTTCTTCTGGACAGGAGATCTCCAAATGTGGAACTAATTATTTACTTCCTTAGCTGCTCTGCATGCTAAAGAGTCCAAATGCTAGAATGATCAACTCCCTACTAAGAAGTTCTCCTTGTACACACAACCATAGCACTAGCCATGTTGACATTAATAAGAGAAAAAAATGAAACCCCTTAAGTTGTTCAGTCATAAACGATGAGCCAATATTCAAAGGATCCCTAATGAACATGACCTTTGGGATGTACATGAAGAGCAAAGGAATTATCTCTGATCAAAAGATGGCTCGGCTGCCAAAGGGTGATGTCATGAAACTGTAATGAACAGAATATTTCTCAGCAATCTTTATTTTCAAGAGTTCACACTTTGCAACACCTTTGACAGTTTCCCCTCCACTGATTTTCTATCATTCATTCCACTGTTCATATAACAAAGACAGAACATTTGAAAGTTGCATATTAATGATTAGCTCCTGAAATAGAATTTCCCCCCCTCCCCTCTGATGTTTAAATGCATTCCTTTTGAACATTCATGAACTGGTTCAGTTCCATTTCCATGTTTTATTTTCTTAATTGAGAAGGCACAGATGGCTGAGGAACAATGCCGGCTCACCTGTTTATCTAGCACTCACTAAACAAACATGCTTAAAAATTCATTTGCCCAAACTAATAGTGTATAATCCCAAGAATATAAATATTGTTCTATATAGATAACGAACCTAGGCATGTCATGTTTCCAAGGTAGTCTAGCAGAACAATAAATGGCACTCTTTGCCACATCATCTGTGGTCCAAAAACAAAGAAATGTCAAATAAAATTAGGATCTCATATTATGCACATTCATTGCATCCTATTAAATCATTGATTTGAAATGTGCATTGACGTATCTGATTGTCTAGAGACAATGACTATGTTGTGTGCATGGTTTTATGTTTTCAGTGTTCTTCATTAATATACATCCTGATACCTTGAATAGTTACTTGCAGTAGTATTTTATTTCTGAAAAGAGCCATTAGCTTCATCAACTTTAGAATAGGTTGGGTTGCAAGTCAAATCGTATTTTGCTTTGCATTATTTAGGGGAAAGAAATGGGGCATTTAAAATCAATCAGCAGAACAGTCTCCTGTAAAATAATATAAATTTAATAGCCATTTTATTCATTAGTCATGCGGACACTTAAAAATGTAGCATGATTCTCAAAGCTTATCTACTGTAGCACTGAAGAACTCTTAATTATCAGCAAGATTATTTGTTCTGGTAAATCATAGCTAAGCACTAAAGAATGGAGTATGGAATTCCTTTTTCTTAGTGCCTGGGAACTACTGAGTTGTCAATAGGTTTCAGTGATTTACTCATCTGTTGCCGCTGCTGGACTTAACTGGACAACAGAAGCTATGTGGGAAAAAGCAATGAAAACTCCAAACAAACAGAGAGTTCTCATTTATAAAGATTTTAAACGTGTTTTCTTTAAAAAGTTCCTTTTCTTTCAATAAAGCAATATAAAATGAAATGACATGCCCGTGTGCATTGTGAAAAAATAATAATTGAGAACTCAAAAGCCTTTTATAAACTATTTCTAGTGTGTATTAAGCTGTTTGGCTTGCGAAGGATGTTAATATAATATTTAGGCAGATTTTCCATGGAAAGGGAATGTCATAGGAACTGGCTCAATTTTGGTTTTTGGTCCCCCCTCCAAGCTTGCCAAAATCAGGGGCAAATCCAATAGCATAGGTGAGTTTTCTTTCTAGTTCCTGTTTCAGTGAGTTTGTATTTGAGGAAAGGGGGATCTCTGAATTCTATTGCAGGTGAAAATCTTGATTTTGAGATGATTACACAAGTGCTTCATGATACTTTTTGAGTTCCAATGAGATACAATTGCTCTTAAATGAGTAGGTCTCTTCAGCTGCTTCGGATTGTAACTCCCATCAGATCCAGTTTACATGGGCTATCACTGTGGGTGATGGTGTTACTAGACTCACATGTTGGGGGAACACTAGGTTGTTGCATTGGTTGAATATTTTCTTTGATTTCAATTTTGTTTTTTTTGTTTTTTGTTTAATTACATTTATATGCCGCCCTTCTCCGAAGACTCAGGGCGGCTTACAATTTTTGGGATACAACCCAGTGTGCTCAGCAATAGCCTTCATTCCATTGTATATGCCTGCTTATTACTAAGCGGCATTTTTACAAGGTCAGCTAATTGCCCCCAACAATCTTGGGTCCTCAATTTACCTACCCCGAGAGGATGGAAGGCTGAGTCAACCTTGAGCCTGGTGGGATTCGAGCCTACAGCAGTTGTAGGCAGCTGGAACTTAAGTGCAGGCAATTAACAGCCTGAGCCACCCAAGGCCCTTTGGCTACTTTGTTCCATTTGGAGAGCTAAGTAATAAAATAAATGAACGCACAGTGCTCAGAAGAGACGTGAGTGACTTAACCATGTTTGCATTTGGAATGGTCATTAAGGTGGTCTGAATTGTCTGAGGAGGACTTCTGGCCTTTCTCTTCCCCCCTCCGTGTTCAGCCTAGTCTGGACTATTGATATCAAAATACTTGTATACGTCTGGTTTCAAAAAAGGGGGGTGAAGTAGGGTGAAATCAAAGCCCAGAAGAGCGTGAGGATAGAGGTCTCTTAGTAAGTAAGTTGTGGATTGGAAGAAAGAGGTCCATTTGTGAAGAGAACTCTTAACATTTGGCGGTTCACCCTTTTGGAAAAGCCCAAGGACTATGCTATCTCAAGGAGATCTACTTTCTCCCTCTCCTTCTAATGTCCTCACTCTAAGCAAGGGAACAGTGGTTAAATATGTGTTGTCTCCAATTGCCTACCCTATTCCTATGTATCCCAGCTGCACACCTGTCCAGAGATAGAGAGAAAGCAATCAAGGTTTTGGTGTTGACATACAAAGTCCTTCAAGGCATGGGTCCGGGATACTTACAGGAGCGTCTCCTGCCGGCATCAAGAACCAACCGCCTGTGTGGACCCACAGGCAGGGGCTCCTTGGGGTGCCGCCTGCGGCTCAATGTCACTTGGCGGTGCCCCGGGGAAGGGCCTATTCTGTGGCGGCCCCCGCCCTATGGAACCAACTACCTCTGGGACTCCGTTTGGCCCCTGACCTCTGCACTTTCCGCCATGATTTAAAAACTTGGCTCTTTGAACAGGCTGGGCTGTGCTGACCTCCGGGGTGTGTGTGTGTGTTAAATTTTTAATTAGGATTGGTGGGTTTTAGTTCTATTTGACTTGTAATGTCAAATAGAACTAAAAGAGCAGGCATTTAACAGCCTGAGCCTTGGTAGCTCAGGCTGTTAAATGCCTGCTCTTAAGATCCAGATGCCTACAATTATTGTAGGCTCGAATCCCACCAGGCTCAAGGTTGACTCAGCCTTCCATCCTCTCGGGGTAGGTAAATTGAGGACCCAAGATTGTTGGGGGCAATTAGCTGACCTTGTAAAAATGCCGCTTAGTAATAAGCAGGCATATACAATGGAATGAAGGCTATTGCTGAGCACATTGGGTTGTGCTCCAAAAATTGTAAGCCGCCCTGAGTCTTCGGAGAAGGGCGGCATATAAATGTAATTAAAAAAAAATGTCATTTTTAGGTAATTATTTATTGTTGTTTTTTTAGTTGTTAGCCACCACAAGTCCCTTTGGAGAGGGGGTGGCATACAAGTCAAAATAAATAAATAAGAATGGGAGATGATTGTAAAGAAGAAATGGAGGAGACGCCAGAGAATATTACCAATAGATCTTCTCAGTCCTGGAATTGGTTGTTCCATCTTACACTTGGGCAACTTATAGGCATTTTACTTAGAGAGAAAGAAAGAAAAAATGACTAGAACAGTGCAGTCAAGGAACTGATTTCATCTCTACATTTCGGTATTGGATTTGGCAGATCCTATTCCATCTCTAAATGAAGGAGTTTGTGTTTGGTGTGTTTGCAAATGACTCAGCACCAGCCAATGCAGCTGTTCCCATCTGGCATGCCAGTTTTTTAATTTGGTCTTTGGGCAGAGCCCAAAGAGAACCCAGATTTGCAGCTATTGGGAGGAAACGGCCAACAGTTGTTCTACAAACAAGTAAGGGACAATCAAAGCATAAGGAATTTTTGACAAGAAAAGGACTTCGGTTCTCCAAACATCTAGCATTTTTCCGGTGTTCAAAATTTATCATGGGTAACATTCAGGATTCTAACTGAGAAGAGAACAGGAGTAATTGATGGGTTTAATGATTTTAAAAAAAGAGAATTAAACAAGGGGCTGATGGGATTTTAGTAATATCAAAGAGGGGAGAATGATTTTGAGCTTGTTGATAAAACTTGAGATGTCAAAAGTCACTTTTCCTGATTCCTTCCTTCCTTTAAAAATTATTAATATGTACATGACTATATGAAAATTTAGTATTGCAACCAATAGGTCTTAATTATGATTAACACATTCATTTTCCATTTAAATTAATATCCCTATGTAAAGCATGATAAAATTTAGGTTACAGAATATGCAAAACTATGATGATGTCTATTGTGCTTTGTATTTGTTTTGTGATGCAAATTACTATAGTTTGTACTATAGTTTGTAAACTATAGTTTATTGTTTAATGCAAAGGTACACTTTTGTGGGCTGAGGATCACACTTTCCCTTGACTGATGTGTCAAGGACCACAAAATAATGGGATGCAGCCTGGATAACAATGAAATTTGAATTAATTGCAAATACCATTATTGTTATTAATAGTACTCAATTCAGGGACCACATCCAGCCCTAGGGACTCAGACTGTTGTGTGAGCCCAGTCAGTGTGTTCAATTAATAACCATAGTTAAGTAACCCATGGCTTAATTCAATGAGTGAATGATATCAATCAGATTCCACCAGGCCTATACAACACAGGTTCTTATAACTGAACAACGGATTATTGAGCTGTGTGCAATTCAACTACCCTTTAATGTATATGGGATTCCACGTGGTTCATAATGGATGTGGTCATATCCTTTTCTTTCTCACAGAGGTAATGGTTCATCATTCAGGCATAATCATTACTATACTTCATAAAGCTTTCTTTCCAAATTTGCAGGAATTTATTGGGTTGTATCCCAAAAACTGTAAGCCGCCCTGAGTCTCCGGAGAAGGGCGGCATATAAATATGAATAAAAATAAAAATAAAAAATAAAAAAGGATATTTGGTGGTAGAATTTGCAGAATAGACAGTCTAGATAATGGAATTCCTCTGAATATGAGCAGCCTTGACAAATATGCGGAGCCTGTATCAATATTTCATGATCATAATATCATTATGCCATAAAGCATAATCAATGCATGTTGGGGTTGGTAGACTTTTGAGAACAAATATGAAGCAAATGCTTCTTTAAGAAATGCAAATACTGCCTGTAGTGTGGCAAACACTTAGAGCCTTTGCTTCAATAGAGCTATAAAGGAGGTGACTTTGATGTATGCATATATTATGTGATTTGCTGATGACTGAGGAAGTGTGTTTAATCATTGAATTAAGTGATGGACTGTGATTAAAAAGATTCCTTTGATTGAAAAGTGAAAAGTCCACTTGGCCGCTACAGCAGAGCAAGTGTTGAAGAGAAGCCGTGGCTTCAATACTTTCTTGAGAAAATACTTTTCAGAATGTGCAACCTAGAAATATGTTCCCCAGGATCTCAAGAATTTGTTAAAAGGAAAGTGATGAAATCCAAAATAGCTAAAGCTGAGTCAGCATTGATTTAATTAGTGACAAGATAGTCAAGGAGTATGTGTGTGAATGTTCTATATTCTATTCATATAATCCCTACTCTCTCAGTCTGCAGCCTTCAGAATAAACAGAATGATGAAGTTGGAAGGAACCTGGGAGGTCTTCTTGTCCAAACTTTTGTTCAAGCATGGCAACTTATACCATTTCAGACCAATGGTTGTCCAATCTCACCTTAAAAACTTCCAATGTTGGAGAATTCACAACTTCTGGAGGCAAGTTGTTCCATTGATTAATTGTTCTAACTGTCAGGAAATTTCTCCTTAGTTCTTGCTTGGATCTCTCCTTGATGAGTTTCCATCCATTGCTTCTTCAGGTGCTTTGGAGAATAAGTTGACCCCCTATTCTTTGTGGCTGTCTCTTAGATATTGGAACACTGCTATCATGTCATTCCTAGTCCTTCTTTTTATTAAACTAGACATACCTAATTCCTGCAACTGTTCTTCATAAGTTTTAGCCTCCAGTCCCTAATCATCTTGGTTGCTCTTCCCTGGGGTTCTACTTTTATTTGACTTCAAGAGAAGATATTTTGACGGCGAACCTTGCAGATGGCTTTTTTCTGTTAAAGCTCTGGTGTTACTGTAACCCTGAAAAAGTCATCTGTGCTTGAAAAATGACTGGAAAACATCTCTTTCACTTAGAAAAATCTGATAGAAAATCTGGTAGCAATTTTTTCGGACTAAAATGTTCTTAATTACAATGGTAGAAACTTTTATGAACTGTAAACTAGCTTCCTCAGATGCTGAGAACATCACACTTTTCATAAGCAATATCGATCAGCCATTTGTGCCCAAAAAGAGATGGAATAGATGATCTCTATGGTCATTTCTAACTTCAAAATTCTATGACTTTTAATGGGCTCTTCATAGAAAAATATGATGGTGAGGAACCTGTTTCTTCAACCACTGAGCAGCTCTATCTGACTTTCTTACCTGAAGTCTCTCCCTCTAGGGAATAAATCCACATTTAGCCCATCCATTTCCAAACCACATCTCATCCAGCAAGGAGTGAGGCTTTTCCTTGTAGCATCCCCCAAATTTGTGCAATGTCACCCTTGATCTGACCAATCTCTTCTTATGTTCCTAGTTATGACAAACATCAATACTCCAATTCTAATAGAGGCATCCATTACATTATCAGACAATCAGAATTCAAGGAGGCAAGATTTCTTCTTCTTCTTCTTCTTCTTCTTCTTCTTCTTCTTCTTCTTCTTCTTCTTCTTCTTCTTCTTCTTCTTCATCATCATCTTCTTCATCATCTATCTACTATCTATCTATCTATCTATCTATCTATCTATCTATCTATCTATCTATCTATCTTCTATCTAGCTATAGAAAAGGATGTGTGTGTGTGTATGTTCCAGCATAACTCTGGAATGCCTCGAGCAGATAACAGATAACAGATAATCAGAGTTGGAAGGGACCTTATAGGTCATCTAGTCCAACCCCCTGCCCAAGCGGGAGCCCCTACACCATTTCTGACAAATGGCAGTCCAATCTCTTCTTGAAAGTTTCAAGTGATGGTGTTCCCACAACTTCCAAGGGCAGGGTGTTCCATTGGTTGATTGTTCTCACTGTCATTTCAACCAAACGTGGTACACAGATCACTTACCCTCTGGAAACCAATACTGTGGGGTAAACACCCCTAACACCCCTTGGGGTGTGTGTGTGCCTTAAAATGGCTTCTACTGTACAGCACAATGAATTTGCCATGGTAATGGCTTCACAGTACTCCAGTACTCCACAAGGGGGCTCCCTCTCAGACCTCCAAGGAAACGCCAGGCAATTGGCCAAGTGCAATAAAAAAAATGAAACACCAGCATAGAAAAGAAACTCCTGAGGAGAAGAATAGAAGAGTTACGATGCTGTGCAAGAGACAGTACAACAGCGTGAGTCCTGACTACAGGAGTTTCTATCTAATACAGGATTGGGATCAATAAATACCTGGGCAATGCTGGGTTATTGGCTAGTAGCTAATAAAACCAACTGATGCAGAACATTGGGAGAGAGTTCACATTGGTTATTCCCAAGATGCCCAAGAGTTTCTTACCCTAGGTCTACCAGAAAGCTTTTGGTCATCTTGACTGGTCAGCAGATGTTTTTTTTAAAAACACATCAGGTAAGTGAACATGTAGGCAATGAGTGCAGATTAATTTTTTAGAGCATGTCAACAGTTCTACAACTCTGGCTGGTCTTTTATGTCAATTCCTTTGACTCTTGCTGTACCAGGGGTTCATTTCGAAGATGCAGTGGTCAGCCAGCAGACACGCAGAAGTTGTGGAACTGAAAAGTGCTGGCCTGAATCCAGAATTTGAAGAGGCAAAGAGCCACTGCAGCTATTAATTGTCACTTCAGCTCTCTAAATATGCACAGGCAAAGTGACAGCAGGAGCAGAATGGATTTGAAGAAGCCTTTTATCGTTCTTGCAATTCTTTGTAATACTCCCTGAGGCTGTAGACGCCTCTCTCGCCTGAGAATTGTTGCTGTCTTCTTGTCTTTGTAAGTGTCTCCTATTCCACTTTTGATGGGCTCCCTGGGCCAAGATTTACTTGTAAATCACACAGCCCTGAGCTTGCAGGGCTTCTTCACTTGGCAGCTAAGCTCAAACATGGCAAAAGCCACCCAGACACTTGACCTGATATAGCTTGAAAAATATCTTTATTGAAAACTAGAATTAAGCTATGCCATCCGCTGATTACCCTCTTTAGAGTGAGGATGCAATTTGCTTTTAGAGCCATGACAATATAATTCTCCTCTTCCTCTTCCTCTTTGTCAGAAAGTGGAACTTTCTGGTGTTGCTATGTGGTTTACAAACTTGTGGGGATTTGGAGGCAAACCAAATCCACCAATCACAGGGTAATACCAGATGCCCTGGACTGGCATCACAGGCCACACCCCTTGGTAGAAAAGGGGCAGCCCAACAGGCAATTTACTTCAGGGAGTGTTATGTATG
The DNA here is from genome assembly GCA_009733165.1 of Naja naja. Classification (NCBI taxonomy): domain Eukaryota; kingdom Metazoa; phylum Chordata; class Lepidosauria; order Squamata; family Elapidae; genus Naja; species Naja naja. Next base: position 7,366,236 of record CM019163.1, read on the forward strand.
TAGGTTTAAATGTTATTGGTTTATTTTGAACTGTTCTTGTAAAATGTCAAATGGTATTGGTTTAAATAGTGCGGGAAAAACCCTGCACTCCCATTGGCTGGCAACTACGGCTGCTGGCTATAAGAAGCAGCTGTAGCCCAGCCAAGTCGGGTCCATTCGAGCTGTAGTCACTGAATAAACTCTTCACTGAAGCTCTTCGTGTCTGACTCTTCATGCAAACTTAACACTGGTGACGAGGGTGGGATTGCCCTGAAGAAGAGACAACGCGGAAGACAAGCAGAAGAGCGAGATGGCTGCGCTGAACACCCCCCCAGCCCTGTTCGATCTGGCGGCGGAAGACTGGGAATCGTATGCGGATCGCTTCCAGATGTACTTGGAAGGAAACGACCTCGCCGATATCCCCGAGAAGCGGAAGAGGGCGGTATTTCTCACGCTGCGGTCCGGCAGTCTTCAAGATGGCAAAGGCGTTGGCGGGAGCTGCAGACTTGAAGGTAATGGAATGGCCTGATTTGGAAAAGCTTTTAAGAGCCCATTATGCCCCACAAGTATCGTGCCTCATTAAGAGACACGAGTTTTACCGTCGGGATCAAGGGGAAAGCGAAAATGTTAATGACTTCGTGGCAAGTTTAAGGGACATTGGGGTGCTTGTGACTTTACCAACTTAGAAGAGGCCATGCATGATCGGTTTGTTCTAGGCCTCAAAGATAAGGTCTTACAAAGCAAACTGTTAATGAAACCTAAGATCACGTTTAAGGAGGCCATAGAGAAAGCTGTTTCAGTGGAAGCCACCAAGTCCTCAGCAGCAGCCATGAAAAAGATTAACAAGGCCTCAAGCCATTCTGATGTGGAAAAATCCACAACAACCCATTGCGAACAAATAGACTCTGATTCAGATTGCAGTGAGGTGGAGGAAGGAATTTTTAGACTCAGAATGGAGAAGAAAAGGAAAGACCCTGGAAAAAAGAGGCAAGAATTTCATTGCAGAGGCTGGGGGGGGGCACCCCTGCACTGAATGCAAGTTCTTAGACACCATCTGCCTACGTTGTGAGAAAAGGGGTCACCTAGCAAGAGTCTGCAAATCATCCAGAACTCCACCTAGTAGGAAGAAATTCCCTGAAAAGGATTTCAAGCCCAACAATTTCATTGAAAAGATGGGGCACAACTCAGAAGCAAATGGAAAGAATGAAACTCATCAAACAATTACCATTGGTCATTCTTCACCCTTGAGAAGCAGAAAAGTACATGTGAAGGTATTCATTGAAGGAAGGCCTTGCCAAATGGAAGTGGACTCAGGCGAACTGCAAAGAGAGGTTTTGGAAATGTTACATGAGGGTCATCCTGGTATTGTCAGAATGAAGGGATTGGCCAGGAGTTATGTATGGTGGCCAGGTATTGACAAAATGGTTGAAAACTGGGTTGCATCTTGTCCCAATTGCCAGGTGGTCAGGCCTGCCCCATCTCACACCCCCATACAGGAATGGGAATGTCCTAGGGGCCCATGGTCTAGGATCCACATTGATTTTGCAGGTCCTACTAGAGGGCACACCTTTCTTATTATAGTAGATGCATATTCCAAATGGCTAGAGGTGTTTCACATGACATCCACCACAACTGATGCTGTCATCAAGCAGCTCAGAAAACTATTTGTAACCCACGGGTTACCTGATGTTCTTGTCTCTGACAATGGCCCTCAATTCACATCTAACCTCTTTGAATCCTATCTAGCACAACAGGGTATCAGACATGCCCTTACTGCCCCTGGGCACCCTTCGGCTAACGGCCAGGCTGAATGCATGGTACATTTTACCAAAGAGAATCTTCAGCAACTGGGTCCTGGGGACATCACTGAGAAGTTTGAAAAACTTCTTAGTGTTCAGCACATCACTCCTAGCCCATCTAATAACTTATCCCCAGCAGAGTTGTTGATGGGTAGGAAACTTAGGTCTTCCCTTGATCGCCTTCATCCCACTTACGCACCCAACGCACCACTAGATTCCACTTCCAAAGTTCGCACATTCAATGTGGGTGATTCTGTTTATGCTAAGAACCTCTTAGGTGAACCTTTGTGGATTCCTGCTGAGATAACTCAGATCACAGGCCCTCGTTCTTACAGGGTACAAACAGAGGATGGACTCCTCTGGAGCAGGCACATTGATCAACTTAGATCCAGGTTCTCTCAGGAACATCGCCCTTGTCTCTCTCTAGTTCCCTCACCTGATGTCAATTCTAGGGGAAGGGGAGGAACAGGAGGAAAATCAGCAAGCAAGAATCAACCCCATGTGTAACGAGCCATTACGACAGGAACCATCCCTAAACCTGTCACAATGCCAAAATCCATCCTTAGAAGTGGAAGATTGTACATCACTACCTGACTTGGGTGCTGACATTGGGCTGGAGATGGGTTGGGAGGAGAGACCAGATTCTAACAATCAAACAGGGTCTTCTTTCACAGGAAGTCCCAGTGGGGAAATGTCAGCAGACACATTTCCTCTCTCACTGGGTGAGAATGTTAAAACTTCTGAACCACGAAGGTCTCAACGTACACGCAAGAGCCCCACCTATTTAAAAGAATAGATAGGTTGGGGTTTGGTATGGACTGAACCTAGTGGGGAGGGGTGTTATGTATGTAGGTTTAAATGTTATTGGTTTATTTTGAACTGTTCTTGTAAAATGTCAAATGGGATTGGTTTAAATAGTGCGGGAAAAACCCCGCACTCCCATTGGCTGGCAACTACGGCTGCTGGCTATAAGAAGCAGCCATAGCCCAGCCAAGTCAGGTCCATTCGAGCTGTAGTCACTTAATAAACTCTTCACTGAAGCTCTTCGCGTCTGACTCTTCATGCAAACTTAACACTAAAGATAAGGAGGAGATCGGAGATGCTGAGAAGATCCAAGACTCTGAGGAGATATTGGGATCTGACAGACTGAGGTTTGTGTATGAGAAGATATAGTGAAGGGATCTGAGAGGAGATCTATATAACGTAAAGAGAAAGGGACTTTCCAAAAGAGGTTAGCTATATCTAAGGGGAGGTTATGAGAGGAAGAACTGTGAATCTCTCATAGAGACTTCTAGTTCCTTGAAGTACTATTTAAGAGGAACAAAAGAAGAAAAGACTCTGTATATATTTAAGAATAATATATTTATTGATTGTTCTACTCTGTTATAAATAAATCTGTTTTAATCTGACACAACTTGGCATTGCAATTTATTGAATGACTCTGTGAAATAGATATAGGTTTAAAGATTCAGGACAAATTCAATTAATATTTAACACTCTTCCTCTTCCTCCTCCTCCTCCTCCTCCTCCTCCTCCTCCTCCTCCTTCTTCTTCTTCTTCTCTCCTCCTCCCTCCTCCTCCTCCTCCCCTCCCCTCTTCTTTCCTCCCTCTCCTGCAAAATCAACATATTTGGGGTGTCGCATAATACTTTGATACCAACAGTTGCCAGGTTATCTGCTTCTGTCTTAATTCTTAAAGTTCTGCCCTAATTTAATAATTTTATGCCTACCACTTGTTGAACTCAACCTGAAAAGCAGAATAGAAATATCTCAAGAAAATAACTGAATAAATACATCTCCACTCTTTTATCTTCAAATGCTCCAAGACTCTTTGACTCATTCATCTTCTCCCCCGGCAGTCCATCTTTTGACATTCCACACCATCAGTCCAGAAAGAAAACTACTATGTATGCTCTGAAATTGCACTGAAGTAGCATGTTCTTGCAACAAAAAAGAGGAGGTAGAGCTATCATATAGGTGTTTCCAAACCGTGAAATTTAGGAATAATAAGATATATTCTTCCTTGCCTTCCTGGGTTTGAAAATACAATACAATTTATGTGTCCCTACCATCCCTCCATTACCAAAGAGCATTCAGAAATAATTTTGAGGCTTCTATGCAGGAAACAACACTTTCCTGAATGTATACTATCACAGTCAGTGGTGGGTGTTTTGTGAATGCTTCTTCCAAATTCAAAGACTTGGTTTATACATACAATTCCTTCTATGTTTGTCCATTTTCATGGATGCAGTCCAGTTAACAAGAAAAATATAGTGTTAATAAGACCATTCATGAGAACAACAGCAGGAAAAATTTTTTAAGACAGACCAGATCTACCATCTCTATCAAAAGTTTGTTGGAACAATACATTTTTAAAGCTTTACAAAAAGTTCCCATTTTCCCACATTGATTATGTGCCAGCAAGTCAGTGTTGACTCTTAGCAACCACACAGATTTTCTCCAAGACAATCTATCCTCACCTGGTCTTTTGGCTCTTCCAGTGATGCAGCCATCGCTGCTATAAATGGGTCCATCCACCATCTGCTGATTGCACTCTTCTCTTCTCTTCCCCTTTTCCCGCAATTATGGACTTGTCAAGAGAGCTAGGTCTTTGCCTGATATCATCATCATCATTTAACGACTCCATAATCCCTTGCAGGGTGGAGTCTGGGCAACTGAATGGAGCTAGCAGAGTGTTTTAATGGCTGGGTGCCCTCCCTGTTGCCAATGCAGAGTTTTGTTCAGCAGATATATTCTCAGTGTGCCCAGAGAGAGAAATAGCTGCCTCTACTCAGGATTGAACTCACAGCCTCCTGATTGTAAGGCAAGAGCTACACCTCTAGGCTACAGCAGCATTCCTTAGGTCTTTGCCTGATATATGCACTTATAAAGGTAAAGGTTCTCCTGTCCAATCATATCCAACTCTAGGGAGTGGTGCTCAATCTCTATTTCTTTTTTTTTTATTTTACAGTTTTATTTCATTATATAATCACACATAAACAAACATAAACTTAAACAACATATATCCACACACAAAACATACATTAAATTTGAACAGGTATTGCTGAGTTCATCTCACTTATTGTCCAATGTAGATCAAGTCCAATTTAAGATAAGCTATTGGATCTTTCTTCTATCCAGCCATCCATAAAAATTATTCCATATTTTATAATAGTCCGTTTCTTCCTTGTTTTTTATTTCCATAGTCAATTTGTCCATCTCTGCGCACGTAATAATTTTTCTTAGTGTTTCTGCTTCAGTTGGAGTATCAATGTTTTTCCAGTTTTGAGCAAAAGCCATCCTTGCTGCAGTGATAATATGTATCATTAAGTAAAAAGTGTCTTTTGGATATGTCCTTTTTGTAATTCCAAGTAAAAAGAATTCTGAGGTGAATTGTATCTCCTCCTTGCACATTTCCTGTAACCATTTATGAACTTGATTCCAAAATTCCTGGGCCTTTCTGCAACGCCACCACATATGGTAATAAGTACCTTTTTCCTTGTTGCATTTCCAACAAGTAGGTGAGAGTTTATTATTAATTTTAGCTAATCTTATTGGTGTCATATGCCACCTATAGAATAATTTATAAAGATTTTCTTTATACGGGGTTGCTAGGGTTATTTTTTTGTTTCTAATCCAAATATTACTCTAGGGAGTGGTGCTCAATCTCTATTTCTTAGTTGAGGGAGCCAACATTGTCTGAAGACATTTCTGTGGTCATGTGGCCAGTATAACTATACATGGAGGCACACGGAACACTGTTACCTTCCCACTGAAGTGATACCTATTTATCTACTCACATTTGCATGCTTTCAAACTGCTAGGTGGGCAGGAGCTGGGAAAGGAACAGGAACTCACCCCGTCATGCAGCACTCAGGTCTCGAACCCTGAGAGAAGCTCAGCTTCTTTAACCACTGAGCCATCGTGCTCCCCAATGCCCATATGCTCTTATATTCAGTTGCATATTCCATCATGTTTGCGCATCAAGCGTGAATTGATTTCATACATAGTTTGCCTTAATGCAGAGTGTACATAATCTAGCGCTGAAATCAATGTTTGAATATTTTTTTCCAGATGTTTTCTTCCATTGTAAAAGAGCCTTCTTACAGCCTTGTTCTCAGAGAACTTATAATTTCTCCTGAGGATATTTTGGAACTGATTTTCTGTTGGAGATGACAGAGGAAGCAATTTCTGCTTTTGTTTTCTGTGCTGTCACTTTCCCACTTCAGTCTCCCAGTCTGAAAAAGCCCGATGGGAGATATAGTGTTCAGATTAAAAAAGAAATTAAATTAAACATGCTTGAGACTGAATTATAGCACAAGAAGATCAGTTTGATTGAGACATGCTTTCCTAGTGATATTTTGGAAACTTACACAAACACACCCAGGTCGCTTTGTATGGAATACAAAAGTGACAAATTTATTTTTCCAAAATTCTTTTCTTTGAAAGAACTTCTAATTTCTCCTTCATCAAACTGAGTAATGGCAAGTGGAAAAGATGCTAGAGGATTTTTTCAGGTGACAATAGTCACACACAATTTCCTCTAAATTGCCATTTTTGGGAGTACGCCTTTCATAATACACATATTTTTGGTGTGTGCTTTATGAGTGGTAAACCACATCATAACAACCAGTGATGTGTGAAATTCTGATTGATAACTATGTTCTGAACATCATGTTAGAGTAGAAATTAGATTGTTTGTCTCAAAAACATGGACTAGATGAAATTCTTTCCATCAGTGCCTCTCAAAACTCTTTGAATACTGGATCTAAAAAAAATCAAGTTGAAGTTCAACTACTTTTAATCCAGTAACATCTTATCTCTCACATTAAAATGAAAACAGAGAGGCATGATCCTTTAAAATCATTTAAAGCCTTATTTCAACTAAATCCTTAGTTAATGGTGCAGCATTTTTCATTCTTTATTTTTTTTAATGTTAAAAGAAAAAAAATGTCAGAAGTAAGACAGTCTAGAACCAGCAAAATCTCCCGGATTTACATTGAATGGATGAAAATAATCCTATTTTTGTTTTTGAAGAGCGACCTTCTGACCAAATCTTGCCCACCTCTTTCAGAGAGAAAATGGCCTGGCATCTCTCTCTCTCTCTCTCTCTCTCTCTCTACAAGTCCTCAAAACTCTTGGCCCCAAAACTATTTTCTCAAAAAACTGCTCATCTTTGGGAAAAGGAGAAAATGATCCCATGTTTCTGCTTAAACACCTCAATACATTTTCAAGTGATATTGATTTGCTCACATCAAGCGATCATGTAGAGACCTATGGAAGTGAACTTGAAGAAATTATCCAGAAGTTCTTAAGACCACAACAGGCAGAAGTACGTGACAAACCCAGAAAGGTGGAGAAATGTTAGAAAGAAACTCTGACTGTCCTTCCAACTTTCTGTAGACAAGCAAGATGTTGTTACTATATAGCCCATCTCAATAAAACAGAGTTTTCGTCCTTCTAGGCAGTCTCTTTCCTAATCTGGTCTCCTTTGTAAGTCTGATAAATCATCCTTTCAATGCATCTTTCAAAAATCTTTACCCTTATCTCAAAGATGCAGCTCCAATATGCCAGAATATCTTCTAGATCTTCCTTCTATAAGTGTATCAGCTCATCTCTTCAAAATGTCCTATTGACAAGGGGAAAAAAAGATTTCTTCAAGTCAAGTTCAACTCTACTGTCCTTTTCTTGGGAAGTTTTCTTCCCCAACTTTTCCATCGATCCCAAAGCTTTGGGGGTTCCACATCTCAATGCATCCAAGGTAACTAAGAGGCCTATTTTGGTGCATCAGTTCATAACATCTTGTATTCTTTGCTCTGAAGAACACACCTGGCCTTTGAGTGAGGCAGGCATTTCAGAAACAGACAAGACCTAAGTTTCAGACTGGGTGGGCCCAGAACAAAAGCTAAATTTAAGTCAAAATGTCATTAGCATTAAATTACCTGGATGCAATTAACATGCTCATGTCCCCTACTTTTAATCATTTTTGCTTTCTGTCGTCTTAAATATTACAACTCAGCTTGGTTGTCTTTCTTTCTCTTCTTTATATCAACTAATTATTTCCCTGAGAATTTCAAATGCTGTCCACCTTTTCTATAAATCTTTGCCAACAGAAACCATCGTGTGAGGGTATTTCCACTGTTAGCAAAGTACCTCTTACCTATTCATTAAATCAGCCCAACTTTTTTCTTCAGGCTTCTGCAGGTGTAATGAGCGAATTCCTTAAAGCGACTTCATCATTTTGTGCAAAATCCTGAGAAAAGTCAGGCAGCTTTAACTAATAGCAGCAAGATTCTATCTATTAATTAAACTAATAGCTTTGCAAGGCCCACAATGCTGTTTCTAAATCGTTTTTTTGACATACATGCAAGCCTAGAACTTAGAAAATTCTCAGATGTCTTCTGAAACCCCCAAATTGAATTATCCTCATTATAGCTGGAAGTCGGGTGAATAATTAGCTAGAAAGCACCTTAGGTGTAGGAAGTTGAAACACACCAGATAAATCGCTTTGTAACTTGAGCTGTAGCACTCTGGTAGTAGATGAAAGGCCAGGCTTGTCCTGACTGAGGCATTCTGGTAATTGAAGTCCACGCATTTTCAAGATTGCGAGTTTGAGGAACACTGGGATAAGTCAAGAAAAAAAATGGCCCCAGAAATGTTATTATTAGGGGGCAGATAGAAAATGGGAAGACCGCACACCGTAAATGCAATTTTGAAGTTGCCTGTTCATACCTGTTGTTACGAAATAGATCTACTATTGCAAACATTATTGATGTTCCTTATTCATACTCACATCTAGACAAAAGGTAGTGTCAATGTTCCAATAAAACTCCCCATGTCCATTCAGCACTCAGAAACAAAGTGTATACAAATAAGAATTTATTAGAGAAGTCATACTGGCACATCTGGGAAAATCCAAATCTGAGAATTCCAGGTTTTGCCTCTGTAACTGAAAATCAAAACCCATCCCCTGCACCCACCAGTCCATCATATGGTCCAATCAAATATTGTCCCATCTAGAGACATTTCTCCAGCCACTCCTCTCCAAGTGCAGGGTGACTTGTCCTTGACTTTCTGAGAAGAATGTTGTTATGTCTAAACTTCCACATGAAATCTCCCCTCCCAAATTCCCAGGCACTAAGATGTGGCAACATGGAAGCTTTTAAGTAAATATGGCTTCCAAAGCTGACAGGTAGCTTTGGGAAAAGGAAAGAGGTAAAGGATCCTGTTGTTTGGTTGCTTCAAAGTAATGTTCTTTTGTTATCGGTCTATTTTCCCAGGTTTAACATAGCACCTTTCCTTTAGATATGGAAACTAGCTCTGTTTTATCCTTATTGGTTGTATACCTAGAAGAGGGCCACAGTTATTGGTTGGGTCAAATAAAAATATGTTTACTCACATACATACATGCTCAGAAATGTTTCACCGAAGTCAAAGGGAACCACATTCCAATAAATGAATATACGAGCGCAATCCAACTCAGTTATTTATTCTGAAACAAGTCTGTTGGCTTCCAGAAGGATTTGCACATCATAATAAACATGCACAAAGTTACAGATTTTGTGCCTGGTTCTCTATATATTTATGAAAGTGCACCCCACTAAAATGTATTTATTACATTTATGCTGCCCATCTCCTCAATTAGGTGACTCTGAGTGGCTTGCAGATCGTAAAAAGATAAATAGAAAACCAGTTACAATGTTAAAACTGTGCAAATTAAAATGTTAACACTGTGCAATTTAATGCATCTTGTTCAGCAGCATGGCTGGATGGTAGTCTTGCAGTCTTATCTTCTCCCTGTTCCCACCGAGGACAACTGTGTTACTTCCAAACCAGATGCCATCAAGGTAAGCAGGTGGCAGCAGCACTTAGCTGACCTTGGATGATGTCAAGAAAGTTGTGCAGGGTCTTATCTTGTTTTCATTTGGATAGGGGAATCTCAGGACCACAAGCTCTATTGGAAAGTTTAAAAAAAAAAACATCTCCCAGAAGTTTTCAGTCAGTATCATGGGTCACAATCTGAGGTTTGTAGGGAGCTCCAAAGGTAGATCAGAGAGCAGAAACACCAAGTAGCTTGATGTTTTCTAAGATAGAGAGCAAGAATGGCTTTAGTTATTTGGGAAGTGTTTTTGGTTACCACCAGGAGGCCCCACAGGACTGGTCATCCTCTTTGGGTTTCATCAACTGTGGTTGTCCAGAGGTTGTTCAATGGAATTCAAATTCTCTATCAGGAATGGACTTTATTCCCAAACTCCGCAGTTCATTCCTGTTCCTTTATTTCCTATTTGTCTGATAACAAATGGTAGTAGGAGATGGGAAATTCTAATACAAGAATCCTTATTAGAGCTTTCTGAAATTCCCACAACTGTATTCAGTCCTTGAAAACACTTGTGAGGAGCCCAAGTCCTCCCTGAAGTGGCTGCTAAGTCGTTACTTCTAATGCGGAAGAAGAGGAACGTGATTTAATACATAGGGAGTAATAATATAAACTGTTGTTAATTAATTTATCTTTAATTAAATTAGAATGTCAAATTAAATCAAATTTAGTGTGTGAGTCTAGGTTGCTGTTCTTCTTCCTTCCCTTTGCTGTGTAATTGTTCTCCATTTATTTCCCTTTTCAACTTTACATCTTCTAGATGTCCTAATGTTTTGTTTTTTTAAATAAGAAAGCAAAAGAAAATGTTTTTATTCCTCTTTTGCCTTTTCCACTTTTGAGAGTGCATCCCAATCCATCGCTCTGCTCAAAACCCAAGAACATTCCTACCCAGTTGCTTACTCTGATATGCAGAACCCTGCTTCAATATCTGCTATATTGTCCATACCACCAGGAAACAGCATAATATCAGATTCACTAGATCAGTGGTTCTCAATCTTTTCTTCACCATGAAAATACCTTTTGTGGCCATGAACCATCAAGACTTAAGATTTAAGTCATAATATTATGATTTAAATCTAATAATACCAGACATAAAATTGTCTGTTACAACCTCTTACCTGTCAACGACTTCTTCAGCCTCAATCACAATAATACATGGGCAAAGAACCAATACAAACTCAAGGTAAACCGCTCCAAACTTGAGTGCAGAAAATATGACTTCAGCAACAGAGTGGTCAACGCCTGGAACGCCCTACCCAACTCCGTTATTACAGCCTCAACACCTCACAGCTTCAACCTCAAACTGTCTACCATGGACTTCACCCCATTCCAAAGAGGTCCTTAAAGGGGTCGTGCATAAGTGCACCAGCGTGCCTACCATCCTTGTCTTACTGTCCCCATTTATCTGTATTTACCTCCTTTGTTCATGTTTATGCTTGTTATCATGTATATGTTTGACAAATAAATAAATATTTGTTCAAGCCTTTGCAGACCTCCTGTGACAATATCACACCTCCCTCCAAGGGTCTGTGGACCACAAGTTGAGACCAGTGGTGGGATTCAAATTTTTTTATTACCGGTTCTGTGGGTGTGGCTTGATGGGCGTGGCAGGGGAAGGATACTGTAAAATCTCCAGTCAGAGGTGGTATTTGCTAGTTCTCCAAACTACTCAAAATTTCCGCTACCGGTGCTCCAGAACTGGTCAGAACCTGCTGAATACCACCTCTGGTTGAGACCCACTGCAGTAGATCATTTCACTTCCCAGTTGTCCCTCCAATTCTGAGATGGAAACCAGTCTCTGCTTTTGTTGATGTTCTCTGAAATTTCATCCAGTATACTGCCTGGCAGGGCTTAGAAAATATTTTAAGGAGATTGAGTTGTAAAACTCAGAGTTTCTGAACGCTGGGTAAACTAAAATGTCATTCTCTACAAGGCATTTTGAGACTATAAACTAAAGATTTATGCTCCTTCCCGCCCTTACACCCAAGCCTCGATTCAATCCTTACAATCTGGCAGTCAGTATGGAAATGTTGGCATCCATTAAAAAAAAAAAACCCTTAGTGATCTTCACACTGTAAGTGTGTCACTATATCTAAGACACTTTGTGGATAATATGGCTAGTAGCATCATCCAGGGAAGTGATGAGGAATCCAGTGTTTGTTAGCAATAGCAAACTTAGACTTATATACCACTTCATACAGTGGTGGGATTCAAAGTTTTTTACTACTGGTTCTGTGGGCGTGGCTTGGTGGGTGTGGCAGGGGAAGGATACTGTAAAATCTCCAGTCAGAGGTGGTAACTGCAGGTTCTCTGAACTACTCAAAATTTCCACTCCCGGTTCTCCAGAACTGGTCAGAACCTGCTGAATACCCACCTCTGACTTTATAGTGTTTTACAGTCCTCTCTAAGTGGTTTACAGAACTATCGTGTTGTCCCCAACAATCTAAGTCCTTATTTTACTGACTTTGAAGGAACGGAAGAGTCAATCTTGACCAAGCAAGGATCGAACTTCTGCCAGTGGGCAGAGTTAGCTTGCAATACTGCATTTGAACCACTGCACGACCATGGCTCTCTAGCTCAGCATTTCCAGCTCTTATTCCTAATGAATCAGTTGTTGCAGGTTATGAGTTGCTGAGATTTGAGGCCATGGAAGCCAACTTGAATGACTATTTGGGTATCCAGGGGGACACCAACCAGAAGGTTCACATCTACTACCAAATCTTAAAATGACCAGACTTCACACTGGTGGAATGTCTTCATATTATCATGGCATTTCTCCTCAGTAAGGCTGTAGGCCACCTTGGCTGATCTTAGTAGGGCTTACTTGAAAGATGTCCAAAAGTTTGGTGGCAGAAGCTTAGCCTGTATTGACTAGAAGCTTTGACGTATTTTGTATTTCAAGAAAAGGATGAATATATTATCTGTTTGTTTCCTTTTAGGCTCAGTCTTTTAGATAACATTTGAGGAATGTTTTTCCTCCTTCGCAGACTTGCAGCTTGTAAAGAAGATCTGCTTTGCCAGAGCCATTAAGGCCTTGCAGCCATCATTAAAAAAATAACCTGCAACTCCTCAAAGGAAAAAAAAGCACTCCTGATAACATCTGTCTTAGGGGACAATTAAATTAAGAGCCATCTTGCAAAGGAGTCTGGTTTTCCTATGCAGTCAATTTTGTTTTTTGCTGGCTGGGCACACCTGGCTATGGGCTTCAATTTTTCCGTTAAAACTGGACAAAATATTCTCTCCTTTATCCTGCAAATTCCTTTTGTGTGCATTTCATGTTCTTTTCTCTTTCTTCCTTTTCCTGAGGCATAAAAGAATTGATTTTTTAAAAGTCCACAGAGGAAAAGTTGTGGTATACATCTTTTTATGAAGGAGTGACCAAAGCATACCTATCCCCTTTGCTGACAATGAACTTTTGAATCAGAGAAGGGAATTTTTCCTTTCCTTGAAGATCCTTTCCTTGGACCCTGACTTCCTTCCTTCCTTCCTTCTCCCCTTCCTTCCTTCCTTTCCTTCCTTCCTCCATTCCTTCCTTTTTCATCATCCTTTTCTTCATTCCCGCTTCCTTCCTTCTTTTTTTTCATTTCTCCTTCCCCCCTTCCTTCCTTCATTCCTTCCTTCCATTCCTTCCTTCATTCCTTCCTTCCTCCTTCCTTTTCTTTTCTTTTTTCCTTTCTTCCTTCCTTCTTTATCCTCCTTCCTTCCTCCTTTCCCTTCAGCCATTGATTAATTCTCCGCTTTGTAATCCTTTATGCACTTCTCTGTGTCGGATAAACTCAATCAGCCTTGGGAGCTTAATGTGAGATAATTTTATTAAGGTGTTTGGGGAACAAATTAAAAATGAGAGGGACTGTGAGCCTATAGATGTTTTGGAGGAATTATACCTTTTCTCTAAAATGAAAAAAAGAGGAGGAGGAAGAAGGGGGGAGGAGGAGGAAGGGGAGGAGGAGGAGGAGGAGGAGCAGGAAGAGGAGCAGGAGGAAAGAGGGAGATTGTATAGGGGTCCCTATTATACCTGAGCAAACACCATGTCATTAAACAGAGTGTGATGGGTGATCCTTGACATTTAAGCTGCATATTTAACTCAGGATTTGGCACCACTGTTTTTCAACAGGGAAAAGGGTATAATTTTCTTTTTCAAACCTGAGCAATCATTGTTTTAAAAATTGAAGGTAAATGTAATTTATTTTCCCTCCATTATCCAACTGCATTAGCCCTCTGGTTCCCAAATATTCCCCAAAGGACAAATCTGGAGGCCTTAAATATTTTACCTAGCTAAATTTTAATTAAGGGGGACTGAGCATTAATCCTCATCTATTTGCGATAATCTGTTCCTTTTGTCTGGGAAGGCACTGCTATGCTTTGGGTGGATGGCGGATGTGTGGCTTTTTAATAAAGTTAAAAAGAAAAGAAAAGATGAGCAGTATAATTGACAATTCCAGGAAACCGGCATGGTTTGGGGGAACCTATGACATGTGCAGATTGAGCGCTGAGTAAGAGCTCTTCCTGCAAAATTTCTCTTGACAAAATTACATGTGTATTTCAGCCTTGTTTTCCTGCCTGCTCTCCTTTTTCCGGTAAACCACGGCTCTGGTTTTTAATTGGCTTCATTTTCTTTGCACAAGCTAATGGCCCTTTAAAAAAATTATTTTTAATGGAAGGAAACTCTCTTTTTTCCAAATGTTGACTGGACTCTTGCAAAAGAGACTGAGCCCATTTGAATCATCATCATCTTCATCAACAATAACAACTGACCGTGAGGTTCAAATCGGTTCTTCTTGGAAGGACATATCATTTCAGGTTGTTCATGCTTGGCCAGAAGAGCATAGCCAGCTCTTCACATCTCTTTACAGCCTCATAAAATCCATTATGGCTAATGGGGCTCATTACAAAGGCCTTTGTGGGGCTGGTGTGATATGGTTTGTGGTCCAGGGCATCGTACACCACCTGTCCAGAGATATAGCTCCTTGCTCATGGTACCAAGAGGCCAGGTTAGGAGACAGGTGTTTAAGACTTCAGCAGAGTAAGCAAGGAGAAGATCTGAAATATGAGTTTATCCTTTCGTAGGTTATAATGCTGGTCATTTAGAGAAGGGGTCCCTGTAAGCTCATTTGAAATCAATTGGATGAGTTATATAGCTATTTCTTCCCTATCCATGGGATATTTTTAAAAGAATGTTTGCGTTGGAAGCCACTTGTAAACGTATAGCTGCCAGTGTATCCTTATTTAGAAATAGACCTCTTAAAATACAGTATAATTTAATGCCATAATTTAAGAGTTCTAATAAAAAAAAAGTATAATGAGCAGTATAATGTAACACCACACTTATCAGCACTGATAATGTTACCTAGTTGGGTAATGAAATGTTTGCAACGAAACAACCAACCTCAGAGAGCACCAGGGAGCACCATGTCCAATGCTGAGCTGCAGAAATTCTTTTCTATTGGAGCAGTATAATTCAATCTGTGCTATAATTTGGACTTTGTGGGCTGATTTTTCTTTGCTCTGTATCATTACAGTGTATTAAACAATTAAGCTGGTGTAACAGAAGTCTCTATCCTTCCTGAATTAAAAAAAAAACCCTCACCTGAAACTTGCAAGAAAAATGTTTTTGCTTTCCTATATGAATGGAATGCATCTATTCCCAATAAGTGAATTCTAAATGTATTTTTTCCCTCAGAGACATGCTTTTTAATGTGTGGATTTCACAAATCTATGCATTTTACCCCCAACCTTCCCCAAACCAATACATTTTTGTATAGTCAGTCTGTACAAGATACATATTCAAGATATTTCCTATCAGAATGTGTGACTTAAGCACCCACTTGTGCAATGATGGATTGTGTTTTGGAATTAAACCACTTCATTGGAAAAAAAATCACATATAATCCCTACTTTGAATAGAATTCTAGCTATGATGTGTAACCAAATGCTAAAGATAGATTATATTATACTTAAGGTAGCAAGCTAGAAACCAGATTGTGAGATTGTGACCCAAAGGTGCCTTTTCAAGAGGCAACTGGACTTTCTGGTTTTTCTTTGAAGATGTTTCGCTTCTCATCCAAGAAGCTTCTTCAGCTCTGACTGGATGGTGGGGAATAAAGATGTAAACCACAAGAATAGATAGAATAGAATAGAATTCTATTCTATAACAAATCACATAAAGTAGAATAGAATTCTTTATTGGCCAAGTGTGATTGGACACACAAGGAATTTGTCTTGGTGCAAATGCTGTCAGTGTACATCAAAGAAAAGATACATTTGTCAAGAGTTGAGAATCATCAAGTACAACACTTAATGACAGTCATAGGGTACAATAAGCAATTGAATCATACTAAGAAACAGTCAATATAAACCGTAAGGATACAAGCGACAAAGTTACAGTCCTACAGTCACAAGTGGGAGAGGATGGGTGATAAGGAGTGATGAGAAGGTTAATAGTAATAATAGTGCAGACTTAGTAAATAGTTGGACAGTGTTGAGGGAATTATTTGTTTAGCAGAGTGATGGCATTTGAGAAAAAAACTGTCCTTGTGTCTAGTTGTTCTGGTGTGCAGTGCTCTATAGCGTCGTTTTGAGGGTAGGAGTTGAAACCGTTTATGTCCAGGATGTGAGGGGTCTGTAGATATTTTCACAGCCCTCTTTTTGACTCGTGCAGTATACAGGTCCTCCATGGAAGGCAGGTTGGTAGTAATTGTTTTTTCTGCAGTCCTAATTACTCTCTGAAGTCTGTGTCTGTCCTGTTAGGTTGCAGAACTAAGACGAGACGGATCTGGTCTAAACCAGGGATGTCAAACTCAATTTCATTGAGGGATGCATCAGGGCTGTGGTTGACCTTGGGGGGCCTGGTGGGCGTGGTCAGCTTGATGCCATTCCCCAAACTGCTGGATGTTTCCTCTTTGCATTGGGTAGACTGGACCAAAGCCACGCCTGCTGGCCTCTTACTTTTTCCAGGATGGCTCTGTGGGCCTGATCTGACCACATTACGGGATGGATCTGGCCTGCAGCTTTTGTGTTTGACATCCCTGGTCTAAACTAACTATTTAAACAGAAAAAAATGCAAAAAAAAAAAGCAGAGAGAGATATCATAGATTTTACAGGCTTGGTGATTTGGAATAGTTTATGCCTGAAGTTGATAAACAACAGAACTTATAAATGTTCTGGCTCAAGGAAAGAGAATGAAAAGAACTGTCATGCCCCTGTTGGAATCTGACTTCGAGGGAGAGGAGGAACAGCCGACAGGGAGTGGAAGTGTGGCTCCAGAGCTTGTGGAGGAAACTGGGGAAGGGCACAGGCCAGTTGGGCATTCAGAGGAAGACCCAGGCCCATCCCCTCTTCATCCTAGGGCACACAGGGAGGAACAGATAAGGGAGCAACGTGAATAGCATGGTCTACAGGGGAGGAAAGGGCCCTGATCCCCTTCATGGGCTGCAACTGGGAGGACTGTTTAAAAGGACAAACTGTGCATAGCCCAGTGCTGGAAGCAAAGCGTGAAATAATTCTAGTCTATCAGTTCTTATCTGAGTTCTGGCGTCCTTCCCAGTGTGTGTATTTTGATATCTGTGGACGTCTTCAAGCCCTTATCCTGCCTTGTCTCATTAATTGCTTCAGTGTGGTTTGTGTTGTTTTTTCTATTTATAATGTATATGTATTTTGAGTTTGAACGGAATTTCTTCCTTTTTGCAACTGTTCGTGGGGGAGTTTTTTCTCCGGTCAATGATAATTGGACCTTTGAAGCCAAGTTGAAGGAATTAAAGGAACTTCACCTATTTTTGTGACTTTGTTGCTTTTGTATCCCACCCTGGGTCATCACATTAATGTGGTTTTAATGGTTTGTGGTTCTGTAATTTTGTGACCTTGCAATGGGTAATTTTGTGTTTTCAGCTTTGGGAATTACTCAAGATCTTGGAAGGAGGAACAGAATAACGAGGACGATGATAACCATCACAATTAAAAAGCACCCAATAATAAGATGACATCTCCCCTTTTCACAGGGTTCCACATGTTTTACCTTCATAATGGTATGGGAGCACTCCAGCTAGAGATAAGACCGACTGGAAGGATGGGTAATTTGAACTGTACAATGCAGCTGAGTTTGGGGAAATTGACAGTTAATTCTCTTTTCTCTCTCAGCTCCCGGTAAACACAAGCTGACCTCTTCTGGCTGCAAAGGAAATTGAAAATGAAAGAAAAATCAATGGCAATGGATGAGTTGAATAGAAGGTACTTGGAACTCTTTAGTATCTGTGACATGACTTTGATAGCATATCCAACAAGCTTCTTTGTGGTCTTCTCTTTCCTAAGCAGATGGCTGCAAGAAAGGAGGGAAAGCATCAGAGATCTGTACTGATCTCAGCCATATGATTTGAAATTAGTTGGACAGCCATGTGCAGCCGCAAGGACTCCAGAGTGCTTCCCTGGATATTCATAACTTGAATTAGATACATACAAGAGCTATGTTCAGATGGACTTCTGAGGTCAGCTGTGTTATGTTGCTTAAATGGTATCTATAATTTTTATCAAAGTAACAATAGGGACGCAGTGGCTCAGTGGCTAAGATGCTGAGCTTGTCGATCAGAAAGGTCGGCAGTTCGGCGGTTCGAATCCCTAGCGCCGTGTAACGGAGTGAGCTCCCATTACTTGTCCCAGCTTCTGCCAACCTAGCAGTTTGAAAGCATGTAAAAATGCAAGTAGAAAAATAGGGACCATCTTGGGTGGGAAGGTAACAGTGTTCCGTGCACCTTCAGCATTTAGTCATGCTGGCCACATGACCATGGAGATGTCTTCGGATGACGCTGGCTCTTCAGCTTTGTAATGGAGATGAGCACCACCCCCTAGAGCCAGAAACAACTAGCACGGATGTGCGAGGGGAACCTTTACCTTTACTTTAATGGTGCTTTAAAGCAGTCTTTGAATTATTTACAATGTCAAAGCATTATTTGCATATTACCCCCAACAATCTACCGTGTTTCCCCGAAAATAAGACCTACCCCAAAAGTAAGACCTAGCACTATTTTCTAAACCTGCCCTAATATAAGACCTACCCCGAAAATAAGACCTAGTGTAAATCTCCAGTTCCAGGAAGACTTTTCAGGGAGCAACCGTGCACCCGTGAAACACCCTCCCTTACACACTCACACCCACTATTTGGCACCATAAATATATAAGACCTACCCCGAAAATAAGACCTAGTGTGTTTTTGGGAGCCCAAAAAAATATAAGACAGTGTCTTATTTTCGGGGAAACACGGTAGGTCTTCATTCTACTGATCGCAGAAGGTTGGAAGGCTGACTCAATCTTGAGCCCCATCAAGATCGAACTCTAGGCTGTGGGCAGAGTATACCTGCAACACTGCACTTTAGCCACCGTGCCACCAGGCTCTGTTGTCATAATAACAACAGCAATAATGTAGACAGTAATTCAGTGTTCCAAGTAGAGTCAGAAAACTTTATTTTATTGATTAAACAAATTGATATGGCTGCCCAAGTCACACGGGTGACTCAAAGTGCCTTTCAACATTCCATTACAAATGGGAATAAATAAATCATGGCTCAGACAGACATGATATGCAAACACAGTCGCACAGAACTTTTATTCTATATGTAAATTGATCAGAAAGGTTGGCAGTTCGGCGGTTCGAATCCCTAGTGAGTGAGCTCCAGTTACTTGTCCCAGCTTCTGCCAACCTAGCAGTTCGAAAGCACATGAAAATGCAAGTAGAAAAATAGGGATGCCTTTGGTGGGAAGGTAACAGCATTCCGTGCACCTTCGGCATTTAGTCATGCTGGCCACATGACCATGGAGACGTCTTTGGACATCACAGGCTCTTGGGCTTTGTAACGGAGATGAGCATCACCCGCTAGAGCCAGAAACGACTAGCACATATGTGTGAGGGGAACTTTTACCTTTACCTAACCCAGAATGAAGAAGCTGACAGTGAACACAGAAGTTCACTTGAGTGCTAGTTACCTGGTTGAAAAATCTTTAAGTTGGAATGGTCAAAAATATGGAAAATGGAGTCCTTCGCCAATAAACTAAATAATGATAGAAGAATCACAAAAAGAAATAATGGTCTACAGTACTTAGCAGCATTTAGAACCTCTCTCTGGCCCCCAGGAAGGGAAAACAAAGGGAAGACAACTAGATTTCTGTATTTACCAAGGGAAGGTGGAAAAGTTGGATTGTTTGAATATATACAGTGTTTGAAATATATCACCTTTTAAAGAGATGTTCAGGTTGTTGCATAAGGTTGAGAGTGTTACCTCTGAGCAAACCTTAGGGCACTTGGATTTCAGCCCATTGAGTTCCACAAACTGCTGTGATTTACAGGTATTATTCTATCTGTTTACCTACTGTATATGGTTATTGGTCCTGAGTGCAAATAACATCGTACATCTTTTCCCATCGTTTCACAACTAAAGGTTCCTCTCTCATATGGGCTCTAAAAAGGAAAAATGCAGGAAAAAACCCAGCATGGTGCTAGTATTTCTCTCCCTTTCTCATAAAGAATAACGAGAGTTTCTAAGCTGTTTTGTCCTACATAAAACAGCAGGAACCTACACTTAAATAGGCCAGTAAATCTTAATGAAGGTTGGTTGTATCACTGAATCTCTGCAAAGTTATCATTAAGAATCCTTGACACTTCAACTTAAGTATTTTTTTTTTGCAGTGGGGTAGCCAGATAAAGGGATGTGATGGCTCAGTGGCTAAGATGCTGAGCTTGTCGATCAGAAAGGTCGGCAGTTCAGCGGTTCGAATCCCTAGCACCATGTAACGGAGTGAGCTCCCATTACTTGTCCCAGCTTCTGCCAACCTAGCAGTTCGAAAGCATGTAAAAATGCAAGTAGAAAAATAGGGGCCACTTTGGTGGGAAGGGAACAGCGTTCTGTGCACCTTCGGTGTTTAGACATGCCGTCCACATGACCACGGAGATGTCTTTGGACAGCGCTGGCTCTTCAGCTTTGTAACAGATATTAGCACCACCCCCTAGAGCTGGAAACAACTAGCACGGATGTGCGAAGGGAACTTTTACCTTTACCTAGCCAGATAAGGCACCCCCTAAATGCTCTGTATTTCACTCTTAGATTAAGGTCCTTTTCTTTTTTTAAATTTTTTTTTTGAAAAAGTTTATTTACAATTTTAAAAAAAAACACACAACATGCAGACTTACAGTCACACGTAACATAAATACATCACACATTATCATTTCTTTTCTTGGTCCACACAACTGTCCAGATTGAAAACACAAAGGAGGAGGAGGTACTGTTTTTCCATCCTTTATTTGTGCATCACAACAGGAAGGAGGAAGAAGTGGCAACTTCTTAAAAATCTTAAGGTACTCTCTGTCCCTTATCACCTCTTGATCTGGTTAAATCTTATATGCTAATAGAGGCATTGTGCCTTCTTTTATTCTGTTCACAAGTGATCAATGATATGAGGAGTTGACTTTGATAGATGTTGGTAATGAAGGCTTAGAGTTCCACCAGCATGAAAATAAGTGGTGTTAAGCAAGTCAAACACTAGAGATATGTTGAGTTAACTGTTCCATTTGAACTAAGGTAATCCCCATTCACATGGAATCAGCTTGAAATACAGATACAGATTAAGAGAGTTGGAAGGGACCTTGTAGGTCATCTAATTCAACCCCCCGCCCAAGCAGGAGACCCTACACCATTTCTGACAAATGGCAGTCCAGTCTCTTCTTGAAAGCTTCCAGTGATGAAGCTCCCACCACTTCTGAAGGCAACTTCTGTTCCACTGATTAATTGTTCTCACTGTCAGAAAATTTCTCCTTATTTCCAGGTTGAATCTCTCCTTGGTCAGTTTCCATCCATTATTCCTTGTCTGGCCTTCGGGTGCTTTGGAAAATAGCTTGACCCCTCCTCTCTGTGGCAGCCCCTCAAATATTGGAAGACAGCTATTCTGTCTCCCCTGGTCCTTCTCTTCACTAAACTAGCCATGCCCTATTCCTGCAACTGTTCATTGTATGTTTTAGTCTCCAGTCCCCTCATCATCCTGGTTGCTCTTCTCTGCACTCTTTCTATAGTCTCAACATCTTTTTGATAGTGTGGTGACTAAAACAAGATGCATTGCTCTAGGTGTGGTCTTACTAAATAATCATAGATCAAAATAGAAAGCACCCAAAGGTGCTTTTTCAAAAGGCAACTGGACTTTCTTTGTTTTCTCATCCTTCTTGAATGAGAAGCAAAACATCTTCAAGAAGAAACAAAGAAAGTCCAGTGTAGCCTTTTGAAAAAGCACCTTTGGGACAACCATGACCTGGATGATGGAGAATCTCCATAGACAATATAGAGTGCAGTTTTAATAATAAATGGGCTAATATCTACCTACCCTGTTTCTAAATTCCATGCTGGAAACCTGGGCTTAATAATGTGGGACTCTTGCTAGAATATTTATCAGTGTAGGCTGCATTGTTGTATTTCATTTGTACCGAACGTATCCATTTTGAAGATTAAAAATACATAAGCATCAAAATGCAATGTAGACCTGATTTACAGATTTTCCAATCTTCAACAGTTTTCATTAAAGCAAGTGGATTTGCCTAAGATCAGCATATTTATGAACTTTCTTTTCCCCATTTCTCCATTGTGGATATTTTTCCTCCTACTTGTTAGTACTCAGCATGCAATATCTCTGTTGCAGTGACTATAAATTAATTCCCAACAGGTAAAATAGATTTAGAATTATAGCATTCTAAGTTGGAAGGGTGCATTTAGATCATTTGGTTCGGCTCCTTGCTCAGCACATATGATGTAAATTTTCAAACAGCTTGAAGACACTCTTCTGTAAAAATATATTATTTCCTACCGCAGTTGAAAGATTCAGTTCATTGCAATAGCTCTAACTTTTGTTTTTTTTTTCCTCCTGGTTTCTAGTATATCTTCCAAAGGCTGCAGAAATTGGATAAACTCTGTTTGAATAGTGACAGGATGGTTGACAGTGGGAGGAGGGAAGTCAAGAATGAGTGGTACAAACTAGCTATATTATTACACAGAGGATTCATCACTAAGACACAGCAACAGAGCTTTGTCTGTTTTAAGTCTAGTAGTAGCTGGTACGAAGTCCTAAATATGGGATATTTTCAAACCATGAGGTTGCAGAGATTGGGTATGTCTAGCTAGGTGAAAAGAAGGAATACGGATGACGTGATAGCAGTCTTCCAATATTTGAGGGGCTGCCACAAAGAAGAAGGGGTCGACCTATTTTCCAAAGCACCAGAAGGCAAGACAAGAAGCAATGGATGGAAACTAACCAAGGAGAGAAGCAACCTAGAACTAAATTCCTAACAGTGAGAACAATGAATCAGTGGAAGGGTTTTCCTTCAGAAGTTGTGGGTGCTCCACCACTGAAGAGACTTGACAGACATTTGACAGGAATGGTATAGGGCAGGGAGCCTTCAAACTTGACAGCTTTAAGACTTGTGGACTTCAACCCCCAGAATTCCTCCTCCAGTCATGTTAGCTCAGGAATTCTGGGAGTTGAAGTCCACAAGTCTTAAACTTGCCAAGTTTGAAGACCCTTGGTATAGGGTCTCCTGCTTCAGCAGGGGGTTGGACTAGAAGACCTCAAAGGTCCCTTCCAACCCTGTTATTCTGTTAAAGTAACTCTTCATTTCCTTCCACGACCAGTTAGAATTGTTTTGTAAGTTAACAAATATTGATCTTCCATATGTATGTTGCTTGGATTATATGCCATCAAGTCATTTAAGTTCCTAGCAACTGCAAGAATTTTCTACTTGTTCATATGTATGTACAGCTGGATATTTTTCTAGTCAATTATTTATGAGTATCTTCAAGATGGCACAGTGATCCAAATCTTTGGATAAATTGCTGTTTTGTTCCCATATAGCCAAAGTATGTGCAATAAATTGGGCTACAGTAAGGAAATTGGGTAGGACAATAACAGCCCCCAAGACTATGCTGTGACTGAGAAACTGCCATTGTATTATTAATGTATAGAATGCCGTGTAATAAAGCTGCATTTCTTTTATCAGAAAATATATGTGCATCATCATTGCTTTGCCGAATGGCTGAGAAGTGAGGATTTTCTTTTCAACATCCATCCCAACAGCCTAAAAAGTTTCATTTCAGTGATTGACTTGAAGGGTAAGATCACTGATGAACTAAGAAGCTGCTGGCTATCTGAAGGGCCACCATCGGTGTCCTCCAATTAAAATATTCCACAAAAAGAAGGGGTGGTAGCAGACCTCTTGACCAGACATCATTAGTTCTCCTTAAAAAAAGCAGCTCCTTTAAGGAGAACTAATTGCAAACAATTGCAAAGTAGAAAGCTACTTGGAACCTGAGTTTATAACACATGCTAAGTCATGGCTTGTTTCACCAGTGACCTAAAATCCCCCTTAATGGCTTGATCCATGAGTAACACTCAACAAGCGCCATGATTTACAAATTAGAAAGCCTAGGTTCCTACACCACATAAAGAAAGAAAATGTCCACTTTGATTCAACACAATACACGTTTGGCTAGATTTGACCTCTCTATGAGATACGCTGGTGCAGTGGTTAGAGTGCAGTACTGCAGGCTCCTTCTGCTGCCTACTGGCTGCCTGCAATTTGACAGTTTGAGTCTCAAGATTGACTCAGCCTCCCATCCTTTCAAGGTGGGTAAAATGAGGACCCAGATTGTTGGGGACAAATATGTTGACTCTGTATACCACTTAGAGTAGGCTGTAAAGCACTGTAAAGCGGTATATAATCTAAGTGCTATTGCTGTTGCAATCTACTAGAATGAATCAGTAACATTGTGTAGTAGTTATCTATGAAAGAAGCCAAAGTCATTCAGGAGATACCTTCACCACCAGTAACTATCTACAAGTTTTACTCAGGTTTGATGGGGTTGTCAAGATATTCGGGCTACAAAGCGTGAAAGTGAGAATTCACTCTTAGAAAGTTTAAAAAGAACTGACCAATGGGCACTAAGTATGATAGAAAGTGATTCAGGAAGATATGGATTTCTGGTGAAATACCATAAGGAAAGGGATATGTCAAAATCTTTGTCTAAAATGTCAAACTCAAGGCCCATAGGCGTGCTTAGATCTGGCCCACGGAGCCACCCTGGAAACAGCAAAAGACTGGCCCACAGTGCCTCTATATTCATTGGCAGAGGGCTAGCAAAACAAACTAAAAGCAAAACAAAACCAAAAAGGAGAAATGTTTCCCCTTTTGCATTTGAGCATCCAAGAAGGGGCAGGAAAGGAGAAAGGGAAAGATGAAAGACAAAAAAAAAAGAAGGAGGAAAGATGGAATGAGAACAAGGAAGGAAAAAGAAGGAAAAAGGGAAAGGAAGAAGAAAGGAGAATGAAGAGGGAAGGAAAAAGAAGAAAAGGAAGGAAGGAAGGAAGGAAGGAAGGAAGGAAGGAAGGAAGAAGAAGAGAAAGAATGCCTTTTTCCGCTGGAGACAAGGGATTCCCCCAGCCCCACACAGGCCACCACAGCTGCCCTCAACATGAGTGATGTCAAGATGGCCATGCCCATCCTGGCTATGTCCCCCCCAGCCCCCTGAAGTCAAACACAACCCTGATGCGACCCTCAATGAAATCAAGTTTGACACCCCTGGTCTAAAACATTAATTATCAAGGATCTGGAGACTAGCGAGCTGTCATTTGTCAGTATGCTCAACATTATGAGCCTGAACCAAAGCATTTAATCAAGGATGACATATAATAAATAATGGAAACCAACCTTCTTTGCTCATTGCAAGGCTAAGAAATTCTGCTACCTCAACCAAGGAATCCAGCTGAGAATGAAAAGACCTCGATATGCTATTTGGCAGTACATCCCCCAAAAATCCCTTCATTTTGGCCAAGGCAATAAAGACTAAAAGAAGATAAAAGGAAAGAGCCACAACTCCACTTCTCAAGAAATTACATTGTAGAGCTAAATAATCAGAATAATTGCAAACAGAAGCTTGATATCTAAAAGGGAGAGAAAGGAGAATGGAAGAAAGAAAGGTGTTCACAGGAGCAGAAGATCCTGAAAGTATATTAAGAGTAAAAGTAAGGTTTTACACCAGGGGCCTTCAAACTTAACAGCTTTAAGACTTGTGGACTTCAACTCCTAGAATTCCTCCTCCAGTCATGTTAGCTCAGGAATTCTGGGAGTTGAAGTCCACAAGCCTTAAACTTGCCAAGTTTGAAGACCCTTGGATTAGACAGACTGACAGACAGGCAGATGAGAGGGAGGGGGAGGAGAGAGAGAGAGAGGGGAGACACTGTAGATCAGGGGTCTTCAAACTTAACAGCTTTAAGACTTGTGGACTTCAACTCCCAGAATTCCTCCTCCAGTCATGTTAGCTCAGGAATTCTGGGAGTTGAAGTCCACAAGTCTTAAACTTGCCAAGTTTGAAGATCCTTGTTTTACACTTAGGCAAGAAAACCAAATGTACAGGTATGGATTAGGTGAAACCTGGCTCAATAGCAGTAACTGTGAGTGGGATCTTGAAGTTCTAGTGGACAGTCATTTAAATATGAGCCAGCAGTGTGTGGCGGCAGCCGAAAAGCCCATACAATCCTAGATTGCATTAACAGAGAGATAGAATCAAGATCACATGAGTATTAATACCGCTTTATAAAGCTTTAGCAAAACCAAACTTGGAAAAACTATTAGTAATGTCGACAAACTGAGTAAGAATATAATGGAATTTCTACCGAAGTCTAAATATACACAATTGTAACACAAAAATATATTCTGGCACAATGGTCAATTTAAAAAAAAAATATCCACAAAGCAGACTACCATGTTTATCCACCTTCCTCGTCAGCAGCAGCTCAGAGACTTTTATCCAATGCCCAGTTTGTGCCAAAAATGAGGAATCATTGCTCAATGTCAGCTTTACAGAGAATTAACTTATTTCCTCTATGGATTTCCACTAATTGGCAGAATGTAGCTGTTACAGGTTTTGTATCAAATGTAAGTCACTTTTGTTCAGATCTTATGCTCTGAATAAGCTCTTGAAATACACCAGCCTTCCCTTACGAAAGTCAGTTCAGAAGAAAATGAAGAAGAAGCAGAAGTCGACTCTGTAAAGCAACATGCATATCGCTCCATCTAACTTCTGAGAGTAAAAAACAACAACATACAAATACACAAAAAACAACTTTCAGGGTTGCTCTGATAATGTGTTGTGGTTAGCTGGCAGCAGGTGCAGATGGCTGAGGAGAGCGAGGACTCTGATGAGGGGCCAGGACCATCAGGGAGTGGACTGCTGCCTTCAGAGATTGTGGGGGCTGGCAGCAGTGATGAGGAGGTTCCCAAGGAGCCTGTGCCAAGTGCACATGCATGAAGGATTACTCGGAGGAAAGAACAATTACAGCAGCACAGGCGACTCAGGAGTAAGGCTGCAAGGTAATGGCCCCTCCCTCAAGAGGATAAAAGCCAGGTTTGGAAAAGTGTTCTTTGCAGACAGCAAAGAAGCTCTGAAACTCAACTGATGGACATCTTAGTTCGTGTTTGGAGAATTTTGTAAATTAGTTCTTATCTCTGGGTTTTTGGCAGCCTTGACAAACAACCTGGCAAGGCTCTTTCTTTTCAGAGCTAATTAGTGGAAAGCAGCCTTCAGAACAGAATTTGTTATTAAACCTTAAAAGGTGGGGGCTGCTGCCTTTGTTTGTGTTTGCTCCTTGAGAACCTGGTTGGGTCAGAACATAATGTTGTGGCTTGCTGGTGGATAGCGGAGCCGGCAGCAGAGTTGGACAGTAAGGAGGTTGTGGAGGAACATGGGCCAGTCCTGGAGGCTGAGGAGGGCTCGGACGAGGGCTCTGCATCAGAGGCAGAGATGGGGCCAGGGCAGTCTGGCAGTTACCAGCTGCCTTCGGAGTCAGACAGCAGTGAGGCAGGAGAGCAGCTGGAGTCAGTTCCCAGCCCGCGCATGCGCAGAGCTGCCAAAAGAAAAGAACAACTATGAAGTAAGGTAGATGTGAGAGTAAAGCCAGAGAGTAAAGGTGGACAGTGAATGGCCCCTCCCATAGGGATTAAAATGGGAGCAAAAGGGGAGCGGGCTTTTGCAGGAAACCATTGGTTCATTGCAGCAGTGTGAAAATCTGTCTGTGCATCTCAGAGACTCTGTGCTGAGTTCTTCCTTGTCAGCACTGCATTTGAAAATATTTACTTGGCAGCTGTCCAAGCTAGATAAGGTCTGTGCTCCTAATTACACCCTTGAAAGACTGTTTGCCAGGCCTTTGGCTGAAGGTGATTGCAAGAAATTCACCTTCATTTAATAAAAGGGGTTTTGCCAAGACAAAGAGTCTGCTTAGTGCTTTTTGTGGAAGCCTAGGTCAGAACAGATAATTCCAATTGTCAGCAGAAGCTGTTGTATGGCAGAAGGCTCTTCCAATTACTGGAACCACCAGTTGATGCTTGCGGGTGACATGAAAGACTTCAACAAGGTAAACCATGTCACCTCTTTGCCTCAGTTAAGAAAATCATCACTTGATTGTTGATATGAAGACCAAGCAGTGGGTTATTGTCTGTCCAAGAGAGCCCTACTAGAAGATCCATCATTTCATATCATGAATCAGATTTTATTAAGGTAGAAGTTCCTTCTATAATAGTTTGCAACTCCTTCAAAGAACTGTGAATCTGAGAAACAGAGATGTTTATGGCCAACACTCCACAGAATCATTGGATGTCCTTCAGAGTTGAAGGACAGTAGCAATTCCAGCATGAGTAGGACAATGGATTGATTTTGTGTCATCAGCAGAGATACTGCCATAATTTTTGAAGGCTTCGTCCTAGGTTGTAACTGTCAGATGATAAGTTTAGTCTAAGTTCTCATTGGTCTGTCATGGCTTCGTCCTGAAATAGAAATAAAATGACTTTGAAAGATTCCAGATGAGAAAACAGACAGTGTTAGATGGAAGACAGCAACTGAAGAAGTAACTCAATATATATGGAGAGAGAAAGAGAGAGACATTTGGTAGCTGAGGTTGAAAAACAATGAATTTATTCATAAATCCAAGCCATTACCTTCCACTGGTTTGTTTATAGGGACAAAAAGCAAACAGCAAAAGTATCTTTCTCCACATCGATCCTGTCCACCTAGCAGTTCAAAAGCATGCAACTGTGAGTAGATAAATAGGTACCACTTTGATGGGAAGGTAACAGCGTTCTGTATGCCTTTGGCATATAGCCATGCTGGCCACATGACCACAGAAATTGTCTTTGGACAACATGACTGATAGGGAAACTTTTACCTTTTTAATAAGATAAATACATCTTCAGTTGAGCATCTTCTGATTATATTTAAGCAGGGTATGAATGAAGTTCTCAAAATCCCTCGGCCTGGTAATATATCAATTGTTTTGTGTTGAATTGTGCAACATTTTTCTTCATGAATTTCTTCCAGCTATAAAGCAATAATCCAAGAGTTATTAAAGCTCATTTCTATACCCATCTCTGCCAATTTGGCAGGCAGCTTTCACAAGGATGCCTTCGAACAAATTTAGCCTCCCTAAAAACCTGCTAGACTGCATTGCCACAAATCATTATATTTTTTTACATTGTCCTTTTACATTAATGTTGGTTTCTGGTATGACAGATACAAGATGAAAAGAGCACAAATAAAGACACGAATGCAAAATTTTAACTCAACTCACACACCAACTTCTAGGTATTTTTTTAAAAAAATACATCCCTCTGGGATAGATATGTATTTTGGAGATCAATAGCTGTATTTCCAAGTAAATATGGAAAGGCTGTCAGCTGAAACTTGGCAAACAACTTTAGATAAATATGGTAAATTATGCTGCTAGAATGAACCAATGATAGCAGGCAGATCTATTACAGTATTTAGGGTTGTTGTTTTTTTAAACCCATGAGTTAAAGTTCTCTTTTTCTGTTCTTGTCATTAATCAACCAATTACTTTTCCTGGGTTGGATTGCAAACTTTTTTTTAGATATACCTGGAGGTCACTGTATATGTCATACTCCTTATATAGTAACCATCTCTGTCCCAGCTTTGCCTTAACCAGTAAAATATACAATTTAGCTGCCAGTCTAGTCAGTTGATGTAAAGATTAAGAGTAATAATTAGTGCAGGTGAACTGCTACTGATTTTAGTCTACTGGAGGACATCTTTAAAAACCCAAAGTGTGGAAGAGACTCTTGCATGGAGGGAGAGAAGGGAAACAGACAGGTATTAGCATGTTTTGACAGGTAAATGCCAAATGCACCAAAGGAACAGGGAAGCTGATTTATTTATTCACATTTCCCCCTTCAAGTTCTCAGAGACAGGGCTTTAAAGCTTTAAATATAGTCTCTTTTGGAGGCCTAATCAATCCAAATTATTAAATCAAATGGTAATGTCCAACTAAAGAGATAAACCATGTAAAGCATTTTTTTTTAGTCTTTCAAGTCTGAAATACCAGCCTTAGCTGAGGAATTTTAGGCAGCCATTTTCCCTCATAAGAGCAATGGTGACCTTGGTCTCCCATTTGGCCTTCTTGTCTGAGGAAAAAGCTCAGTTTCCATCAAGGAAACAGATATAGTAGAAAATATAACAGAATAACACAGTTATTATGGAAATCTTTTAGTCCAAACCCTATCCCATTTCAGACAAATGGTAGATCAATTTCTTCTTAAAAACCTCCAGTGTTCGAGTACCCACAATTTCTGAAGGCAAGCTGTTCCAATGATTAATTGTTCTTACTGTCAGGATAATTCTCCTTAGTTCTAGGTTGACTCTCTCTTTGATCAGTTTCCATCCATTGCTTCTTGTCCTGCCTTCATATACTTTGGAGAAGAGGTTGACCCCCTCTTCTTTGTGGCAACCTCTTATGTATTGGAACACTGCTGTCAAGTCACTCTTAGTCCTTCTTTTTATTAAACTAGACATACCCAATTCCTGCAACTGATCTTCCTATATTTTAGCCTCCAGTCTGCTAATCATCTTTGCTGAAAATCCATTGTAGACTTCTTGATTCTTCCAGTGCATGGTGGAAAAGGCCATTTTTCTCCAATTGTCCGAAGAGACATGGTCTTAACCATTAACCAATCAAGCTTGGAGGATGAAAGAGAACTTGAGAATTACAGAGGTTAGATGAACCAAAGATGGCCAACCAGTAGATCAACTACACAAGGACCTCTCTGTATCTTTCTGTCATATCTCATTACAAGAACAACCCTTCCAGAAAATTAAAAAAAGAGAAGGAAGGGAGAAATATTCAATCGTCTGCATTAAATCTTGGAAGGATCTCAAATGAAATGAAAGTGTTCTTTTTTCAATAAAAATATTTCAATATCTTTTTGCACACACCCACATACAAAGGCACAGCATTTATTCATCTTAATAGAAGATCAGAATACAGAAACTTATTTCCCCTGCTTATAATTTTGGATGGCCAGATGTCTATTAATGTGAAAACAAAATTGCAGACTTCAAAAATAAGGCAATAATTGGTTGTTGAATCTTTCACCTTTCTTGGTATGCTGAGAAAAATGAGCATATAAATTAAACATGGTCCAACAAACACCTGCGAGCTTGCAGAATATTGATAGCAACAGATTCCATAAAACAAAACAACATAACCAGAGTATACAATCCATTGTCTATGAATTGACTTCCAATTTGATACCGTAGATGAAAAGTAAGAAATATTATCTTGGCTGCTATCCATTTTTCTTTGCCCCTAAAACAAAAATGAAAAAAGCTTCCAACTCTCTTCTTGGCCCAAGAAGTATGAATTCCCATTTACAGAACCAACACAGCATAGTAGAGATGATTTATGGGAGCTGGCAAAAATCAACAAACTTTAGGCCTGCAATTTACTATTCCTGGGTCTAATCCAGAGCCGTTGGTCCAGAAGTCATTCCTGTAACATTATGTGGCTGGTATCATTCTTTTCTAGATGGCCCCACCAAGAAATCCCATGTAAAATAAACAAAGAAGGTGCAACATTAGAACATCCTTCTAGTGGCTTGACTTTTGATCACTTTGTTCTCACAGCAGGAAGTACCTGGTGTGCTTAAAGCATAACTGACAGAAATTTTGTGACTCAGGTAAAACTCTTTTTCCTTTGTTCACCGGAGAACAGCCAAGTGAGCTGACCCTGTCTTCCCTTTGTCACCAAACTTCTCTGCAGAAGAGAGCCGTATTCAAATCTTAGAACTCCAACCCTGAAAACCTTGTGCTGCCTTTTGGTCAGTGCTGAAAAGAAAGAGACTGAGGTGAGAACAGTCATAAAATGAACAGGGGATTTGATAGGTCTACGCAATTCGATTATTTCCTCTAAAACAACCATCTTCACCACATCCAGAATAAAGTAGGCTGACCGATACCTATTTTTGAAAAGAAAGAAACCTTGTAGGAAAACGGAAGAAAGATTTCAAGCCTGGCATTCATGCAGAAACCTTACCTAGCCCAGGATCATAGAACATAGGATAATAGAGCTGGAAGGGACTTCGGAGGTTCTCTAGTCCATTTCAGACAAGTGAAAATGCCATCAGCATTTTCTCCTTAGTTCTAGGTGGCTTCTCTCCTTGGTTAGTTTCCATCCATTGTTTCTTGTTTTGCCTTTTGGTACTTTGGAAAATAGATTGACACCCCCCCCCTTGTCTTTGTAGGAGCCCCTCAAATATTGGAAGACTGCTGTCATGTCTTTCTTTTCATTAGACTAGACATATCCAGTTTCCATAAACAATTCTTCATTTAGCCTCCAGCCTCCTAATCATTCTTGCTCTTTTCTGCATTCTTTCTAGAGTCTCAACATCTTTTTTGTATTGTGGCGCCCAGAACTGGATACACTATTCCAAGTGTGGTCTTACTAAGGCTTTGTAAAGCGGTACTATAACTTCACATGATCTTGATTCTAGCCCTCTATCAGTGGAACTTGTGGCCTCTAGCAGTTGTTGGGTGTGAGCTCCCATCACCTCTACTTAATAGCATGGATGGCTCAGGGTGATGGCATTTACAGTTCAGTAGCTAATGTTCTTTATCCCAATCTAGTACCTGCACGTAAGTTCTATTGAACGGTTAAAGTAACCCTTCTCTTCAGTGCTCTTTTAACATCAATATCAGCTACAGTGAGTTAGGATTGACCGTTTGCCATACAAGAGAGAAACTACCTGGGATTTTGAATTATTAAGCAGAGCAAAATGAACACCTCACATTATAAAATGGCCTTTGCTTCGTATTAAATATACTGTAGACCTTTCCTAGTGTTATTTTTTTTTAAAGCAATGTCTTCGATGGAGAAGGAGACCTTGTAATCAAAATGACCCCCCCCCTCCAATTTCTAAGAAATTAAACTGAGAGCAAGAATAATAAAGGTTGTTAAGAAATGAATTAAGGCTATTTAGCCTCATCTATATGTTGATTTCTTCCAAGTAAGCAAGCAATGTTCTTTTTTTGTTGTCGTTGTGGCAGTTTTTTTCTGCCACAATTATGCCTTTTCTTTCTTTTCATGCACATTTAGAAATGTTCTTTATGCCTCCTAAAACTACTTATACTTAAGAAACTCCTCATAAGTCTGTTAGCTTTCCTAGGATTTACTGTAGAATCTGATGCATCCAGATTCCTTCTGAGTTTTATCCATGCAATATTCTTGCTTAGTTTTTCAAAGTTCCAGAATTATGCAGAGGGCTTGTTGAAGATCCCACCATCTAATGGTCTTTGTACTCAGTTCTTCTCAATTATGACACCCTCCTTTGGAACATCTTACCATTAATCATTGGGTTTACCAACTCCCTATTATATTTTTAAGGCTCTATGAAAACTCAGCTTTTCAGGAAAGCATCTGGGGATGTTTGAAAATACTGTGGACATCCATTGGAGTCTTCTGTTTTTGTCATGGACTTCCAAGGTTTTAATTTTATTTGTAAGCCACCCAGATTCTTCAGAAATAAAGCGGCATATAAACTGAAGAACTAACAAGCAGACTAATGAAGTAGCAAAATTGCGGTAGGCATTTTGGTGCCTTCTGGACTTGTCCTGTAAAATGTGGACAATTTTACTTTGGTGCCTTCTGGAATTGTCCTGTAAAAACGTGAAAGACAACTGTGTTCTAACCCATGTGTAAAGAGATGTTGTTCCATTGGGTTCGGCTTTTTTCCGAATGCAGACAGAAACCTTTGCATTATTTCCTGACAGGGGTAGTCCTTGAATGCAAGTAGGTGGGTGGTATACAATGGGTGATTAGAAATTTGGTGATGAGAGAGGATATTGTTTTGAGCATCAAGAAAATAAAGGTGTTCCAATATCTAAGGGGCTGCCACAAAGAATAGGGAGTCAACCTATTCTCCAGATCACTTGAAGGCAGGACAAGAAGCAATGGGTGGAAACTAATCAAGGAGAGAACCAATCTAGAACTAAAGAGAAATTTCCTGACAGTGAGAACAATTAATCAGTGGAACAACTTGCCTCCAGAAGTTGTGAATGCTCCAACACTGGAAGTTTTAAAGAAGAAATTGGACAACCATTTGTCTGAAATGCTATAGGGTCTCCTATAAGCAGGGGGTTGGACTAGATGACCTCCAAGATCCCTTGCAGCTCTATTATTCTGTTATTCAAAGCCATGGAGAACATATAAGGGAATGGGAAAAAGAGTTCTCTGCCTGAAGTGAAGGCTGCCACATGGAAATGAATGAATATATATTCTGCTGTGTTCCATTTTCTTGAGAAATCTGATTTTTTTTTAAAAAAAAGAAATCCCTGTGTTTAGAGATTATTATTGCAACAAGAAGCAATTCCTCCTTTAAAATGAACAAACAAATGCCTGGCCTTCATTTGCATTCATATTAGTCGTGGAATTGCCTTAAAAACAGCATAATTAAATGCGCATTCATCTCAAGTCACCTATTCATTTTATGGCTGTTCTCCAATTTGCTGTTATGTCATCTCGGTTCATTGCATATACTTAGCTATTACACTATGGTGCTATGTATTGTTCTGGATTTCATTCTTCCTCAAAGTAGATAGTCTTCATTTCTTGGACTTCCTCAGGTCATGTGGGAAGAACTCTGGAAGTTGAAGACCTACAGAATTCTACAGGATTCCAAAGTTGAGAATGGATGACCTGTTCCAGGGATAACAAAAATGTGGACTTTAACAAGAGAATCCTGAACTCAGTATCTAGGGTTCATTGCCATAGGTTATGCTCCTGAGATAACAGCACCCCAAAAATGTAGATTGGTAACTTCTGGGCCCCCCACAGATCTTCCATTCCTACTCTATGGCTTCTCGATCATGTAGCTGAATTGTGAGTTTTAATTGTACCCAGCTTGTGACTTGTCTACAAGATGCTTCCTGGAAGAATAGTCTTCACATCTCCAACATTGGACCAGCATTCCTAGCGGGCATCTTTTTAAGCAAACTATTTTAAGAAAAAGTTACTGGGTGATAATTAGATATTGAAATACGCTTGGCTTCACATTCCAGTGCTTCTTTCCAATTAGAATGGCATGAGAGTGAAAGAGTAGCTATATAACTGTATGAAGAATAGATCTAATTTCCTCAATGTCATTGCAATATCACCTTCCAGCGGTGACAGTGGTGAGTGATTACGCATATCATTTAGCAATTGCATTTGATTCATTTTGTATAGGAGTCTTCGTTTTGTTTTTGTTTTTTTTTAAAGAAAATAAGAGTAAGAAGAAGAAAAAGGAAGAAAGAACCGTAGACATGTGAATAGATTCTGAATGAGCTCATCAAGAGTAGCCACGCCAAAAAGTGTCACTATGTCATTCTTAACACAGTCATGTCTTGAATTTGCTGTGAATAACAGGTGACATTGTACTATCTAGCAATTATTGTAGGTTTTGAAAATACAGTATTGGCTGTTACTGGAGAGGAAAAAAAAGGAGATTTGGTCACCTTTTGTATCTTCAAGTTAAGGGAAACATTTTTATAATTTGGAGTCTCAGAATAGACAATAAAATAGACAGAAGACCAATTTTGGCAGAGCTCTGGACATCCAGCACTGCATAATAAATGAATCATATTTTTTTCCCTGCTAATATTACCTCTAGCTACCTGGAGACTAAGGGAAATCATATCATGGTGCTTATCTTGTGAAGAGGCAGCTCATAAAATTCCAATATGTGGGAATTGAAGGACTGCTTATATATAATATGTTGCAGTTTTTTTTTTTTCCTTTGGTTCTGTTTAATCAAGTAAATAAGAACAATAAATAAAGATTCCAATATAGTCATAATTTGGGTTTATATCAAAGAAAACTAAAGACTTTTGGGGATCTATAGGTCTATTGGGTTTTTATAGAACGATGTGTTCTTAAAGGGTAGCCTTCTGAATCTATCTATCTATCTATCTATCTATCTATCTATCTATCTATCTATCTATCTCTTCTCCCTTCTCCCTTCTCTTTTCTTCTCTTTTCTTCTCTTTTCTTCTCTCCTCTCCTCTCTCCTCTCCTCCCCTCCCCTCCCCTCCTTTCTCTCTCTCAGAAGATCACAAAGTGTTCACTTCTAGCAATGGCCATCAGAAGTCAATAGATTGCTATTAAAACCTATTTAATTCTGGTAATGTCACTCAGAATCTCAGAAGGTTTTAGATAAGAATCAAAACACCTTCTAAGTTTTGGCCACCATGCAAAATTCCAGCCATTTGTGTGTGTGTGGGGAATTAAGTACTCTGAATTAACTATACTTCATCCATCAGGTGCCACGGTTTCTGACTTTCAAGCTACGTATATGGTGATCCTCAAAATCTTTTGATGACGATGTACAATAGATGACCTGTATCAAAGGAAAAACTGTGAAATGCCATTTTATTCAGGACTTGTGCATGAGGTTAAAACAAGGAAGGATAATCCATGCATTTTTAAAGGCTCTAAACAATCTCCAGCCCCAACAATATAGAATACGGCAGATAGAACAACCAATTACTAATGT
Organism: Naja naja; assembly: GCA_009733165.1. Taxonomy (NCBI): domain Eukaryota; kingdom Metazoa; phylum Chordata; class Lepidosauria; order Squamata; family Elapidae; genus Naja; species Naja naja. Next base: position 7,402,770 of record CM019163.1, read on the forward strand.
TCTGGTCTACAGTTTCTCTGCCATTTGTTCATGTCATTGGAACCCAATACTTACATCTCAGGAAACAACCTCTTGGATATAGTGCACTGAAAGTGTGCCACTAAAGTCTTGCCAAGTCTAATACTTGCAATTGTCATTTGGACCAGCACAATGCCAAGCAGCTAAAACCCCAACTTTCACAGATGGTCACTCAGTAAAGGCCAAGTATTTGGGGAGGTGGTGTAGGAGAAGAGAATTCACTTAATGTTCCATATTAGCTTCGTTTTGCTGATGTCTACTTTGTGGTTGAAAACTGTGGCAAACATTGACAGACATAAAATCCATTGATTACTAGAAGGAAAAAGAAAGGGAATTCTTAATAGCAATGTGCCAAACATATATTCTGCATTATTCAACCACCCTCATTCAATTTATCTTCCTGTCTTTGCCAAAAGAAGAAGAAGTAGTAAAATTCCTAAAAGCACTCTTGGGCTTTTCAGTGACAAGATGGTTACAGGATAATATTCTGACTTGTGGCATATCTTTCCAGCAGTCGGAGGTCTCCTGGGCTTCCAGCATATCTCAAGGGAAGACATCAGGAGATAGTCTTATGGGTGTCAACTTGTAAAGCATTCCTATGCCTGTTTTAGAGTTGCCATAAACAGGGAGGGGGGAAGGAAATCTGAAGGAGCAGGGTGGCAGTTTAAAACCAGAAGTACATTCCACACTTATCTTATGAAGATTGTAACTAAGCTACTGGATATTCTGTCCATGAAAATCCTTCATTGGAGAACATGATTGATGACACCCAGCCCGTGCTTCATTGGAGAATCTGATTTATGATACACCCAGGGGGAAGGGGGGAAACAGGGTCACAGGTGACTATAAATTACGTATGCCGGAGTTGGCTTCATACAGGCTAATGCCGGACATGTTGCTCCTAATAAATCTTCTGGATTCTTTTGAAGCTTGGCTCGAGGCTCATGATTTAATTAGGGCAATCGGTGGAATCCTGACAGTGGGGATGTTTCAGATCCAGAAGGGCAAGCCACCTGAAGATGATGGATAGCCCAAATCTTGTGCACCCACACAAATCAAAAGTGTAAGCTAGAAAGATATTCCAAAGGCATTCTGAAAGTGGTTTAGAAAAACAGAAGTGCCTTTCAGGAGAGAAGAACATTTTCAAGAAGTGTGACAATACACTGTGACCCAGTCCAGTTTTTGCTTCATATTTCTGCTTTGCAGTACATGTGATTAAGATTTTTCCTCTAGGGTTGAAAAACACCACCAAAAGAAAAATAACAGAAAAACAAAGATGGAAGGGACCATGGAGGTCTTCTAGTCTAGAGGATCTCCTTTTCAAGAAGTAGGCCCTATAACATTCCAAACAAATGGCTGTCCAATCTCTTCTTAAAATCCTCCAGTATTGGAGTGCCCACAACTTTTTTTTTTTGCATTTATATGCCGCCCTTCTCTGGAGACTCAGGGTGGCTTACAATTTTTGGAGCACAACCCAATGCGCTCAGCAATAGCCTTCATTCCATTGTATATGCCTGCTTATTACTAAGCGGCATTTTTACAAAGTCAGCTTATTGCCCCCAACAATCTTGGGTCCTCAATTTACCTACCCCAGGAGGATGGAAGGCTGAGTCAACCTTGAGCCTGGTGGGATTCGAGCCTGCACTAACTTCTGGAGGCAAGCCCTTCCATTGATGAATTGTTCTAACTGTCAGGAAATTTCTCCTTAGTTCTTGGTTGAATCTCTCCTTAATAAACTTCTATCTGGTACTTCTTGTCCTGCCTTCAGATGCTTTGGAGACTTGGTCAACCCCCTTCTCTGTGACAGCCCCTTAAATATTATAACACAACTATCATATCACCCCTAGTCCTTCATACTTCACTGTGCACTGAACTGAGAAGTCACTAATAGACTTTACTAAGACCACACCTAGAATACTGCATCCAGTTTTGGTTACCACACTACAAAAAAGATGTTGAGACTCTTGAAAAAGTGCAAAGAAGAGCAACCAGGATAATTAGGGGACTGGAGGCTGAAACATACGATGAAAGGTTGCAAGACCTGGGCATGGATAGTCTAGGGAAGAGAAGGACCAGGGGACACATGAGAGCAGTGTTCCAACATTTGAGGGGCTGCCACAGAGAGGGAGGGGTCAAGGCACCTGAAGGCCAGACAAGGAATAATGGATGGTAACTGAATGAGTAGAGATTCAACCTGGAAATAAGGAGAAACTTTCTGACAGTGAGAACAATCAACCCATGGAACATCTTGTCTTTGGAAGTTCTGGGAGCTTCATCAGTGGAGGCTTTCAAAGAGAGACTGGACTGCCATTTGTCAGAAATGGGGTAGGGTCTCCTGCTTGGGTGGAGGGTTGGACTACATGACCTACCAGGTCCCTTCCAACTCTATTAATCTAATCTAAATGTAATCCAATATCCCCCACATTGTTATGTTCTCCCCACCCCATTGTCCAATCCAAACGTGCATTTTCTAATGTATTCCAACTATCTGCACTCTTATGACTTATTCATGGGCTGGAATCTCAAATCCCAGCCAAGGGTGGAGACAATGTTTACTCGGTCACTCATACCTCGATTAATGCAGGATGGTGTTTAGCAGGTCACGTGGGCTCAGCTGTTGTCACGCAAGGTTCAAAGCGATGGGTTCTTCGGTGTGGTTTCAGGTAAATTTTGTGTTGCTTTCAGGGGGCCAGGCATGCCCTTCTGCCTGGTGGAGAGGATGAATGGACACAGGTATTGAACAGGCAGGAAGCTGCAAGGATGTATCAAAAGCAAGCTAATGGACAGAAAGTGCCTGTTCACTGACAGATTAATTCCCTTCCCTGTCAACTTGCATCATTCTGGAAAGCATGTGATGGGAGCCAACTCCCATCAGAATGGCACCTGCTGCTTCCCCATCTGCTGAATGCAATTGCTTCTTTGATTGCCCATTTTTCAGCTTAATGACTTTATTCCTTTTTTTCCCCCTTCTCTCTCTCTCTCTTGGTAAAGGTTTCTTTTTCTTTTTCTTTAATACAGTTTTAAAGAAGGGGGAGGTTAATCGTCACTGTGGAAAATGTTTATTTATTGAATGCGTCTCCTGTTTGTTGGCTAATGGTTGTTTTTGTTTTTTAATTTGGAAAAAAAAGCACAGGCTTACGATCCCAAAGGTTGTGCTTTTCCAAAAGGCAACTGGACTTTCTCAGGGGGGGTTTCCCCACCCCATCCCCACTTTCAAAACCCTTGGCTTCTCATCCAAGAAGGTTCTTACTCAGAACTCAGAACTGAAGAAGCTTCTTGGATGAAAAGCAAAAGGTTTAACAGATTAACAGAGTTGAAAGGGAACTTGTAGTCATCTAGTCCACCCCCCACCCACCCAAGCAGGAGACCCTACACCATTTCTGACAGATGGCAATCCAATCTCTTCTTGAAAGCTTCCAGTGATGAAGCTCCCACAACTTCTGAAGGCAAACTGTCCACTGCTTGATTGTTCTCACTGTCAGAAAATTTCTCCATATTTCCAGGTTAAATCTCTCCTTGATCAGCTTCCATCCATTATTCCTTGTCTGGCCTTTGGGTGCCTTGGAAAATAGCTTGAGCCCCTCCTCTCTATGGCAGCCCCTCAAATATTGGAAGACTACTATCTTGTCTCCCCTGGTCCTTCCCTTCACTAAACTAGCCAGGCCCAGTTGCTGCAACTGTATGTTTTAGCCTCCAGTCCCCTCATCATCCTGGTTGCTCTTCTCTGCACCTATTCTAGAGTCTCAACATCTTTTTTATAGTGTGGTGATCAAAACTGGATGCAGTATTTTAGGTGTGGTCTTACTAAGGCTTTATAGAGTGGTAGTAGTACCTCCCTTGATCTTGATTGTATCCCTCTATTAATAGAATTTAGGTTTTCAAGGGGAAAAAAACTCCAAGAAAGTCTAGTCATCTTTTAGAAAAGCACCTTTGGGGCAACCATGGCCTGGATGATGGAGAATCTTCATAGACACATAGCCACATTAAGATAGGGGCAGATGTTGAGCTGCTACCTGATAGGATAGTTATTAATTGGATTTTAAAAAGCCCAGCTTTTTTTCCATTGGTTTTTCTTCTTTCAATTTTGATCTATCACAACTGCCCGGGAGTGAAATTGGCCAGAGGGAAACACAGACAACTTCTGTGTTTAAAAGTAGTCTAGGGCTTGGATCTTCTCAGTGCCTGTCCAAATTGAGAAGATTTAATTAATTTATATATTGTGCCTCTACCCTATCTTTCCACCAATCAAAGTGTTTATTTGGAGGAAGGGTTGTCATTGACATTAGACTTTGAATCTGGGTTTCCACTTGGAAGACCAGACAGTCCTATATCTTGAAGGAAGTCAATAGCTATCACCTTCTAAATAGGGAAGAATAATGAATCCACATCCTTCTATAAATATTTAAAGAAGAATCCTTCTATGAATATTTAAAGATACTTCTCGACTTACAACAAGTTGCTGTTCTCACCAAACACAACAAACCTTCTGTAGTTAAATCAATGATTCCTCTATTAGGAGTGCTAGCAGCCCCAGCAAAAGTTTCTCTCTCATTGCAGGCTAACAAGTCCATCTGGCAGGGAGATGAATAGGTGTCTCCCACTCCTATTCAACTCTGACCCCTGCCTTTTATCCCCAAAGCTAGGGTGGGGCTTCGCTAGCAGTAGTGGCTCTTCCATCCCAAGGACCGGCCCATAGATATCCACTGCTCTCCTTTCCTCTGCCTTCTGCACTTCTGCACATCAGGCACAGGACCCAGCTATTCCTCCTCTTTCTCATCGGCCACCTCCAGACCTTTTGACTCTCTATGTGAGGACTGATGGATGGCCCAGGCTCTGCCTCTGTCTCTCTCTCTATCCCTGCCAGCTCCATTGCCTCTTCCCCCTTGTGTTAACTCATAAAATATTTCTATGGTCTTTTTAGAGTTGCCAACAGAAAGGGAGGGAGGAGCAGTGAGGCAGTTTGCAATCCAAAAGTGCATTCCATAAATAGTTTTCAAAGATAGTAACTAGGTGACTGAAGTTTCTGCCATACAAAATTCTAACTGGAGAGCATGATTGATGACTTGGCTATGGATGTGTCCCATTGGAGAATATGGATTACAATACACACAGGGGGTGGGGGAAAACCAGGGTCAAGGATGACAATGAATGATGTGCCTCAGAGTCAGCTACACCCAGGCAGTGCTGGACATTTTAACTCCCAATAAATACTTTTGAAGTTTTGGAAGTTTGGCTCGAGACTCATGATTTAATTGGGGGTAACTGCCGGAATCCTGACATCTTGGAGCTCTCAGGTTGCCTTGATGCTGATCCTGACTCCCACACCTTCTATTCCTCAGATTTGGCTGCTGGAGGGGCGGCAGCTGACAGGCCACAACAGTTGCTTAGTGATCATTCAAAATTACAACAGACCCTCCCAAAAAGGGCTATGACCCACTTTTTGTAATTCTGTCCCCTGCCTTCCCCACAGTCACCACATTTGGGCAGTCATCCACCAGCCCATATTTACAGTGGTTTGCAGTGCCTGCAACCATGTGACAGTGATTTATGACTTTATTACTGGAACCAGGCGTGCACTTCCAATTTCCAGACAATGAGTTTGCTTAACAACTGCAGTATTCATTTAATGACCGCTGTAAGAAAGGTCATAAAATCAGGCCTGGGCAAATGGTGACATTTTATGCTTGTCATAATGTATGACTATAATTGTCAGGATTAATTATGGTCCTAACCCAAGGAATACATGTGTCCCAAAGTTTCTCCCTCTGTGTGTATTGTGGGGCTGAATGCAGGTCTAAATTTAAATTCACCCCAGTATTTTGGTTCATGAATATTCCTGAGGAAATCATGGTGATGATGACATCACTAAAGTCTCCTTTGCCCAGCTAAAAACATGAAATTGCAAAAGCATTCTCATTCTCACTCATAGACCATTACAGTTGCTGCATTTAATTTTTTTTGTTTGTGTTTTGCGTATCTGGTCAGCTTTGTCACAGAGTCCTATTTTCCTTTTTCTTTTGCAGGCTAAAAGGCTTTTGTTCTGTTTTGAGCTGGGGGAGAGGAGCAATAATAACCAGAAATGGCCTTTGAATCCTGTCCAAGCTGGTTGAGTTAGTGGGGATTCATCAAAGCGGGATGTATCATTGCATATTGAGCATCTGTCAGAGATGGAACTGGCAATTTACAGAAAGATATTATCTGTAATTTGCTACTTCGCACTTTACGTGTGGGAAGAAAAATCTTGGTGAATTTGAATGCTGACTCTACTCTTTGCAAATTTAAAGATAAACGTTAGAGATTTCAATGATTTTCTCTCCCCTGGGTCCCCCCACTCCACGTGCCCAGTTAATGACACAAAGGAGAAAATGGGAAGAATAAAACAATCCCTTCTCTGAGGTCCTTATGGAGATCTAGTCAAAGAAGGAATGAGCAAGAAGCTTTAAGGAGGAAACAAGCCCACAGCATTTTTGAAGGAGGGAATTATGACTTTCTTTTCTTTTTCTTTTTTAGGAAACATATCTGAGTGCCTATCTTATACAGGTTTGGTGTAGTGGTTACGGTACTAGATTAAAACCAAGTGACCCTGAGTTCCACTCCCAACTTAGGGGGAAACCAACTGGAAACCAACTGGATGACCTCGGGCCAGTCACTTTCTCTCAGCTCTATCAAGCAAGCAATGGCAAACAGTTGTAATACATTTTGTTGGAATGCATTCTTATGGAACAAATATAGTGGTATTTAGCCAGTAGATGGAAGTGTTTACAAGTTTGGCTCTATGGTTTCTACTCTATGTTCTTTTGTACTAAATGGAGTTTCCTATTGCAGTTGAGCAATTAAGCAGTAAAGCACATAGTGACTGTACTTTTTCTTTGATCTGTGGTGCTATATATAAACAGAATTTCTAATACAAACCACATTCACAACTCTTGCCAAGAAAGTGGCAACGACTAGCCCAGACAGCTGTTAGGAGTCAGTTCTGACCCCAAGGGATAAAATAAACATAAAATTACATAATTGACTTTTTTTAACCAAAAATATTCTTTTTTTGTTCTGCATTCCCCTACACTCAATTTGAACACAGGTGTCATGCTCCTGGTGGAGACTGACTCCGAGGGAGAGGAGGAATGACAGGGAGTGGAAGTGTGGCTCCAGAGGTTGTGGAGGAGGCTGGGGAAGGGCAGAGGCTGGCTGGGCAGTCAGAGGATGATCCAAACCCATCCCCTCTCCATCCTAGGGCAGACAGGGAGAAGAGGATAAGGGAGAGACGTGGCCTACTGGGGGGGGAGAGGGCCTTGATCCTCTTCATGGGCTGCAGCCAGTGGTGGGATTCAAATGTTTTTACTACTGGTAAATGTTTTGTTACCGGTGTGGCTTGGTGGGCATGGCAGGGAGACGGATACTGTAAAATCTCCAGTCAGAGTGATATTTGCCAGTTCTCTGAACTACTCAAAATTTCTGCTACTGGTTCTCCAGAACTGGACAGAACCTGCTGAATACCAACTCTGTATTGTATTCTACCTATTATTTCTTATTTGGAGAATAAAATGTTACAGTTCCGTGGCTGTGCAATACTCCTTTGCAAACTGGGAGTACAACCAAGTCCTTCCATCTGTCTCATTGTATTGGAAAGGACAACACACAAGCTGTCAAAACATCCTTTCTCCATCATTTGTCCATACAAGGGTCACAGCTGTCTTTTACCCATTAAAGATAATTTCATCCTTTGTCAGTGGCTGTGTTTTCTTCCTCTGAGTCTCCAATTCTCCCTCGCCTTTTAGTTTTTCCTTCCTTCTCCTCTAAGTCTAACATCTATGTAACCTTGTCAGGAAACTTAAATATACTGCTTGTTGTCATAAGAAATATGGAAATTGTGAAAGGACATATCCATTTTCCCATGAAGAAGAGACAGAGCTATCTTTAATAAAAATTTGACACAGAGTATCCTCCACAGGTGGGAAGATTTATCCCTACCCATGAGTCCTCCTCCTCCTCCTCCTCAGAGTAGCTAGCAAGAGAACTGAATCATTGATCTCTTTAGAACTGTCTTCTACCTTCTTGCCTAGGAATCAGATTCTATGAATTCAAAGGAAGTAAGTTCTGAGGAGACACTGCAGAATGGACTCCAAAAGGATTTAACCAAACCTGAACCCAAATAATGAGGCTTAAGAGAGGGAGAAAAATCTGAGTCAGGATTTTGACTTAGAAGAATTCAGAATTTCACACTGAAATTTCCTGTGGTCCAATGTGTACGAGGAGCTGTGGGCACATATTGACTTTTGAGTGTATCTTGAGATTTGAACATGGGCAGGTGCCATTTATATCACATTGCACATTCACTGATCAGGGACAATCCAGCAGTTATCTCATGCCAATAGGACTTTTGAGAGGACCGAAGAAAAGAATGCAAATCAAGATGACACTAGAGGCTAGGGTTGGGGTTCATAAAATACCAGTCTTTGGATCTCATCCAATATCTAAGTTCCTGCAGATGACTGTCAGAAATCTATACAAATAGCTTGATATGCCTTTTATTATTTAATATAGGGATAAGCAACCAGATCTCTTCCCAAAGTGGATGGAACAGAACTTCGATGGATGAAGGAGAGAAAGAGGGGTTGACCAGGAGATTGGACTAGAAGACCTCCTTCCAATGCTATTATTCTGTTAAGAATCCAAGTTGGCTTCTGGAGAAACCCTGTTGTGATGACCCAGGGTGAGATACAAAATAAACACAGTCACAAAAAACAGGTGAAGCCCCTTTTATTCCTTCACTTTGCTTCCAAGTTCCAAATATCCTTGAACGGAGACTAAAAACTCCCACAGAAGCAGTTACAAGAAGGAGGAAATGCCATTTAAATTATAAAGAGTAAAAAACAACACAAACCAGGCAAGATAAGGCTTGAAGACGTCCACAGATATCAGAACACACACTGGGAAGGACACCAAACTCAGAGAGGAACAATAAAGTAGAGATATTTCCACGCTTTGTTTCCAGCACTTGCCCGTACGCATGTCCGTCCTCTTATCCAGTTGTCACAGCTGCAGCCAGTGGTGGGATTCAGCCAATTCTCACCCCTTCAGGAGAACCAGTTGTTAACTTTCTGAGCAGTTTGGTGAGCTGGTTGTTGGAAGAAATCATTAGGGCAGAGAAGCGGTTGTTAAATTATTTGAATCCCACCACTGCTTCCAAGGCCCCTTCCAATTATTCTGCATTTTGTATGCTAACATTTGTCTAGATCCCTCCCCCTTCTCCTCATTTGCATTGCTGTTGTCATGTCATCATTCATCATCATTCATACTCATTTCAAAGCCAGTTGCCCTTTTGCATTCGATATTTTTTTACTCTTTGTTAATCCCTTAGCTTCTTAGATATGCTTTTATTGGGAAAAAAAATAACCAAAGAAAAAAGCATACCCTGTCAACACTGGCAGGGCAAGCTACTACTTATAAAGAAGGGAGCCAATCCCACACTCACCAGCACTGATGATGTTATCTAGTTGGGGCAATGAAATATCTGCAAACATATAACCAAGCTCAGAAAGCACCTGGGACACACCAGAATTTTTTAAAGCTGGACAGTATTTTGCCATCCTTTCATTTTATGTTAAAGAGACTCAAGGTAGAATTATGTTGAATTTCTTCCTTGTCCTGTTCTGGTTTGTCTAGGCTAAGTTAATGTTTTCCTACAATTCAAGTGATTGCTTAAGGATGGAGTGATGAGGAACAGTCTCTCTCTCTGTCTCTCTGTCTCTGTCTCTGTGCCTGCCTCTCTCTCTCCCTCCGTCCCTCCCTCCCTCCCTCCCTCTCTCTCTATATATATGAGTGTGTGTGCGTGTGTGTGTGTATGTATATGTATATATGTGTATGCGTATATAATCCATTTCGTCAAGAGTTTCTAATTAATTTAAGAAAGCTTATCCTGATTATAATGAAACAGGCAAAATCTGACATATTAAAGAGATATAAATTTATGTCGAGAGAAACCCAAACTTTGGTTGTAGTAGTTACTATATTATTTTATGTTTTATTTCTGATGCATCTTTCCTTTCTAATTCTACTTTGTTGTGAACTACCCAGACCCTCAAATGACGGGATGTGGTAATTGCTGTTCCTACCCAAATTAGCACAAATGAAATGAAGTGAAATCTAAAATGGGCTCCCAAAATCTCCACCTTAAAAAAAAAAAAAACCCTCTCCTTTGCTTCTTCTCTAGCAAACGAGTTAAACATAGAGTTATAAGAAAATGTTGGTGATAAATAGCCTTATTAAGAGCATTGTTATCTTGTTCTTGGACTGAGAATATGTGGAAATGAATGGAATCAACACCATTCCATTAATTTGGGGAGAAAAAAATAGAGTTTATTCACTCAAATTTTATTCCCTTAAATTTATTCCCATCACTCACACAAACTCTCCCCTAGTGCATCCAATCATTCTGCCTCCTATTTCAACTGGAACTGAGCTTTTAGCGTTAGGGAGGCGTATTTTAGCTTGTTCAGTATTTCAGTTGCGATGTTTGTTGCGTTGCTGTTTTTCTCTTTTTAGGTACACCTCCCTGGGAGAGCTCAGCCTTAAAGGTGGCCTAGAAATCTTTTAATTAATCCAGCCAACCAAGAAATGTAAATGTCATAAATAAATGTAATGAATAATAAATAAATCGAAATAAAAGCATGCTAGCTGTAGCTAGGAAGCAATCACGAAATGTAATGGCCTTTTTTTCCCTCCACCTCTCTTGCAATCAATACCAAACTATGGAAGAATGACAGCCTCCAATACAGGGAAGGGAGTGTGCCACAGCGCACAATTCTTTGCACACACACACACAAAAAAAAGAATAATAGAGGGAAGGAATGGAGAGAGGGGAAGGAAAGTCCACTCTCATTTTCTCAAGTGTCTTTGCTATGTACAGAGAGGGAGTATTGGGGAAGAAGTCCCAAAGGTGCTTTTTCAAGAGGCAATTGCACTTCCTTTGTTTTCCCTTGAAGTCATTTCGCTTCTCAACCAAGAAGCTTCTTCAGTTCTGACGGAGAGGTGGAAACGGAAGGATTTATATTCCTTGCAGTCATCCTTCAAATTCCCCACAGTGTCATGCCCTTGTTAGAGTCAGACTCTGAGGAAGAGGAGGAACAGCCAACAAGGAGTGGAGGTGTGACTCTGGAGGTTGTGGAGGAGGCTGGGGAAGGGCAGAGGCCCACCCCCTCTTCATCGTTGGACACATAGGGAGGAACTTGGCTTACGAGAGAGGAAGCGGCCATGATCCCCCTCCTTGGTTGCAGCTGGGGAGAATAGTATGTAAGAGAGACGGTTAAAACACAGCGTTGCCAGAAGCAAAGCATGTGTTATTTTGGGCTGAAGTTATCTTGGTTGGCGTCCTTCCAACAGACTGTGCCTTGTTATCTCCTTGAAGTTGGTAATTACTTCTCCTGTTCCGTTGTGGAAATTTCGTCATTGTAGTTTGTTTGGTTTTTTATTTCGCCTCTATCTGCTCGTTAAGTTCAGACTGTATTGCTTCCTTTTGAAGACTATTTTTGAGTACGTTTTATCTCCAGCTGAGAATTATTGAACAGTAGGGCCAAGTTGGAGGCATTAAAGGACATTTATTTACATTCTGGATTTTGTTACGTTTGTGTTACACTCCAGGTCATCACCACCATTCATTCAGAACTGAAGAAGCTTCTTGGATGGGAAGTGAAACATCTTCAAGGAAAAATAAAGGAAGTCCAGGAAACTTCTGACAAGCAAAGTCAATGGGGAAGCCAGATTAACTTAACAACTGTGTTACTGATTTAACAACTGTAGTGTTTCACTTAAACAACAGTGGCAAGAAAGATCATAAACCGGGGGCCAAGCTAACGTAACAAATGTCTCACTTATCAGCAGAACTGTTGGGTTCAGTTGTGATTGTATGTTGAGGGCTAATGGCACCTTTTCCCACAATTTATTTTCTTTAAACCAGACATGAATGGGTTAGATATCCCTACCTTTTATAATATAGAATACTAAGTCAAACACCACAGTAATAAAAAAAATTCCTGTAAAACGCCCCCCAAATTTAGCTCATCCTTTCTCATCCGCAATCACAGAACTTTACCTTCCCCAAATGGAAGGAGAATGACGGGAGTAAAATTAACTGTTATAAATGATTAATTTGCATGTATCCCGTACAGTAAATGGAATAAATGGAAAGCAATTATGAATAAATAAAATAATATATATAATCTCAGAAAGTAGTACACTGGTACACATTGGAAAGCCTAATTAATGCAAGGAGCAAATTATTATTCAACCATGATTGAGTTAAATAAATCACGGGATTGAGAAAAATAGGATGTGCAAAAATGACTCTTTTGAGGAGTTGGCAGCTGCAGGATACAAGAAAAATAGGAAAAGAAAAAAGAAAAAAAAGAACCTGATTTGGAGTTTAAATAAAAAGCAGCAGCTATGAAGAGCTGTCATCATTCAAAGCATTTCACTTGCAATGAAACGCAATGAAAACATTTGCAAAGTGGAGTTGACATTTATAGGGTTTGCTCCATGTCTTTTCACATGGCACATTATAAAATGGACACATACTTTTTTTTTGTTTTTGTTTTTAACAATGCAAGTGTGGAATGGATCCTCTGTCAGGTATAACTGGGAACCATCTAGTATACTGTGCTGACCAAAACTGGATGAGACTTAACCTTAATATCACCATTGCAAAATAATAATAATAATAATAATAATAATAATAATAACAACAACAACAACTGGAGAAAAGAACATCTATGAAGATTCTCAGTCATCCAGGTCATGGTTGTTCCAAAGGTGTTTTTTTTTTCAAAAGGCAACTGGACTTTCTGGTTTTTTTCTCTGAAGATGTTTCGCTTCTCATCCAAGAAGCTTCTTCAGCTCTGGAGAAAAAGAGAAAAGAACACAATACAAAAACCTACAAGTAGAAGTAGAACGACTGTGGCAGAGAAAGCAAAGATCATGCCAATAGTAATAGGCAACTTGGGCACCATCCCAAAGCATCTGGAGCACCCATTGAAAATTATTGAAAATAATTGGCATTGACAAAAATCAGTATCGGTCAATTGCAAAAGGCAGCTTCACCTGGAACAGCTTATATCCTGTAACAATACCTTCAATATTGTAGACAAGAGCAGCTGCCTATCCCTGGTCCTTGGAAATGATTTGATATAGGTGGATAAAGATGCCAAATGCAGTAAACATCTGGCTGACTCTGCAACCAACAATAATAATTCAAGCACAACTCTGACAGCTTCTTCCACTCTGGGTTAACACAGAGAGACAAGAGGAGGTGAGATCAAGTTTTCAAGAAAGACTTTAATATTATCTGAGAAAATTGCAAGTAAAAAGGCAGAGAGCCTGCCCCCTTCCCCAAATAGATTAGCGCGTTACAAGCTGAAAGGCTGTGTATCAGGAGACTGGCTCCACTGAACGTAGCCTTCGGCATAATCCACTTGTAGGTCTTAGTTACCATTTCAAACCCTTTGCTTTAATTTGTGTTGTGAAGGCTGCAGAACATTTTCTTTCAATTACAAGAGATGTGACTTTAGAATCATTGGCAGACCTTACCTGAGCACCGGGATATGGCTGTTTTGTGTATCACCAACTGTAGGATCAAGTCACGTGGCAGCTTGTTTTGCCTGGCATCCTAAGAACATTGAAAACCAGTTCCTGCAGGAGTTGAGAACACAGCCTGCTGAAAACAGCATCCAGGCATCATGATGGCTTGATCTTTCTTTGCAATGCTTCCCTTTGAAAAGACTAATACCACATTCGGCTCAAATCCCTTTTCTGAGCAAAACCCACAAATTCTCTGCTCTTCCAGAAGTTTGTCAATGTTTAAAACAAATGTCCATGCCAAAGTGTATTTGATTTGGGAGGGTGGAGTGATTAATGCATGAAATATCTCTCTTCATCTTCAGTGCTTTGAACTGAAATTTTAAAGGCAGTTCTCCAGCTCTGCTTAGCTTTGTCTCCAGGAGCGGCCCCTTTCTCTTTTGAGCTTAGTTCTCCCAAGAAGACAGTCGTTTTATTTTTAATCACTGTACAAAAGGGCCCTCTAATTAGAAAAAAGTGATTGTGTTTGATCTACTATACGTTTAGTCAGAAATGTCCTCAAACTAAGTTATGTAAATGAAACAAGAGTGGTTATGAAGACTACACCTTCACAGAATGTTCAAATTGTTACACCCACACAGAACAATAATGCTTCTTATTTGCATGTCTGTCCATCTGTCCATCTGTCTGACTGTCTATCATCTAACTGTCTATCCGTCTATTATCTATCATCATCTATCCATCCATCCATCCATCCATCCATCCATCCATCCATCCATCCATCTCCTTCTCCATCTCATTTACCCATCCACCCACCCACCCATCCAATAAACCATCCATCTTGTAATACCATACATCTATTCCATCCATATGAACAATAAATTGTTTTGGCATATTATATTATGGAATATTTACTACTGTTATCACAACCCCTTTGGATAAATCTTCCCAACTGAGAAAGAGGGAAAGAAAAGCAGAAAGTCCCCAATCCATTGGCTTTAAAACCCAAATGATGGACAGAATTCACTCTTTCAGACCCCACAGCTACTGCCTGAAGGCAACTCATAACTGCCTGAAGGCAACCCATAACTCCTAAACCCACGAGAAACTGGCAATATCTGTAAGTGAAAAGTATCTGTACAACAAGGCCCTATCAGTAAAACAAAATTGAGATGGATTGATCACTAGATCCATTGTTTCCACCAATACCAGGTCTACATCACTGATGACATTTATGGAAGCTCACAGGTGCTTAGGGATTCAGTTTCTTTTTATTAGTAGCTGCAATGGTGATTGACAGTTCTGTTTTGGTGAAACTCAGTGCCACCAAGTAATGTGACTATTCTGATGCCATCCATCCTTACTAAGGAGGTAGACCTCTATAGGAGAACTTCAAAGGAACTGTCTAAAGAGCCCGTCATCTCTTGACTATCACTAATGGGAAGTAAGGACAATGTCAAAGGAACTTTGAAAATCCGCTTGAATTGGAGAGCTTGTCTTCATAGGGTTAGGTCACAAGCATCCTTACCATCTTATGCACCCCCTCAAACATATACAGGTAAAAGAAAAATAATCAAAGACAGCAAACAAAGGTAAGGTTTAAAATAGAGAGAGATGAGGGAGGAAAAAGGGCTTTGACCTGCCTTTACAAAGACAGAATTTTCTCTGTAGAGTTTCCTCTAATCAAACAGTGATAACTTTTAATGCCTTTTCCCTACTTCCCTCCTCCAACTGCTGTCAACCCTCAATTTGTTCTCGCCTTTTCTTTTCTTATTAAAACATTCTAGTTAATCCCAGGAGTTACTCTACGGATGCTGGCTGCTAATTTAATTCCCTGTCCAGCGTCTAGGTCTTTTGTCTGCTTCTCCGTCAGTCGTCCGTGTGGCCTTTAACTCCCCATCATGCATCTTTTCCTCTGTTACATTTTTCTCTTTCTCCCCCATCGCTGAAGTCCCTTTCACAGCTTTTCAAAACAAGATTCCTCTCATCAAATCTACAGATGGTTTTCCGGTTCCTTTGAGAATTCTAGCTACTTTTTTCCCCGTGGTTTTTCCCTTCAGCCCTGACCTCTTTAGGTTTAATTCTATCTCCCTGCATCATATGCACTTCATGAGAGTTTTATTTCATTTAATTTTGTTCGCTGTCCTCATCAGCATTTAATTCATTGGTAGCCACCCATTCTCTGAATAATTAGTGCCTTGCCTAGCTAACACTTTACCATTAGTTGAACTGCTATAATTCCTCGCACCTCTATGTAGGGATAAACTTGTATCTTGACTGACCTTGAAGGCCATTAAATTGCCCTCTTGTTTATATATTTATTCAGGGCCACCAGGAAATAAGCCATCTAGAATGGAGGTTAATATTATAGTTTTATGCAAAGTGTATACACTGCCTGAAGAGGTTCTCCACGACTGTGAACTGGTGAAGGTAGCTGTTGTTCAGCCACTAAGTCATGTCCGAGTTTTTGTGATCTCATGGACCACAGCACCTTGTCCTCCTCTATCTCCTGGAGTTTGTCCAAATTTATGTTCGTTGCATCGATGGCACTATTTAACTATCTTGAGCTGTGGTTAGAATGCAGTATTGTAGACTAATTCTGCTCACTGCCAGGAGTTCGATCCTCACCGGCTCAAGGTTGACTCAGCCTTCCATCCTTCTGAGATTAGTAAAATGAGGACCCAGATTGTTAGGGGCAATAGGCTGACTCTGTAAACTGCTTAGAGAGTGCTGTAAATAGCTATAGCAATAGCACTTAGCCTTACATACTGCTTCACAGTGCTTTACAGCCGTCTCTAAGCGGTTTACAGAGCCAGCATCTTGCCCCCAACAATCTGGGTCCTCATTTTACCCACCTCAGAAGGATGGAAGGCAGAGTCAACTGTAAGCCTGTTGGAATTTGAACTGCCAAATTGCAGGCAGCCGGCAGTCAGCAAAAGTAGCTTGCAGTACTGCACTCTAACCATTGAGCTACCACGTCTCATAGCCGTGGTAAAGCACCATGAAGTGGTATATAAGTGTGTGTGTGTGTGTGTGTGTGTGTGTGTGTGTAGGGATGTGGTGGCTCAGTGGATAAGATGCTGAGCTTGTCAGTCAGAAAGGTCGGCAGTTTGGCAGTTCGAATTCCTAGCGCCGCGTAATGGAGTGAGCTCCCATTACTTGTCCCAGCTTCTGCCAACCTAGCAGTTCAAAAGCACGAAAAAAATGCAAGTGGGAAAATAGGGGCCACTTTGGTGGGAAGGGTGTTCCCTACACCTTTGGCGCTTAGTCATGCCGGCCACATGACCACAGAGATGTCTTTGGACAGCGCTGGCTCTTTGGTTTTGTAACGGAGATGAACACTGCTCCCTAGAGCTGGAAATAACTAGGTGCGAGGGGAGGCTTTACCTTATGTATATGTATATGTATGTTATTGCTAAGTGGTATCTCATTCTCTGCCTTGCCCTTCTCCTTTTGCCTTCAAACTTTCCCACCATCAAGGTTTTTTCCCCCCACAGTGAGTCCTCTCTTCTCATTAGGTGGCCAAAGTATTTGAGCTTCAGCTTCAGTATCTGTCCTTACAAAGAACAGTCAGGGTTGATTTTCTTTAGGACTGACTGATCGGATATCCTTGCCATCCAACAGACTCTCAAGAGTCTTCATCACCACCACAATTTGAAAGCATCAATTCTTCAGCAGTCCATCTCTCACAGCCATACATTATTACTGGGAAAATCATAGCTTTGACTTATATGGAGCTTTGTGATGTCTCTTGTGAAGGTAGACCAGACCAGAAACCAGAATTACAAGCGCTAATACTACCTTTGCTGTAAGGTTACAGAAATGGAATCTTCCAAACCTGAATGTGGTTCTCCCCTCCCTTTATAGGGATAGACAAGATCACATGAAGTGTTAATACCACTTTATCATGCCTTGGTAAGGCCACACTTGGAATACTGCATTCAGTTTTGGTCGCCACGATGTAAAAAAAAGATGTTGAGATCTAGAAAGAGTGCAGAGAACAGCAACCAAGATGATTAGGGGGCTGGAGGCTAAAAAAATATGAAGAACAGTTTCAGGAACTGGGTTTGTCTAGTCTAATGAAAAGAAGGACTAGGGGAGACATGATAGCAGTTTCCCAGTCAGAAGTTTGGAGTTAAGTCAGGAGTTAAGCTGATTGCATTCCACTGAAGACAAGGGAATATTGCAGCTCTTAGTTTGTGTGTAGCACAGCAGACTCCAGCTGTGTCTTGCATTTCAATTTAAGCTGCAATGGTGCTGATCGCTGGAACATTTTCAGTCCTTTCCTAAGTCCTACCAGCTTTGACGAGTTGTTGCCAACTGTGATGCACAAAAAATAATTCCTCATCAGCTGTTTTTATATTTTCTTCCATAACTATTTTGCCCAGAAAAAGAAAGTACAGTGATCTTAAAAATAACTATAATGAGCTTTTATTAAGCATTAAGTGCACCTGCTGCATGCAATTATTTCTTTATGCTTTATCCATAATCCTTCATTTTCAAGAAAAACAATGTTTTAGGAACTGTCAAAGCAAATGAGCTATTCTTCCCATGAGATGTATTATTTACCTTACCAGCCATATTCTTAACATATCTATGGAGAACATTTTTTTCCTGTATTTTTGTTACCATCTAACTGTTCACCAACAGAGATGATTAGGCGACTAGAGGATAAAACATATATTGCTGGAATTGGGTATGTCTTGTTGTTGTTAATTCTGAAGTCATGTCCGACCCATCGCGACCCCATGGACAACATTCCTCCAGGCCTTCCTGTCCTCTACCATCTTCGGGGTATGTCTAGTCTGATGAAAAGAAGGACTAGGGGTGGCATGATAGCAGTGTTCCAATATCTCAGGGGTTACCACAAAGAAGAGGGAGTCAAGCTATTTGTCAGCTCATAAAACATTTTGTATACACATTTTATAGTTGACAACAGAAACAAGGAGGGGAGTTTCAAAGAGCAGGTGACAGCGTGGAATCGAAAGTACATTCCATTTGTATTTTCTTCAAAAACTGACAAGATGACTGAAGCTTCTGCCGTGCAAAAATCTAATTGGAGAACATGATTGATGACTCTTGGCTATGGACGTTTTTTGTTGGATGATACACCCAGAGGTGTTGGGGGGAAAGCAGGGGGGGAGCAGGATCAAGGGTGACAGTGAATTACGTATCTCAGAGTTGGCTACACCCAGGTAAATGCTGGATGTAGAATGTTACCTTCAAATAAATCTTTTTTTAGTTTTGGGAGTGTGGCTTGAGACTCATGATTTAATTGGAGTAACTGCTGGAATCCTGACACTATTCTCCAAAGCACCTGAAGGCAGGACAAGAAGCAATGGGTGGAAACTAATCAAGGACAGAAGCAACCTGGAACTAAGGAGAAATTTCCTGATAGTTTGAACAATCAACCAGAAGTTGTGGGTGCTCCAACACTGGAAGTTTTTAAGAAAAGATTGGACAATCATTTGTCTGAAATGGTATAGGTGTCAACTTATAAAACATTCCTATGCCTGTTTTAGTAGTTGCCATAAAAAAGGGAAGGGGGAGGAAATCTGGAAAGCAGTTGAAAGCAAAAGTACATTCCAACTCTTATCTTTAAAAGATTGTAACTAAAATACCAGAGTTTATATATTTAATTGGAGAACGTGAATGATGACACCCAGCCTGTGAACTGGCTCAATTAGAGAATCTGGTTTATGAGACACCCGTGGGGGAGGGGGGAAACATGGCCACAGGGGACTGTAAATTATGTATGCCAGAGTTGATTTCATACAGGGCAGTGCCAGTATGTCGCCTCTAATGAATCCTTTGAAGTTTGGCTCAGGAATCATTATTTAATTAGAGCGATTGCTGGAATCCTGACAATAGGGTCTCCTGACTAAGCAGGGGGTTGGACTAGAAGACCTCTAAGGTCCCTTTCAATGCTGTTATTCTATTCTAATGCAATTTTGTAGCCTACATATGTTCATCAGCTAAGTTTTCACATGGGGCTCATCCTGTTGAAATATGGGCAGGATCGTGTCAATCGTTTACTAGCCGGGAAGTTACTTTTTTTGAATTAGATATTTAAGATCAGGGTTTATCTCTGCCACCTTAACAGCCCAGGCATTTGTCATCTGCATCGGACTTGCTTTGGACTGCTTTTATTTGAAAAACCATCAAGCCTCAAACAGCAATGTGTAATGTGGCCCTGAATGTGAGCCTTCAGATCTAATTGGATTCCATTATCCCTGCTCCTGACTGGAGGTTTGGGTACTCTAATAGAAACCAGAAACTCACAACTTCCCTAGCTTTAATATAAACAAGTGCAAGACAACAAAGGGAGGGATAAGGCCACAAACGTTGTTTTTAGTCTATTTAAGTCAGATCTGCTTACACCTGGTCCCTTTCAATGGATTGTTTAATACTCCAAGTATCATTCTTCTTTCAAAGAAGGTGCTTTTTTGAAAGGCAAGTAGACTTCCTTTGTTTTTCTTGAAGAGATTTTGCTTCTTTTCCAAGAAGCTTCTTCAGTTCTGATGAAGTTCTAAAGACATTCCGAAGAAGGGAACTGAAGAAGTTTCTTGGATGAGAAGCAAAACCTTTTCAAGGAAAAAAAAAGAGAAAGAAAGTCCTGTCGACTTTTGGAAAAGCACCTTTGGGGTTTCCAGATTCATCAAGGCCATCCTGGCTGTTGAACTCTGGGACTCTGAAGTCCTCATACCTGCAGAGTACCAGGTTTAATGAAAAGAAGGACTAGAGGTGACATGATAGCAGTCTTCTGATATTTCAGGAGCTGCCACAAAGAAGAGGGAGTCAAGCTATTCTCCAAAGCACCTGAGAGCAGGACAAGAAGCAATTAGGCTGTGGGCACACTAGTCCTGCCAGTCATTCTCCTGGGCTTGATTTTGTTGTCTCAACCATCTTCATAAGACTCCCCCTTCATTCTGTTTACTCTCTCCCCTTTAAGAGCTGTTTGTGCATAATAGATACAGATGATCATAATAAGCCATAACATTGCAATCCATCTCTCCGATGCCATAAAAATCACAGTCCCACAGCCAGGCATCCAGTGATGGATTATTACTTGTCTAATGCTATAGTTATGAAAGAGTTCAGAAGGTTGTTTTTTTTAAAGGATTAATGGAGATTAAAATAGTTGCACAACAAAAGAATACATTCTGTGGTGCAAATAAGTCTCCACCTGCATATCAGAGAGCCTTTTTAAAAAAAAAATTTTTTTAGAGGTGATGAGAAGAAGCCATACTGTCTCAAACAAGTCCCTGGTTGGAATTAAAGTGGACAATTTGGTGCCTCAAGCATAGGATCTTGGGCTACTTGACTGATTCTATGATCCTCTGTTGACTTCTTGTTAAACTGCTTTTAAAGATGGGCAAAGGGATTCCCCATTTCCATGATTTCATAAATGGGGGATCTAATATAGCAGTTAAAAGGCTTTTGCTGTCCATTCATTCTTGCTAATATCTAACAGGCAAAACAATAATTTCAAGAGGAGTGAAGAGGTTGAGGAAAGCAAGCATGCTCAGGAAGGAACCTTGTAAATCTACCTTTTTTAAAACTGCGTTCAACACAGTGCAGGAGTCATCATGCCCTTCTGGGTTTTCACTTTTGCTATTGTGGCAAATCTGGGTTTGCACTTTGCTGTTGTCCAAGTGGCACATACAACTCTGCTATACACAAGAGTCAAAAGCATCAGGCAGTTTGTCATTATTTTTAAGAGGGAGGGAGAGAGAGGGAGGGAGGAAGAAGGAAAGAAGGAGAAAGAGGGGGGCAGAGAGGAGGAGGAGGAAGAGAAGGAAGGAAATAGAAGGAAGAAAGAAAGAAAGAAAGAAAGAAAGTTAATCCTGACCTCAGGACCTTAAATTTCTTTGAAGCAATCTTCTTGGCATTTTATTGTTCACCGGTGACTTGTACATGATTAAAGAATCTGCCAGGAAAATTCGTGGCCCCCATCCCAATTCTCTCTAATAATATTATTCTTTTTAGAGAACACCCTCTCCCCCTGCCCAACCCTCTATCTCATGTATTGGGTTTGTCAGTATTGGTAAGCCGAATGCAGTTTGAGGTCAAGAATATGGATTCTCTCTACTTGAGAAAAAAAATAGTTTTGATTCTCCACTATCTTTTATTACTGTGCATGTTTTACCGCCATCCAAATATATTAAGACAGACCGATATTGGCAATCAAATATTTATATCTGAGTTTTAGAGGAACGCTTTATCCATTTAAGTGTGAAACAGCCATATTGGTTCTTATAGTTTCATTTGTTATCATTTGGTGACAAATGGGGCTTGCAAGGAAGGCTCTTCTGTAGAATTTGCATCGTTCATTATTTGGTTTTCTCTCTCTCTTCTGCTTTCCTTCTTTTTTCTTCCAGAATTCAGTGGCCACTTTATAAGCTCAGTTCTTATGGATGCTTCTGTTGTTCTGGAGAGCTCAATCCCAGGGCCCAGGGCTGAAGATAAAGCAAAACCCGGGTCTCTCTTCTTCTGGTCCAGCATCTTTACTACTGTGGTCTCCTTGGTGCTCTCACATGCGCTAACACCGAAGAGGTTACCTAGCCAAGTAATAAAACATCTGCAAATAAACAGCTAAATTCAGAGAAGACCAAGGACCCCACAGCCTTCTTCCCACTCCTTGACAAACCCATCCCCTTCTAGCACTGATGATGTTATCTGGTTGGGTAATGAAACGTCTGCAAGGAAACAACCAAGCTCAGAGAGCACCAAGGAACCCACAGTTCAACCCTGAGCTACAAATATTTTCTTCTATTGGTACCTTTACTACTATCCCACACCAGATCTTGGGCTAGGTGGGCAGGAATGGCCCAACCGGGGAGTTTCCATGGCCTGAGGGTCATTGATGGTCTCCAACCTTCTTTGTCACATCACCCCAGCTGCAATGTGTGGTTACTGTTTGATTGCAATGCACCCAGGAAATATAATAGAGATAATCCTTGACTTATGACCACAATGGAGCCCAACATTTCTGTTGCTAAGTGAGACAGTTGTTAAGTGACTTTCGGCCATTTTACAACCTTTCTTGCCACAGTTGTTACAAAAGGCCTTGGTGGTGCAGGCTGTTAAATGCCAAGCACTTAGTTCCAGCTGCCTGCAATTAGTGCAGGCTTGAATCCCACCAGGCTCAAGGTTGACTCAGCCTTCCATCCTCTCGGGGTAGGTAAACTGAGGACCCAAGATTGTTGGGGGCAATAAGCTGACTTTGTAAAAATGCCGCTTAGTAATAAGCAGGCATATACAATGGAAGGAAGGCTACTGCTGAGCGCATTGGGTTGTGCTCCGAAAATTGTGCAGCCCTGAGTCTCCAGAGAAGGGCGGCATATAAATATGAATTTTTTTAAAAAGGGATCACATAACCCAGGACACTGCAACCGTCATAAATATGAGTCAGTTGCCAAGCATCTAATTCAAAGGTCTTCAAACTTGGCAAGTTTAAGACTTGATGGACTTCAACTCCTAGAATTCCTGAGCTAACACGACTGGAGGAGGAATTCTGGGAGCTGAAGTCCACAAGTCTTAAAACTGTCAAGTTTGAAGACCCCTGATCTAATTTTTGATCACAGGACCATTTGGATGCTGCAATGATCATAAGTATGAAAAGCAGTTATAAGTCACTTTTTCAGTGCCGTTGTAACTTTGAACAGTCACTAAATGATTGGTTGTAGGTCGAGGACTACCTGTATGTAAACATATACAGAATATGAACCCTGATTTGACTATGAATTTGGGCTATGTTTGTGTTTCTTTTTCCTTGTAGTCAGTATCCTGCCTGATTTTGCAAGGCTTCAAATTTAGATGAGATCTTTGTGATAGGATACACATTGCACCGAGGATGCATAGCGAGAGGCAACAGGTAATTAGATTTCTGGTGCTTCAGCAAGAACAGGGAAGGGATACAGATGCAACTTTTGAGATTATCGCTTGCCCTTCTTCTCTCTCTGTTTCTGACTCACTGCTCCCCCTCCTCACCTTGAAACCTCTCCTTGTGCAGCCAATGTGACCTCAATTACTGCTTTCATTTCTCGTTTTTCCTCTCCATGCTCTGCCAAAATCTCTTTTTTTCCAATTTACATGATGACTAAGAATAAACGCCCTTCCTGCCCTTCCAAACACTTGGATGCCTAGATCCTGGCTTGCTTTCTCGTGTCCTGCTTACACTCTTTTCGATGGCCCCAAGAGAGCCAAAGGCTGCCCCTGTCAATGTTTTGATAAGGGTCAACTTTGGGCTCCTGGGGAGAAGTTGAAGAGAAAAGGTGACCTTTCAAAGGATCTGGTTTTCCAAACTCTAGAGATCAGAACATCCTGATGTTGAGAATGTGCTCCAATTTAATTTAAAAAAAGGGCTCAGATCTACACATAGGGTGGACCTCAAGCTTCCAGTAGTCTTGCCAATTCATTCCTTGGGGTTGCAATGACACATTTCACATTTAGTGAAGTACGACATAAGAGTAGGGCATCTTATCTGAGGTAGGTTTAGAGCAAACTGCTCCTGTGCATAAGACATGGGACATAGCACTGATGAAGTTATCCAGTTGGGTAATGAAATGTCTGCAAGAAAACCACCCAGCCCAGAAAGCACCAAGGACTCCACAGTTCAACCCTAAGCTACAAATATTCTTTTCTGTTGGTACCACATGAGACACAGTTACTACAGAGATATCATCTAGGCGTCAGTTTAGATCTAATGCAGGAAAGTCTAAAGTCACATCCAGGGCAACATGAAAGATTGGTCCTCTTTGATGAATGAGATAGTGGGAAAGGCCTTGATGGGTCCCAACTGACAGAGAACACAGAACTTAACATTTGCACAGAGAGCTAGGGGAGAGGTGTAGTTCAGAAGGATGAATCAAAGCATGTAGAGATGGCCCAGATGAGTTTTCCTCTGTGATTTGTTAAACTCCATCAGCAAATGTCCATGTTTCCAGTCATGGAGAACCCATCTATGCAAAAACCATTTTGAAGAAGCCAGTAGCTTCACTGGCTTGCATCCACATTTTTGGCCTAATTGTTGGGAACATCTGAAGTTATTATAATGAATGTAAAAATCAGCAGATGTGGGAGAATCAACTTTCTCCTCCTGCTCCTCTTCCTCTTCCTCTTCCTCTTCCTCTTCCTCTTCCTCTTCCTCCTCCTCCTCCTCCTCCTTTTTCATGGATGAAGAAAGTACCCTTGTTCCTGGTCATCCAAGTAAAATGGTTTTTATTATGTATTTATGTAATTATATTTCAATGGGGCTTGTTAGTTTAATTCTTTTTTAACTATTTATTGTTCTTGTTGTTTTAGTTGTGAGCCCCTGAGTCTTGGAGATGGGGCGCATACAAGTCTCATAAATAAATAAATAAATAAATAAATAAATAAATAAATAAATAAATAAATAAATATCCTGCTGCTAGCTCTGTGCAATTCCTATCCTAACTAGGATAGTGGAACTGAGAGAATCCAGCAGTAGTTTAAATGCAACAACGACAACAATGTGCCTGCCAAATGTCTTTATGAAGGAGTTATTCTCCACCCTGAGAGAACATGGCAATATTTCTCTATAAAAACACCCTAAGCTTAATGAAGGCTAATTCAATCAAAGTCAGTTCTCTTTAGCTGAAGTTTGCTAGACTCTTTCCATAAATTTAAGCAAACTAGGGACTGTTACAGACTACCTGCCCTATATCTGTATCGTTAATGAACATCCCCAAGGACAGTTCTGGCGGCAGTGAGAGGCAGAATCAAATTTCTTCAGCCTATACATTATTTCACTGGGTTGTTTTAAAAAAAGAAATCATTCAATTAGAAGGTCACTGTCTTTTTACTTTTAAGCTTCCATTTGGCATTTTCTATTTTGCCAGAGAAAGTGCATCTTCAGACTTAAGTCCATTGACCCAAGAGGACATGCAAATCCATCCTGTTGTTTTTGTGGGCAGATTCTAGGCACACAGATGCAGTCGGTCCTTAAGATGGTTGGATGTTTGATGCTCTCAGTTCTCATTTCTGAAAATGGGATTTTCTTCTGATATTTTGCCTCAGGCTTGCAGTTAGCTATTCAGCTTCCTTATTTGAGGAAAAATGCAATCTATCAAGACAGGATGGAACGAAAAAAAGAAAAATCCTGCTCAAATAGAAACTCTCTTGAGCACCGATTCTATCTGAATTGTAACTCTTTTAAGTCAGTCCAGATATTATTTTTCTCCTTCCCTTAGTGATAGGGGGAAAAAAGAATAATTTGCATTTCAAATGCCTGATTCTTTTGAAAATGGACACATGTAGTAATTTTTTTTAATGTTATGTTTCTTTCTTAGGAGATTTGAATTCCTGCTTTTTTTGCTCTGGATTTTTCAAGCTACTCCATTGATTAATTGTTCTCACTGTCAGAACATTCCTTCTCCATTCCTAGGGGAAGGTTACTGCAAAATCCCCATTCCCTCCCCACCCCACTAACCTGCTTTCCAGCTCTGTTCTCCTGTGCAGGGCAACCAAAGAAGACCCAAGTGATCAGCTGGGACTCGGGAAGCAGAGAATAGATGTGGCGGGGTCAGTCAGAGGTGGTATTTGCCGGTTCTCCAAACTACTCAAAATTTCCTTTATCTGTTCTCCAGAACTGGTCAGACCTGCTGAATACCACCTCTGTAGGCAGCTGAGCTTCTAAACGCTCCATTTTCAGTGCTGCGTGCAAGTGCCTTAGGCACATGCATGCGCTCAATGAACCAGTTGTTAAAACGGCAGCATCCCACCATTGCCTCAAGTGTTTTGGAGAATAAGTCAATCCCTTCTTTTCTGCGATAGCTCCTCAAGAAAGGGAAAACAGCCATCATGTCTCCCCTAAATCTTCTCTTCAATAGGTTTTATTTCTTTGTGGTGCCCAACTGGATTTACTGCATCTTCAAAGTCAATCTTTCTATCCCTGTCTTCTCTTCCACACCAGAGTTGGTCCTGTTTTGTTTTCGAAGAGTTTTCCTTCTTATGGACAGATAGACAGAGCTCTGTACTCTATTCATCCTTCCTTCCATCTATGGCATTGAGTTGGAAAGGGGGGAAAAAGCATTGGCTTGATCACCAGGTAGACCTGGTATTTTATGTCATGTCTCATATGTCACAGCAGTTTACTTAGAATTCGATCTTAATTGAAAGGGACATTTGTCTTCAGGAGGTATTATTGACCATTCTGTCAAAGAAGCGTGCATTCGGCAGAGAACTTCAATAGCTCAAATGCTCTCCAATCTGGCTGTTGTGGCCATATCCTCAGTCAGAGAGGTGAGCTGTCAACATTGATCAAGTCCTCCAGGAGTTATAATAACGATTGTTTTTTTCTAACTCAGTGATATCTATTTCAAAGGTCTCATATTGAGAAAAGAGTAGCACTGGGAAAGATCCCCCATTTCAGTAGGATCAACCCTTCCACAGGAAGAGTTGCCTGGATGAAAAAATAATTAAACCAATGACTGCAATGTTACAGAGCAACATCCCATTGGAAGAAGAGATGTGTTTACTTAATTCTGTTCAATGCCTTTTACTGAGAGATATGTGTTGGCACAAGCTAGATTCAGGCCGTTGTCTTCATTAATTGCTACATTTCTACAAATGACAGGCATCCAGTAAAGGGAATGATTGAATTTTCTCAGTCATCCAGATCATGTGTCAGGCCAAGTTTCAAAAGAAATCCGGTTATTTACTAGGAGCCACATGTTGGCACATACCCAAATGAAGTCAGCTCTGTCTGATGTAATTTATGGCCCACCTATGACCCTGTTTCCGCCCTCCCCCCCAGGGTGTGTCATAAATCAAATTCTCCAACAGAGCACTTTCGTGGGCTGTAGAAATCACGTCTCTCCGGTTGATCCCAGTAGCCTGGGATGCAGCCTTGAAGAAGGTATGTGTGGAATTTGCTTCTGGTTGTGGCTGCTGTTCCATCAGTTTCCCCACTCCTGCCTATGACAACTCGAGAGCAGGCCAGGAATGCTTTACGAGTTGACATCATGATTGTTCCAATGATGCTTTTTCAAAAGGCAACTGGACTTTCTTTGTTTTTCTATGAAGACATTTCTCTTCTCATCCAAGAAGTTTCTTTAATTTCTGAAGAAGTTCTGAAGAAGAGAACCAAAGAAGCTTCTTGGATGAAGCAGTGCAAGCTCAGAAGATGTGGAGAGACCTGGCCCATAGAATCGCCAAGAGTCAGGCATGACTGAATGGATATCATCATGGACACAAAATAATCCTAGGTGCTCATAAAACATTTAATTTGAGGAGATGATGACAGGTCTACTTCATGTCTCTGCCAAGCGACACATTTGTTAAGTGAGTTTTGCTCCATTTTACAACCTTTCTTAGGATGCAGTGGCTCAGTGACTAAGACGCTGAGCTTGTTGATCAGAAAGGTTAGCAGTTCGGCGGTTTGAATCCCTAGCACCACATAATGGAGTGAGCTCCCGTTACTCGTCCCAGCTTCTGCCAACCTAGTAGTTCAAAAGCATGTAAAAAAATGCAAGTAGAAAAATAGGGAGCACCTTTGGTGGAAACGTAACAGTGTTCTGTGCACCTTCGGTGTTTAGTCATGCCAGCCACATGACCACGGGGATGTCTTCGGGCAGCACTGCCTCTTTGGCTTTGTAATGGAGATGAGCACTGCCCCCTAGAGCTGGAAATGACTAGCATGTATGTGCGAGGGGAACCTTTACCTTTACAAGCTTTCTTGCCACAGTTGTTAACTGCATCACTGTAGTTCTTAAGTTAGTAACACAGTTGTTAAGTGAATCCTAATTTTCCTATTGACTTTGCTTGTCAGAAGGTCATAAAAGGGGATCACTGGGATACTGCAACCGTCATAAATAGGAGTCAATGGCCAAGTGTCTGAACTTTGATCATGGGGATGCTGAAACAGTCATAAGTGTGAAAAATGGCCATAACTCACTTTTCTCAATGCTGTTGTAACTTTGAACGGTCTTTAAATGAACTGTATATATAGCTGCATAATCCCTGGCAGTACAGCAAACATATAGATAATATTTTTCAACAGATGGATGATTATCAGGGGTGGGATGTTACCGGTTCTGCCCGGTTCTAAAGAACTGGTAGTTCTGAAGAGCAGCAGACAGTGAACCGGTTCTGTGCTTGCTGCTGTTTGGCCCACCTGCCCGCCCGGGCTCTTACCTGTCCTTTATTTCCTGCTTTTTCAACCTCAGCTGCTTTGCGTGGCACAGCTGAGGCTGAAAAAGCAGGGGAAAAGAGGCTTTTCAAATGCTGCGCACCCACACACAGTGCTTGTCAGCTGTCCGAGCGGCACAGCTTAAGTTTTGTTTACATGCATGTGCATGCAAAACGTAGTTACTGATGATTATACTGTCTTACTGACATGGACTGTAAAATGGACTGGTTTTCTATGGATTACAGCAATTCCTTCTGTATCCTCGGAGTTTTCCATACAGGTGTTTGCATGGAACAAATGGTTAAAAATTAAGCAATGCCCTGAACTGCACACAAACCATTACATACCTGCAATGATAACCACTCAACACAAACATAATTATTTCTGTCTGCTTAGCAGTCAGAAAGGATTGCTTTGTTTTACAATGTGATATTGTCCTCTGGTACATTTGACCAAAAGTCCATCTCTCTGAGCAGAGTCTAATTCAACAGGCAACAAATTTGGGCATCTCAAGTAAATATGTTTCCAGTGATGCTACCTGTCAATCACTATCCGGAGACATCAGGTGCTGAAACTGGGACCTGATAGATGAGAAACATTTAATCTACACCCGATTGCTCCAAAATGCATTGAATCCCCTGTGCGGTCAAAAAGCAATATTCACATCCTACCACCAAAATGGAATGAAGTCGCCTGTTGACTCAAGCACAATGGCTTTCTATGTTCGTGTCACCATGAAGCTCATAAAATGTCATTCCCAGCCACCTGCAAAAGATTCTAATTTATATTAACAATTTGACACCGGTCTATTTTAACCGGAGATGGATTACATCAGGGCAAAATTTGGGAGCTATCCAGCTGACAGTGACATTAACAATAAATGAGAAATCATAGCCTTGTGCTGGATTACATTCCCCCCCATCTCATCTCATGTAGTGACTTAGTATAGAGGCTAATCTGAATGTAGCCTTAGGCATCAATGCCACGCATAGAAAATTACCTAACTTCAAGCTGCAATTGTAGTTCCTCCAGAAAATCGCTTTTTTTCCTACTGATTCTGAAGTGCCCCCCTTCCCCCCAATGATAATGCAGTTTGGCCACCTTGCAGGAATCAATTTAATGGGGCTGCCCTCTCCCAAACTGCTACTTTTACCTCTAGAAAATTAATAAAGGAGTCCCTGAAGATTTTAATCCGCTAGTCGTTGCCAACTCTAAAGGACAATGCTCATCTTGGTTTCAAGGTCATTGAGCCAGTGCTGCCCGAAGACATTTCTGCAGTCTTGTGGCCAGCATAACATCATGGAGCACTGTTACCTTCCCACCAAAGTGGTACCTATTCATCTACTTGCATTTATATGCTTTCAAACTGCTAGGTTGGCAGGAGTTGGGGTAAGGATGGGAAAACTCACCCCATCGCGTGGAGCTTGGGTCTCGAGCCTTGCCTGCTGACTTTCCAGCTGACAAGCCCAGCATCTTAACTGTGGAGCCATCACACCATCTCTAGAAAGCAAGATTATATTTACTAACCTTGCATGAATATTTGCAAGAGATATTTGATAATGATAAACAACCACCATGCAGAATAGCATTTTAAAGAGCCAATATGTACCAGCAAAAGGCTGCATGGGTGGCAAATTCCATAAACAGCAGCCAAAATAACACAAGGAATTCTCTACTATTGTGGTCCAGAATAACCACACAGGAGCTCCTAAATTCAAACTGTCATGCCTCTTGGTCATAGTGAATCAAAACGAGAGTAATATTATTAGGATCTTCTTGACCACTTCAACATATTTCCAAATTCTGCCTGATGGAACATTAGCAAGAGCAGAATTCTAGAGTTGTGTGATCTCTCCTTTTTGAGTTCAACATTTCTGCCGGAGAAAGTCTCAACTTTTATTTAGCTATAAAGAAAGACAAATTCCTTGCAGATTTGAGAAGATTTTGAGCAGGATCATTGGAGAGTTGAAGAAGAAACAAAAGCAAAGATCTCTTTCAGGATCTTGTTGCAACACTGATTTAAATATTGACAACCCAGAAAGGATGGGGGAAGCTAATATGTCTTAGTAATTGAATCATACTTGATTCTGGCTTGGATGATGCTTGCAAATCTGTCCTGTAGATAGTGGTATTTCCTTTTTTTCTGAATTAAAATTAAATACACATTTCCTTCTAGAGTTCCATGGCTTCTTCCCCCAGGGTTGCTGGAGGTGAAACAATAAATGGCAGCCACAATTCAAACTCTGTGCCTAAGGCCAGTCATGTTATTTGTTTGTAACACAGGCAGAAAATCCCTTAAGTGGCATTTCTCCCCTCCCTGACAATGAAATGCAATAATAAATAAAACAGGGAATACTTTCCATTTCATGACCACAAGAATCTGGCTACTTTCTATTTTATGGAAGGACCAGCCTAGATACTCCTCAGCCCATTCAGGAATTTCCCTCTGATATGACATGTCTCTGCTTTTCATTCCTTCATTCCAAAATCCAGCTTGGTCAAGGTGGTAGAACAGGTACAGATGAGGTACAGATTCCTAGGTCAATTTGTTTCTGTACTTCGAACCATCTTAATCTCCCAAGTTGACAAAGTCATTCCATTTAGTTCAATAATCTGAACCAAAAGAATGATACAATTGATGTATCAACAATAGGAATGATTCTATTGTTGCAATCATAATAGAAAATAAGGAGTCTCTAAATCAAAAGGTCCATGACATTTAATAGCCTTAAACCCTATATATTGGACAGATGAGAAATGATTAATCCAAGTTACAATAATTCACAAAAAAGCAAAGAGTCCCATTTCCCTATCAACACTCTTCCAGACTTTTCCTTCCTTCTAATGTTTGTATGTTCCCTTTGTTGAACAATTCTCTTTGGGATGAAGGTGGTCAACTCGTGAAGCATTCCTGGCCTGTTCTTGAGTTGTCATAGGCAGGAGGGAGGGGAAACTGGTGGAGCAGAATGGCAGCCACAACCAGAAGCACATTCCATGCATACCTTCTTCAAGGCTGTATCCCAAGCTACTAGGACCAACCAGAGAGGCTTGATCTCCACAGCCTGAAAAAGTGCTCCATTGGAGAATATGATTTATGACACATCCTGGGGAGAGGGGGAAAACAGGGTCAGAGGTGGACCGTAAATTACATCAGGCAGAGCTGACTTCATTTGGGTATGTGCCGACATGTTGCTCCTAATAAATAACTGGATTTCTTTTGAAACTTGGCTCGAGGCTCATGGTTTAATTAGGGCATTCGTCAGAACCCTGACAGCAAATCAGCACTCTCCTTAAACTAATCAAAATTACATTCAGACCTGCTCATCTGAGTTTAATCTCTGCATGATCTCCTGGCTCCACAAGAATCCACTAGAATTGGGCAGCCAATAAATTTAACGACACAAATAAATGCAGATGAGAATCTTCACTGCAGTTGGGGAAATCCGCCCCCAACTTGTAGAGGAGAGTTGGGCAGTGGCTCAGAAGATTGCAGTTACCTCCATTCTCTGCTTTCCCTTGTCTATTTGTTTTTTGGTTATGTGACTCCAAACAGAGTTATTTTTAAGGAATTGGAAAAGGTTCTGGAAACTCTGGACTTGGTTTGGAGAAGAGAAAAATGCTCTGGTCTATTTGCAAGTGCCATCTTCTTTTTGAGAGAGAGAGAGAAAGGAAAAGGAGTGTCAGGGGTCCGGCAATTACCCTCATTTAAATCATGAGTCTCTAGCCGAACTTCCAGAACTTAAAGAAGATTTATTAGGAGTAAACATGCCGGCACTGCCTGGGTGTAGCCAACTCTGAGATACATTGTCACCTTTGACCCTGATTTTCCCCCACCCCCTGGGTGTATCATAATTCATATTCTCCAATGGGACACATCCATAGCCAAGAGTCAGTTAGAATTTTGCATGGCAGAAACTTCAACTATCTTTGAAAATATTTATGGAATGCAAGCTGCCCACTGCTCCCCCCTCCCTTTCTGTTGACAACTCTAAAAAGACCATAGAAATATTTTATGAATTGACAAGGAGATTCTTACTAGCATGAATTGAGTTGCTACAATCTAATTTCTGTTTGGAGTTTATTGATAGGACAAGTTCAATCTTTATGTTTCTAATTGACTAAGGGTAGCCCCAACTGTAGATTTCATAATGAGAGCATGCTTCTTTCTAACTAAATCACACTCACCCCGTGATTTTTAACCCTGCCCATGAAGAGATTCATAAATAAAAACAATTAAAGAAGAAAACATCTCCTGACAATTTCTCTTCTTTTCAGCCTATGTAATTTGTGCATTGGTGGTGGCTTGCTGGGTATAATCAGCATCTCTGTTTCCCCATATAATCAACTAATTTTCTCCTTTGAAATAAGGCATCCAGCTTCATGGTAAACAATATAATGAATGAAAGCTATGCCAGGAAGCACAGCACTTTTAAAAACAGAGCAGAGCTAGATAAATAAATAAGGAGAATGAGCTTTCTGGAACTCTGGGCTTCCGAAAAAGGCTCCATTTTATAAGAATCGGTGGCTTATTTTCAGAACAGGGAATGAGCTGCCTTTCCAAATCCTACACAAATAGATGGATGATTTCTCTGGAAGAAAGAAAAGAAAAAAATTCCAGCAATTTTGCAAGAGTTGTCCTTCGCTTGAACGCTAACAAGCATCCATGCCAGAGATGGTATTCAGCAGGTTCTGACCAGTTCTGGAGAACCGATAATGGAAATTCTGAGTAATTCGGAGAACCGGCCAATACCACCTCCGACTGGCCCAGCCCCCATCTATTCTCTGCCTCCCGAGTCCCAGCTGATCGGCTGGGTCTTCTTTTGTTGCCCTGCACAGGAAAACGGAGCTGGAAAGCAGGTTAGTGGGGTGGGGATGGGGAAATGGGATTTTGCAGTAACCTTCCCCTGCCACGGCCACCAAGCCATGCCACACCCACCGAGCCACACCCACAGAACCAGTAGTAAATTTTTTTGAACCCCACCACTGATCCCTGCTACTGAAAAATGTCCTACCCAATTCCCTTGGGATATGCTAGGAGGGCAAAATAGGAGTAGAGGTAATCCTTCACGTACAACAGTTCATTTAATGACCGTTTAAAGGTACAATGGTCCTGAAAAAAGTGACTTAATGACCGTTTTTCATTGTAGCATCCCCATGGTCAAGCAATGTACATTCGCATGTTTTTCCACTGGTTCCTATTTATGACGGTTTCAATGTCCTGGAGGTCACAATGTCCTGAGTCAATGGAGAAGCCAGATTCACTCAACAGTGATGCTACTAACTAAAAACTGCAGTGGTTCCCTTAACCATTGTGGCAAGAAAGGTCTTACAATGGGGCAAAACTCACTTAACAAATGCCTTGCTTAGTGATGTTGATTTTGGTTTCATTTTTGTGGTCGTAAGCCGAGGACTACCTGCATTGCAAATTTCTGCACCAGAAGAGATATGGCCTTCACATTTGCACATCCCTTGGGTGCTCAGTAAGTGAATAAGTGATGGATATCCCAGTCAAGCAATGAGAATCTTCTCGCCATTTCTAAAGTAAAATCTCTTTCGTTAAATGGAAGGAGAGCTATGCAGATTTTCATTGCTGGGTCTGGCTCTTTATTAATTCCTGTATTGATTAACTGTAAACAGGGCTAGGGAATCTGTGCCTTGATGAATATGTGGCGAGTTTATCAATCTATGAGGATAGAAATACGGCATTGTTAATACAAAGCTGTAGCAAATAAACCGTCCCGAAACTGGACAGTTTTATAGTCTGATAATGGCAGCAAAGAGAGATCCTTATGGCTTTCCCGGTTCAAAGGTTTATCACCAAAGTCATATTAATGGCTGGAAATAATGATTCCTTGTTGACTTAAGTATTTGGCTCTTTCAAATGATGTACTTACTTTCAACCAAGGTTTATGCTTGCTAGCTTGCTTTACTTCGCTTCCTAGAACTGGGGTCTGTAGCTTAAATGAGCCAAAGGCCTAAAGCAGATCATAGGATCTTTGTATGAGATGACCATGTCATCAGCCTTGAATCCCTTGTGTGATATGTAAAATTATACCCGTGAAAATATAAAGCAATGGTAACACCATTTTTAACCTCTGTGTTAACCTAAGATAATTTACTGGAATATTATGTAAGAATTTTCCATTGTTTTGTATAAAGGGCACATATTTGGTGGGTTATGCTGACCAGTGTCATGTTAATGATGGAGATTACTGGAAATGGAAATGGGTAAACAGGACAAGGAAACAGATGTTATGCTACAATAACAGGGGTGTTGCATAGTTGGATACATAGCTGGATAGATTGTGAATCCAGGAAAGGAGCAGAGACTGTATAGTTGAACCTGTATATAAACCCCAGCCCGCCTGGGGCAAATGTTTTTGGTCCAAGGGCAGAATTCCCTTTTGCAAAAGCTTCATAATAAACCTCTTATATATTGTTCATGTGTCTCCACATGATTTTTATCACACCTTGGTACACACAAGAGATCTAAATCTAGTCCACCTTGAATTCCTTCTACTTTTACTAACCGCTAATTTCCTTTGGCTGTTAGTAGTTCAGATTCTTGTAGCGAGCTAAAGCTTGCAATAAATCTTTACGCCCATTTGAACTACCTGGATCTTCTGACTTCCCTGGCACTTGACATTTTCCCCCTCAAGATTCAGGCAGCTATCTGCAGAGTCTCTGCAAAGACAACCCCCAATGTCTGATTTTTAATTCACTTCTTTGAGTCATTTATTTTGAAATTAAAAGTCCAAATCTAAATGAAAGTGGCTTTTGTCCTAGCGTCACTTCCTTCTTTCTCTCTTCTTCTCCCTTTCCACCTACTTCTTAGAGTGTAACTGCTAGCTTCCACTTAAAAGCCAAATATGGATACTACAAAGATGCATCTCTTCCTGGCCTAGAACCAGGTTTAGCACTGCCACTAAGCACAGTGTTTAGCCTGAGTTTTTATAGATTGGCATTGCAAGTCATTTTCCTGCTTTCCATTTTAAAGCAGAGCCACATCTGGTTGTGGTGCTAGCTGATTGCTTCAGATTGTGTGGAAAGATGTATCAATTGATACAGCAGGAGCAAATAAGGAGTCAGTCTTGATGAGAGTGAGATCAGATGGTAAAGGACGCATAAGCCTATAGTCTGAGCAATGGGAAACTCTGTGGTCCAGCCTAAGAATGATGCAAATGCAATCCAACCAAATTTCAGTTCCTTATTTGCTTACCCCAGATAGACTGAATCTTGCTGGACTAAACCTATATTACTCTAACCCTAATATATATGTCCGGGGATATTCTAAGGAGTGGCTACCCTGAATCTTTTCCTCTGTATCCTATTTAGTTCCAGGCTATGTTGTCTCTTGTCTTGCCTGCCTCCTTGGAATGTGGTCTCTCCTTTCTGGAATCCTGCTGTGTTACTGTAATCCATCAAATCACTTTCCCATTTGTAGACACAATCTATCACAAAAACAGAGATGGTTTCAATTGATCTTCATCCTCAGATATCTTTTATAACATACTAGCTCGATACCCATGCTTTGCTATGAAACTATGTGATCGGGCTTAGATTTCGGGAGGAAAATAAGGGGAAAAAATTCTGCCTGTGCCTACCAGCATCCATTGGTATTCATCTGGCTAGCATCCTGTCAGTGTGTGAGAGAGTTGAGGGGTGTTTGGAAACTCAAACAGTATTTGCTGTGTGTGCAAGGAGACAGCAAGGAGCCTGGGCATGGCTTAGCTCAACTGTTCTGTACTAAAGCTGTTTGCTGCTGTGAAAGTAAAACTGAAACTGAAACTCATCTCCTCTGCTTGTGTTTTGCATTTGGAAGAGATTTCTTTTCAAGTGGGGAGAGGGAGTAGAACTCCTTAGCATCAGAGCGTGTTAATAACAATATAGGAAATACTAATGCTCTGGTGGTCATTTTGAAAAATCCTTTCTTAGTGAGCACCTTGAAGCCAAGAGGAACATACGTGCCAAATTTCAGGTTTGTAGGCTTTACAGTTCTGGAGATTTTTTGTGGGGTGGAGGATGGGGAAAGGGGAAAGGGGAAAAGAGAAGTGTAGGATGAAGGGTAAAAAAGCATTAACTTGCAACTCTTTTCAAGCACAATAAGATGAACGTAATAATGTTACAGGCTCAACTTTTTACTTTGCATACTTAGTATGTACTCATCATTTATATGATAAAAAGCTTGTCTTATCAATAATTTCCCAAGTCAATTTTTTATCAGTCAAGGAAAATATTTGTAGCTTAGGGTTGAAATGATGACTGCTCTCTAAGCTTGGTTGTTTTCTTGTAGACGTTTCATTACCAAACCCTACTAGCACTGATGATGTTATCTAGTTGGGTCAATGAAATGTCTGCAAGAAAACAACCAAGCTCAGAGAGCACCAAGGACCTCTCAACATTTTATATTTATTTTTTCTATCTCAAGCACAAAACCCAGAAGAGGTTTCCATATAGAAACGAAGTTAGATATATTCTTTCATTGATTAAAGCAGTTAATTTTACCATTTCTGCTAGCTCCATTGGTAACTCCAACCATTTGTTCATTCTGGGAACTGATATATCTTTCCATAATAAGAAAGTTCTAATTCCCCTCCCCCAAATTCTTTTCATCCTCAGGAAACATGGTGGGTGCAAATCCATCTCCAGTCTGTTCTTAATCCAGAACAGAGATGGAGTAATCCCATCTTTTTAATGGAAACTAATCAAGGAGAGAACCAACGAAGAACTAAGGAGAAATTTCCTGACAATGAGAACAACAAACCAGTGGAACAGCTTGTCTCCAGAAGTTCTGGGTGCTCCTACACTGGAGGTTTTAAAGAAGAGATTGTATAACCATTTGTCTGAAATGGTATTGAGGCAAGACATAAAAGAAGAAATATATAACATGATTCTTCTTGATAGTGAAATGTGTGTATTAAAGAAATGAAAAATGTCAGATCATAGGTTCATTTGTTGGTCACTCACTCATATTTGTCAAGCAGGAAGCTTTGTTACAGGTAACCTTGCAACAAAACCACAAGCGTACTGCCGGAAACTAGAAGCTGTGGAAATACACCTTTGACATAGATTAGTGACAGGGGAAGGTATTTTGTTACTGTAGCCTAGCAACAGGGGGGCTGTATTTCAAATAACCAATGAAATGTTGACAAGTTATATTTCTGTGATTTGCAGCTTCTGAAATGTATATATGTGAGTGTAAAATCTATACGAAGTTGTTCAGATGTTGCTTTGGCTAAATTGCTCTGAATCTTTGTGCAAATAAAACTATTTCTGATTCCAAGGTCTGAGTCTTGTCATTTCCTGCAACAGTATAGGGCCTTCTGCTTGAGCAGGGGGTTGGACTAGAACAGTGGTTGACAACCAGTGGGCTGGGGACCACTTGTGGTCCATGAGAAAACTTTGGTGGTCTGCAGAGAAATGTCACCCCTAAAGCACCTCTCAAAGCAATTAATCCAGGCTGCGTGGGAACACAAGGTTGCATCGCCCACATGGCCCACATGAACAAAGGCTTGCGTCCTTGCATTGCAAACAACACAAGGTAGTGAGGGTAGGGGGGAAAGGGCAGAGGGGGAACTTGCAAAGAAAGCAGCAAAAGCCTTTCTTTCTCTCCCCCAAACTCCACCAGAAATGAGTCTTTGGGACCCTGCAAGGCCTCCTGCTCCAAGAGGCTGCGCGGTGTGACAAGTCTCACAAAGACAAATTTCTGGCAGAGTTTGAGGGAGAGAAAGAAAGACTTCTGCTGCTTCTGCTGCTTTCCTTGCATGAAGCCAAAAGTCTCTCTCTCTCTCCCCCCCCAAGAATGGAGCTGGAGACAGTATCCTGCGATCCCAAATAAAGAATGATCGATCGGTAGGAAAACTGGGTGGAGAATTTTCCTGCAGACTTTTTGGGGGGATTTCCCCAGGGTCTCTGGTCTGCAGGATTTAAAATTATGAGTTTGGTGGTCCATGAGGTCCAAAAGGTTGGTGACCCCTGGACTAGAAGACCTCCAAGGTCCCTTGCAACTCTGTTATTCTGCTTTTTCATCATCTCAAATAGCTCCCTCTGGCCTTCCACTCAGACAAAATTGTATGTGACGTGGATTCTAACACCTTGGAGCACCTAAAAGTCACCAAAATCAGCAAAAACTGCTGTGGTATGGACCCTGTAAAAATATAGCTTTGAGAACAAGGGGTTTTTTGTTGTTGAATGAAATGCACATTCTTGCAACAACGTAGATGGTAAACACATCTTTCTTATTTCAACAGCTGCTCTCGGTTCACCTTATAAATATTTCAGGCATATGCATTCTTGGCTGCCTTGTCTGAAATTAACCTGTTTACCCACCACTCTCCTGCCAGTGCAAAATGCTCACGTCTTGTGGACTGATGAAAACTTCATTTGGAAGCACTTTGTAATAAACCTCCCAAGTACATCATTTTATTTTCCGCTTCATATAAAACACTGATGTTCTTTGCTTGCCTTCTGCAGAAAGCACAGTTTGATTTGATTTTTTCTCTCTCTCCCCTTCCTAGAAATAGAACTATTGGGAAATCAGTTTTTAAAATGGCTGCCTAATAGGATCTGCGTTTTGAATTTATATTGTTTCTGGTGATTAAGTTTACTTTGAGGGTTGCCCGGAGTGTTTCATTCATGAAGAATGATTGAGAAAATAATTATAGTGGGCCAGCTCATTGAGAATATTGGCAAACACCGAGAGTGCGGTGCACAATTAGAATTAGGGTGTAAGAAACTGTCACTCTTTGAGGTTGTGGGGTAGTGGAAAAGTGTTCAGATATATGCAAGGAATTGAATTCAGCTTCCCAGAAGGAGGCGTTAGCACAGAGAGGAATGCAAATGGTACCACATGCCAGCAACCCATTGGTTACTCAGTTGGGATAATAATTTTGATCCCTTTCTTCTACTGGAAGAAATTTAAAGCCAGGATACTCACACATAGTCCTCAGATACTATTTCATTATATAAATGCAACAACATCCCACTCCTCCTCCTCCTCCTCCTCCTCCTCCTCCTCCTCCTCCTCCTCCTCCTCCTAAGTCAATTTTCTTCCATCCAACTGAATGAAAACTGCTAGGAAAAAACAGAAATTTTCCACCTTCCCATGAAAAGACATAGCCTGGAACAAAAAAAACCAAACAGATTCAAGGATTGGGGGCTGAATCCTTGTTAATTTAAATTCTCAAATACTTGAAATGCTGACTAAATTTCCTTTCTTTGCCTGGGAGCAGAAGGAGCCCAAAGATATGCATATTTATCATTGTTTTTCTGATCCCTGCAACGCAGAGCATGTTCTGCACCCAAGCCAAGCATGTTCTGCTCCCAAGTCAACATCACCGGCTCTCAGATGCTGAATTTAACACTTCCCTTTTTGCCCTCCCCCCCTTCTTGATTTCTTTGGGAATTTTGCCAAGGTGTTGATTAATATGTCAAACAGAATATTTTGAATGAACGGATGCCCTGTGGAGTGTGAAATGATGGAGAGCAACCAAAGTTATGGCAAGAAAAGTCAGGTTATTTACTGGCTGCTGAAATCAGAAGCTTTGCTTGAAGGAAGTCAACTTGGTAGACAGGTAGAAGAGACGTGAAGATCGGTGCCCTCCCTGGTCTTTAAAGCCATTCTGTGGCCTCCAAAACCACAAAAGGAATTGTAATGTTCTTCTACTCATGATTTTGTGCTGCGGTAAGTTGCACACCACCTCCTTTCTACAATTTCAGGACATCTCCCATGTCCTTTGTCAATTGGTTCTGAAATAAGTCGCTGTTTTTATTTTCAGTATTCATGCTTCTTCTTTTTGCTGGGAGACCCTTGTAAGGTCCAGAAGCCAGAATGTGTAGACCATGTTTCTCAACCTTGGCTACTTTAAGACCTGTGGACTTCAACTCCCAGAATTCCCCAGCCAGCAATTCTGGGAATTGAAGTCCATACGTCTCAAAGTGGCCAAGCCTGAGAAACACTGGTGTAGACTAGTGGTAGGATTCAAAATTTTTACTACTGGTTCTGTGGGCTGGCTTGGTGGGTGTGGCAGGGGAAGGATACTGCAAAATCTCCATTCCCTCCACACTCCAGGGGGAAGGTTACCACCAGTTCTCCGAACTACTCAAAATTTCCGCTACCAGTTCTCCAGAACTGGTCAGAACCTGCTGAATACCACCTCTGGTGTAGACTATTTAGCTGTGACAAAGTCACATTGCCTGGGTTGAACCACAAGGAAGTTAGTCTACATGCATCCATACATAATTTAACTTTATTCCTAATTTTATTCATCACTCCTACTGTGTGTTTTTAAAATAATTCACTGCTCTGGTGTTTTATATTTTGGTGCACATTTTATATTTGTTTCGGTGAATTTTGTGCACATTTTGCTATGCCATATGAAATAAATAAATAGCATCCATTGTAACAGTTAAAATACGCTATAAGAAAGGGGGGGTGATAAAATTCTAACAAGAAAAAAAGATCTATATAATATACAATGCATTTAATATCGATTAATGAAGTCATCGTGAAATCTAGACTATCTGGGTAAGATATTGTTTCAAATTATTTTTTAGAAAAGAAAGACTTTCCCAAAATAGACACCCGATTTGTAGGCTGAATTCATTCCTTAATCTCAACAGGGCAAGTTCCTTTCCATTTTGTGTAAGGTTGTTTAGGTCCCAATTACTGTTGAGATGCTAAAGATGTTTGGCTAGGTTTAATTATGTTTCTTCCAGCTGGACACAGAG
This sequence comes from Naja naja, assembly GCA_009733165.1. Lineage (NCBI taxonomy): Eukaryota > Metazoa > Chordata > Lepidosauria > Squamata > Elapidae > Naja > Naja naja. Next base: position 7,444,240 of record CM019163.1, read on the forward strand.
AACCCTGCAACAGGAGTAACCGATATTCGTTGGCCGAGTGAATGGCACATGCCTGATCTACAGTGGCACATTGGCATTTGGAGACAAGGTTCGAGCGTCCAATGTATTCAAGTGTCCCTGTGCTCAAGCTTAGCTGGCAAAAAACATAATTGGAAAACTAACCTTCCAAGCACACTTGCCAAGAGCTGATCTCAAATTCCATATGTGATTTGCAATAGCAACCAACACTGAGATTTCCCACTGCGAGGAATGAATGTGTGCAGTCCACAAGGAATATGTTTCCATTGCAAATGAAAACAGAAAAAATTCCCAGCTGTGTTTTGCCCAAAGGAGAAGGAAGTTTTAAAATAATCCACCCAAATGGAAACTCATGCTAACTTTTCGCTTTCTAAGAAATACAGAACTTTGGATCCAGGGAAAACTTTATCTCATCTCTGCCAGTTTAAGAGACAACACCCATTTCTGTTATGACCTGTACTGAATGTCTTTTCATAAACAAGAAAGTGAAGAAAACTGCAAAGAATTATAATAACAAAGGAAAAGGACAGTTTGCTGTAGTAGTTAAGAGTACCAGGCTAGACCACAGAGTCTGTGAATTCTAGTCCCATCTTAGATACAAAGTTGGTAACCTTGGACCAGTCTTTCTGTCTTCGAGGATTTGTCCAAGTAGTCAACAGGATTTGGTGGGGAGGCAGAGGGAAAAGAAAAGGAGAGAGGAAAGGACAAGAGAGGAAGAATAATGTAACATGAGAAATTGCAACTTACATTCAGTGGCTTGAGGGACAGATCACAGTTTTCCCCAATGAACTTACAACAAGAGCTTTTAGGAATGAGCTGCATAAATTCTGTATTAACAGGGTTAAGCAATTTTCTGCTCTGCAGATGTTTTAAACACCCTAACTCTAACAATTATTTATAATGTCTCAGGATTATGTCAGGTATGACCCCAAAAAACAAGGGTGAGCCCAGGTGTCAAAAACTAGGAAAACAGTTCTACTATCTTAACAAAAATGTGGGACCATTGTTCTCAGACTCAGATTTCATTGATCGGGGTGGGGTGGGGGGTGGAATCATTGCTGTCTGGAAGTCCAAAAGTTACTCAGAATTGCTTTACACATATAGAAAGAGTGCAGAGAAGAGCAACAGAAATGATTAGGGGACTGGAGGCTAAAACATATGAAGAACGGTTGCAGGAACTGGGTAAGTCTAGTCTGATGAAAAGAAGGACCAGGGGAGACATGATAGCAGTGTTCCAATATCTCAGGGGTTGCCCCAAAGAAGAGGGAATCAAACTATCCTCCAAAGCACCTGAAGGCAGAACAAGAAGCAACTGGATAGAAACTAATCAAGGAGAGAAGCAACTTAGAGCTAAGGAGAAATTTCCTGAGAATGAGAACAATTAAGCAGTGGAACAACTTGCTTCTAGAAGTTGCGAATGCTCCAACACTGGAAGTATTTAACAAGAGAATGGATAACCATTTGTCTGAAGTGGTGTGGGGGTTCCTGCCTGAGCAGGGGGTTGGACTAGAAGACCTCCAAGGTCCCTTCCAACTCTGTTATTTTGTTATATCTTTTTGTAGGGCAGACTTAGTTACTACTGGGATTTGGTTTCCAATCGTTGTCACGGATTGGGCAATGAAGCCAAACAGTGGACAGAACCTTACAAATGTATGTTCATTGATTTACAGGAAAATCATTAACTTGTCTATCATGCAGATGATGGAGAGGATATTTTGTAAAGCAAGAATAAAGGAAAAAAGGAAGCACAGCCTTGCAACATTCTGCACTTAACTCTAGAAATATTAATACACTTGGATTTTTTTTTACCATTTACATGGATGCCAGACTGTTATATTGGTAACTTAATACAACACGTTACTGCTTGGAATTAAGTTACAGAGTCTGCTGGGTTTCTCCCTCCACAATGGAATAGCCATTTTAAGTACATTTTGGACTGCTGAAAAGAGAACAAACAGCTGGGAAATAGAGGCAACTGGTCTCTTTGCCACTCAAAATTGAATTTAAATAGATGCTTTCAACAGAGTAAAGCAACATTAGAGTCGTACTACTGTATGACTTCAAACCACAATGAGGCGTGCAATAAAGAACATATTGCTTTCTTAAATGTTGGTTGACTTGGTTAGTACCCTCAGAGATTTTCTAAACAGTTGTCTCACTGTTCACCTGATCCCAAAATTGGGATGTGCATTTGCAAGTATGCTGTAGGTCTCCTGGTTTCACCCATAAATCTTAGCAAGATCTTATCTATAGGTTGGCTCTTACTTCCCACTAGCTTAAAAAATCTCTGTTGAAAATAGGGAATCATCACATTTTGAATTTCTTCCCCAAATCAGTCGATAAAAGACCTAGGTGTAGGTGATGTCTCTAAATGTCTTTAGAAGAAAGGGACTGTAGCACTAATATGAAAAAAGCCAAGTTCCTTCCTAAAATCAATATTTCAGGATTGAAGAGGCAGAAATCAGTGGTGGGATTCAAAATTTTTTACTACTGGTTCTGTGGACGTGGCTTGGTGGGTGTGGCAGGTGAAGGATACTACAAAATCCCAATTCCCTCCCCACTCCTGGGGGAAGGTTACTGCAAAATCCCATTCCCTCCCCACTCCACTAACCTGCTTTCCAGCTCCGTTCTCCTGTGCAGGGCAACCAAAAAAGACCCAGCCAATCAGCTGGGACTCTGGAGGCAGAGAATAGATGGGGGCAGGGCCAGTCAGGGTGTCAGCGTTCCAGAAAACCTCCACTCCAACAGATAACTCTAAGACAAACATCCAAGTTCTTTGGAGAGTATTTGCTGGTTCTCCAAACTACTCAAAATTTCCACTACCGATTCTCCAGAACTGATCAGAACCTGTTGAATACCACCTCTGGCCAGGATAGCTAGAAACCTAAAAATCATTGGAGAGACCACTGTATTAAGAAAAGGACAGTGTATGTTGGTCACCTTGAATGTTCAAACGTCATCTTTGGTCCATGAACATTTTTGCCAAACTTCCTTCTCTGAAGCAAAGCCTCTTTCATCAGGTTAAATTTTAACGTGGTTCTACTTCTATCCCTCTGCAAAATTCACATTGATTTCTTTACCCGTCTGTAATCTGAATTTTAGAGCAAACATTTCCTTTTTTTTTTAATGGGGGCACATGGAGTTGAACACACTGCAGATTAATCTCCCCAAATCCTAAAGAGTCCATAAATGAAGGGTGCTTTGTGGAAGCTAGCAGAGCAGCTATCTATCATGGAAATTTTTTTTATTAATGGCATCATTTTAAGTAGTGCAAAGTCATGATTCAAAACCCAGAGTTTTTAAAATAAGCATTTTCCACTCCTTTCTCGGGCTTCCCAAAGGGAGATATGTTTTGCTTACTGCAGAAATGAACTCAAGTAAGGTTGTCACTGCTGCCAACCAACTTCATTAAAATGCAAGAGAGGGGAAGGGACGAGAGAAAAGACCACCTTTTCTTTCAACGAATGGTTCATTCACTCCTTTTTCCTTTGCAGATGCTGTGAAGAAACACACACACACGAAGAAAGATGTTAGGCCAGGATTCTCCAAACTGAGTACCTTCAAGATGCGTGACCAACTTCAAGAGTTGCCAGGGATGGTCATTCTGGATGGAAAATCCACAGGTCGGTGAAAGCTGAACAGCTGGGTCTCCCCGTGGCTATTTTTCTCTGCCATCTGGTTAATTGGCTCCAACTGTTGGATTTGAAAATACAACAGCTGAAATGACATGTCCATTTTGAATTTCCTCTGAGTCGAAGAAGAAGGACTGCCATTTCATTCAGTTTTTGTGGAGAAAAGAATTTTGGAACATGTGACTATTATGTATGCAGTTGGGTACCTTCTCTGGTTGTTTCTGGGGATCATTTCTCTCTCTCCCCCTAATTTGGGTGAATTAAAGGAAACAGGAAAAGGGACGCGGTGGCACAGTGGCTAAGATGCTGAGCTTGTCAATCAGAAAGGTCAGCGGTTGAAATCCCTAGCACCATGTAACAGAGTGAGCTCCTGTTACTTGTCCCAGCTTCTGCCAACCTGCCAGTTCAAAAGCATGTAAAAATGCAAGTAGAAAAATAGGGGCCACTTTGTTGGGAAGGTCACAGAGTTCCGTGCACCTTCGGTGTTTACTCATGCCGGCCACATGACCACGGGGACGTCTTGGACAGCAGTGGCTCTTAGGCTTTGAAACAGAGATGAGCATTGCCCCCTAGAGCCAGAAATAACTAGCATGTATGTGCGAGGGGAACCTTAACCTTTACCTTTAAAGGAAAGAGGAATGGACTGAGGTGGCATCAAGGCAAGTCTGAAAAATGACACCAAAATTAGAAAAAATGGGTGCAATAGTTAGGAAGAAGAACCTTGGGAGACAGCGGGAGAAGGACACACAGCTAGGCAACAGACAGACAAAAGATATCTCAAGATCCAATTTGTTTCAGTCACCGGGAACAAAGGTTTATCCTTCCAAGCTTCAGATTCATGCTGGAGCCCATCATCATCATCATCAGCATGAGCCCAAAAGCTTGGAAGGATAAACCACTAGTCCCAGTGACTGACTGAGATTGGATCTTGCAACATTATCCTGGGACATTACGACCTTCATTCGTAAGACATATCTCAGCCTACAGTGTTGAGCTGTGGTGGCGCAGTGGTTAGAGTGCAGTACTACAGGCTACTTCTGCTGACTACTGACTGCCTGCAATTTGGCAGTTCAAATCTCACCAGGCTCAAGGTTGACTCAGCCTTCCATCCTTCTGAGGTGGGTAAAATGAGGACCCTGATTGTTGGGGGCAAGAGGCTGAGTCTGTAAACCACTTAGAGAGGGGCTGTAAAGCATTGCAAAGCAGTATATAAGTCTAACTGCTTTTGCTTTTGCTATTGCTATAGGAGGAATGGGGATATGGGATGCATCTCTAAAGCAACCTTTCCTAGTTTCTAGGATTTAAAGGTAGAGAAGGGGAGAAATGTTTTTAAACTTGCAAGATTGTTATTATAACCTTAGGATAAACAGTGTTAGTGCTCGTGGTTTTGTTTCTTGTCCAGCCCGCCTCAAAATAGGGCTAGTGTCTTATTACGTACACAAGTAAAATGTTGGAACTTCAGTGCTTCTTTCTTAATCTGAGAATTGTGTAGAGCTTTAAACTACACAAGCCTTAGTTCTGTCACCACTCCAGAGGTGTTTATTTGAGATAACCCATCTCAGAAGATCAAAAGTTCATCCTCCCATCCTTGGGAGCAATTGCATCCAAATAAGTAACAAAGTTGAATCTAAGGATCTAGGATCCAGATACCACAGCAACACCACCACCACAAAATTGAGTGAAACTGGTGAATGGACAGCTTCCAGGATCTCTTAAGATCTGGGGGCAAGATGATAGGACCCAAAAGACATTCAAGTGACCTTCAAACGTCTTCAAAAAGAAAGACCAGTTATGAATTGATGACTTCTCAACAGACTGAAGGAGATGTTCACTCAGTTGTCTAGATGATGAAACAGACATTCAGCCCCATGTAATGTCCCAGCTCACCTTTCAGAGGGTCCTCCATCTTTAAACCAGGCTTGGAGCTAGCAGCCATTGAAGCACAATATGTCTTCCATGCAGATGTTGACTATTTTGTATCAGACCTTTCAAACATTCACCATGAGAGAGGAGAACGACACCCCAAGTTTTGATTGTTTCCAAGTCATTGAGCAGCCTCCACCATTTGTGCTTACAATGGGCCATTTTCAACATCATAGATGTGAATGATAAAGATAATAATTGGGTTAACTAATTTGCAGCTTCACTGATAAAATTCATTACCTTTGTTTTCTTCGTCAGGTCAGGGTCTAAAAATAATGAGTGAAAGCTAATGTCATGAGAAGATTCAAGGTTACATTTGAAAAAAAAAAGCAATTATTTCAGTTCATGCAAATGATACTTAGACATGGAGGAGCTGGAAGCATTATAAGCAGTATGTAGCTTTTCCACTGCCTAGTTGCAAATCCTCACTGACACTTCAAATCCCAGGTATTAATATGTTTGATCTATAGAGACAATACTGAGTTAATGTGTTTGTTTTACCTGTAATATTAATATATTAATTAATATATTAACAATTATTAATTAATAATTAAATATTAATTAATTTTTACTTCCACAAGGAAGGTGAGACCAGGAAATCAACTTTTCAGAGAGGCTAAAACTATTTTTATTGAGATTGGCTACAATAACAGAATCTTTCAAGTCTGACTGTACTATTCCCCCTCCTCTTTCTTCTACTCCAGTGAATTAGGAGTGAATGACTTCTTGTTTTCCTCCTCCAGTGAATTAGGAGGAGTGAATTACTCCTTGTTCTTCTACTCTAGGTGAATTACCTGAGTCACTTCCAAAACTTAGCTCATTGTTCCAGATTTTAAAAATGTTTGAACTCCTTTTATCTAGGTAATGGTCCTTGCCTCTCTATATCAAAGTCATCTTACACTCTACAGTTACATGGTTGGGTGCCATAAGGTGTAGCTAGTGTTAACCTAGTTATTGAATTAAGCCATTTTACTTTGCACAGTACATTGAATTATAAATATAATAAATGTACATGCACAATCCAGAGAAACAAAGAAGTTAAGGTTAATACTAACCAAATGTAACCTGTGGGAATGCAACTATTCTGATCAAAGATAATGTATGAATGTAACAAGTGAGATATGGGCTCATCACAAATCCTGGTGGACAAATGAGAGATACATGAGGTGTTGGTGTTTTCACAAAGCAGATGAGTTTTAATATTATGTAAAACTGAATCTATTTGGGGTTAAATCAAATTCCTTGGGTTAATTGAGGTTTCTATGTCACATTAACAATGCCCTCTTGCACTGACTGAGCTAATTATGTAACAAGCACAGGACTAAAGTGTTTACATTTTCCTTCCATCCAGAATGCTTCTTCTTTTATTGCAAGAGGAATTAATGTTCCTTAAAACTAGGAGTAACCAATAATTAGATTCCTCCAAACCAAGAGATACAGCTAACCACACTGAAAGGGAGTGCCTTGGCAGGCTGTGATGAATTTGAATTTGCTCTTAGTATCATTGTCAGCCATTCAGCCATGGCCAACCCTCAAACATTCTACAGATCAGCACTCTCCACGCCCCTCTGCCTCCCACCACCTCCTTCAGATCTGCCGTGGTCATCCTGGTGTCATCCTTTATAGCAGGGGTGTCAAACTCAAGGCCTGGGGGCTGCATCTGGCCCACAGGATGCTTAGATATGGCCACTGCTGATTGCTGTCAGCATGATTAACTTTTCAAGTGAATCTGCTTGCATGACATGGTCAAAGTATGATACCTTTGTTTGCTGATCTTGGCTTCAAGATCTTGGTGGGGTTTAGGACTTCACTGTTTTTGCAGACCATGGGATGTGTAATAGGCATCTCCAACATCACAGTTCAAAGGCTTCCATCCTCCTATCTGCCTTTTTCAGAACCCAAGATTCGCCTCCCTAAGTAGCCATGGGGAAAATTATTGCGTTGGCTAATCTGCATTTGGTTGATAGGCTGGTATCTTTACTCTTCCAAATGTTATTCATGCTGGACATTGAAGTTCTTCCAAGTGTTTTCTGATTTCAGGGCTGCAGTCATGACGTTTGTTGATTTTAGAGCCCAGGAAGATGCACGAATGAGAGAATACAGAAAATTTATCAACAACTCACTCCTGCAAGTTCATGCCAACCTTCCTCATTTATCAGCTGGAAGACTCAAATCCAGGAAGCCCTCATTGGCATTTCCATAACATCTGCCCAACAACTTGGATATCAATTCCCAATGGAAAGCCAGATGGGTTGCTGAATGCCCAGACACAGGAAGACATAAATAACCACAGAAAAGAAGGTGCCAGGCTTTCAACTACAGCATCAGCCATGGACCATCCTGAATAGGATTCACATCTCACACAATATCTGTATAAATAAAGCACAGTATCTCCCCTCATTGTGACTGTAGGGTCCCACATCAAACTATAGATCACATCGTGACTGGCTGTAAGCTGAGAGCACATACCAGTCCAGTATCTGATTTAAAAAAAAATATAAATGATGCTGCACTTCCGTGGTTAGATGGCCTAGGCTAAAGGTCCCCAAACTTGGCAACTTCAAGACTTGTGGACTTCAACTCCCAGAATTCTCTAGCCAGCAGCTGGCTGGAGAGTTCTGGGAGTTGAAGTCCATGAGTCTTAAAGTTGCCAAGTTTGGGGACCCCTAGCCTAAGCATTGATATTTGAACACAGATCTTTTTAACATATTATATTTTATTGGGTTCTACTAATCTAGTTGAAATTGCTAGCCCATGTATGGTACTAAATTAATAATAATATGAGCCCAGGAAGATGAATTCCTTTATTTTTCAATGGTTTCCTCTTAGTACCACTCCCCAAATATTATAAATTTCTTAAAATAAAATTGCCTAAACTCCAACATGTCAACTGCAGGAATATTTTATTCACATGGTTTAATATTTTTTTCTTAACTCCTATTTATGGGCAGAGTACATAAAAACAAATTACTGCTTCCTCCCAATTTTTTAATGTAAATAAATTACAACAGCACTTGTTAACTGCACTAAAATGAAAAATCTGTCAGCATTTTGAAAGGACATTTTTGAGTCCTATATCCAGCTGTTAAAAAACAACCACCACATACACGCACAAGACCCGTTCTTCAGAATTACAAGGCATAAATTAAGTTGGCAAACATAATATTTTCACATTTATTTACATGTTATATTTTGCTGCTTTTCACAATGATCTGGGGAAGCATGATTAATTAATGCTTGCAAATTAAACTCCCTATGAGATATTTACTTGACAGATGGGATATAGTTGCAAGATGTATTCATTATTGCATGCAATTAAGACAAATTCACAGAGGATGGACACAACTCCAGACCACTTATTTTCTTAGAAGTAAAGATATTTAAAACAAAGGATCACAGTTTTCAACAGAAAGCAGGTGGCATGATCTACCCAAATAATCTCATTTTAGCCAAGGTAGGTTGCCACAAATAGATTTGAATAGCATGCATGAAGCAGCAGTGGGATTCAATTTTTTTTACTACTGGCTCTGTGGGCATGGCTTGGTGGGCGTGGCTTGGTAGACTTGGCAGGGGAAGGATACTGTAAAATCTCCATTCCCTCCCCACCCCACTAACCTGCTTTTCAGCTCCCTTCTCCTGTGCAGGGTAACAAAAGAAGACCCAGCCAATCAGTTGGGACTCAGGAGGTGGAGAATAGATGGGGGCAGAGCCAGTCAGAGGTGGTATTTGCTGGTTCTCCGAACTACTCAAAATTTCCGTTATCGGTTCTCCAGAACTGGTCAGAACCTCCTGAATACCACCTCTGGCATGAAGCTAGTTTGGCTTAGTGCTTAAGACACCAGACTAGAAATCAGGTGACTGTGAGTTCTGGTTCTTTCTTAGTCACGAAAGCCAGCTGGGTGACCTTGGATTGGTCACTCTCTATCAGCCCAATCCACTGCACAGTGGGAGGGGGGAATAGGAGGAGGAAGATGTGTTAGATATGCTTGCCACCTTGAATTGTTTATAAAAATAATAATGAAGGTCTTTCAGGCCAAAAGAGGGACTAGAATTCATAGCCTCCGATGATTGGCCAAAAGTCATCAGCTGGCTTTTATGCCAAAGGCAGGACTAGAACTCAGAGTCTCCTGGTGATTGGCCAAAGTCATCCAGCAGGCTTTCATGCCTAAGGCAGGACTAGAACTCATAGCCTTCTGGTGATTACCCCAAAATCTAACTAATAAATAAAATAATATAAAGTTGTTCACTTTTTCTGTTTCTATTTAAATCAGATGGCTGTACAAAATACCATTTGCAGTATTTGAACAGGCCCAGTTTTTTTCTGCACCTAAATGGCTTTCTAGATAGGCTACACTTTAATATCAATTTCTGATAGATTTCCACAAAAAAAAAGTAACTCTTCACCATGTAATGTATATACTGATTTCTTCCATGGAAATTGGGTTAAAAACTATATTCACTGTTTTAAAATTTTCATTTAGCTTTTCAAATTTGCCCATTTGCTGTGCATTCATTGCATTGGTTTTTGAACAAACTCACTGGCAGAACTGAAGGCACAATTAGTCTCGCTTTAGCTAAGATTGTTTCATTATCTCTCAGATCCGGTATAATTTGATGTAGCTGCATGAATCTCTCATTAATAGAACAAGAAACACTTGAAATAGCTTAATTGTGCCACTGTCTTCTTATTTCTGGCTTTTGCTCCTGCCTGATATAATGCAGATAATTTTAACTCTCTCCTGTATCTTTTTTTAACACTCATTTTTTGGAAGTGGGTGGATGCTGACACACAACCAGGATGAAAACTATTTGCTGCGACTATAAATTCTGAAGGCTAAGAAGGCCTTCACACAAGGGTAAGCTTGGTGTGTTGTTTTGGCCTCTAGCTCCCACAGATCCTTTCTGTTAGTTTTTCTGGCTCTGGATTTGAAGTCTCTAACATCTGGAGGGCAGATTGACTTTAGAGGCTCCTTTCTCTTATTTGGCCCAATGTCTATGGAGATTCTCAACCATCCAGGCAGGTTCCCCAACTATTTCCACTGTCTATAGATGCTTCCCTCTGTATACAAAACTCATTTCAAAGATTGCTCCATCAAGGGTGGAGAAACTCCAACTGGGACTTCTGCTGACTTCACTGAGTTGTACATTCTGTGTAAACACATTGTCCTTATTTATGGTACCATATACGTTCCTTCCAGGAGTTCAAAATAATATACATGAGGAGGAGGTGTCTATCCTGATTTTATCGCCCAAAGCAAGACCTCCTCGCAAGGAAGAAGGCCCAAACTCACCTGGTGATCAGAGGTTGCTCCAGGGGTAGGATTCTACCAGTTTGCATCTATTTTCTAGAAGCAGTTGTTAACATCCTAAGCAGTTCAGAGAACTGGTTGTTAGAAGAAATTACTGGCCTAATCCTGTAAGGAAGGCAGAAGGAAACATTCTGGTCTTGCTTACAGAAACTGCCTCTCCATTAACCCTTATTACATTCTTGGCAGGAACGTCTCTGGAGTTTTTTTCCCCTTCTTTGCTGGCACTTTGCTTGTGTGGAGTGACCATTCAAAGTTGCAATGGCACTGAAAAAAGTGACTTATGACTATTTTTCACACTTACGATTGTTGCAGCATCCCCACAGTCATGAGAGGCTAGGCGAGGAGATGCATGCCTCAATGTGAGTGATATTGAGTTGGCCATGCCCAGCCAATAGCATGACCACCAAGCCATGTCCACCCAGTCACATGACCACCAAGCCTTGCCCCCCAACTAAGCCACACCCACAGAACCGGTTGTTAAAAAATTTGAATCCCACCCCTGGGTTGCTCCAATCCAGCCCTTAATCAATACACTGCAGTGGCTCTCTACTTAGGGAATATGGTGCATATTTTTGTTATCCTTGCAATAGGCTGCAGAAGTTTACAAAAAGGAGTCCATCGGGAAGGTCACTCAATTCCATATATAGGGCCATCCTAGTCAAGAGATACCATCTTGCTGATAACCTGGGATGCTGGTTAACCAGCAGAGCAGCTATTACCTCTAGTTTTGAAGAAATCTTGGACTTCAAACAGAGGTGACAACCCCCAAACCCTCCAAAGAACTCCCTCGGGAAGAGCAGCACTGATAACATTATAGATCCTGTCTACTAGAGATTGCATTTAGATGCATTCAGTCATGAACTTAACTTGATTACCATATCAACTCACTTTCTGGATTGACACAATCCTTTGAGCATAAACCACATTACCCAAAGACCTGTAGTTTATAGAATTTGCTGAAACAGGTATACAACACCTAGAAAAGCCCTACAGTTGGCAAACATTCCAGGCTTCCCATGTTACATGAAAACACTTTTAAATCTTTAATCAACCTGATTACCAAATGTAATCCGACCATTGCAGCAGTCAGAAATCACCTTGAAGCCTTTCATTTAACCAGGCCGGTGATTGTTGTGGGAGCTATCCAAGGTCCTGATTTTCCCCCTCTTAAGTTCCTTTTGCCCTCTTGCTTCTTTGATGATCCTTCTTTGACCCTCTCTATTGTGGCATGACTCTCGAAGAACCAACAAACAGTAAAAGAAGGAGCCTCAAAGGAGCAGCAGGTTATGCTTAATATGGCGATTTCATTGAAGGGATATATCTGTGCATTGCAGAACCTGATGAGCCACAGTATAGCGTAGATAAGGGAATGTTCAGAATCGATAGAGCATTAGGAAGTGAAAGAGGAATTGTTTGAAAATGTGCTCCACAGGCTATCCGAGTTTTCCTTCTGCAGTTATCTATAGAACATCATGCAGCCTTTATGGGCATGTGCAGGAGGAATGGATGGCAGTGATGAAATGTGCATTGCGATGTTGCCATAAAAGTTCCACCTCTTAAAGACTTGTGTGTGAAGTGACAACATATCTACCAGTGGTTTCATCTTGTGACATCACTTGTCTCTTTTTAACTGGGGGCCCACTCAGAGTTTTTTACAAGATTGGTGACTATATAAATGTGATGAATGAATGAATGAATAAATGAATGAACGAGTGTATTATAGTATCATTGTAGCTAGAAGCTGATGCCTAGAGCAATTGAGGGGAGAGGACACACATTCCTGATCATTCTTAGCTAACAATATATCAATTTGATATCATCTAGTCACCTTATTGGAAGAAGAGAAAAGAGAGTAAAATAGCATAAGGTCATGTTCTGAAAGATCAGAGTCTGTTTTCTTTGAATTAATCTGTAGCCCCAAACCATTCTTAAAAAATTATTAAGCACTTAAGAATGTTATAACACATGCTTGCATGCATGCACACACACACACGCACACACACACACACACACACACACACATCAAACAGCAACCCAAAGATATGGGAAGGGAACATCATTTATCTTACTGCAAATGTTTGGCTTTTTAGGTAAGTATAATCTGTTTTGTGTCATTGATCAATGTGAAAACACTATGTCCCACTTGCACTAATTTGAAGCAGAACAGAATCATAACTTATGGTTAAACCTGCTGTTTGTAGTGCCATATAGTTGAAGGTGACCTTGTATAGATTCTCAGGTAAAAATATAAGATAACCTGTAGTTTACATTTGCCAATTTCTGCCTGCTTTTCAATTGTCATTGGAAAGGAATGTTCATACTCAAGATCTTGGAAGCTAGTTTTCTTGAGGAAGCTCGCAGGAATACCACTATTTGCATTATGACCCTACAAGCTATCTTTCCCATTTCATCTATAACCTCAGGCATTATTGCAGATCTGAATCTGCATGCAGATAAGCCACTTTGCAAAATTTGAGAGGGCAAAGAAGACTCTAGAAAAAGTACAGAGAAGATCAACCAGGATAATTAGGGGACTGGAGACTAAAACATATGATGAACGGTTGCAGAAACTGGGCATGGCTAGTCTGGTAAGCAGAAGGACCAGGGGAGACATGATAGAAGTGTTCCAATATTTGAGGGGCTGCCACAGAGAGGAGGGGGGTCAAGCTATTTTCCAAAGCACCTGAAGGCCAGACAAGGAATAATGGATGGAAACTGAACAAGGAGAGATTCAACCTGGAAATAAGGAAAAACTTTCTGACAGTGACCAATGGAACAGCTTGCCCTTGGAAGTTGTGGGAGCTTCATTACTTGAGACTTTCAAGAAGAGATTGGACTCCCATCTGTCAAAAATGGTGTAGGGTCTCCTGCTTGGGCAGGGGGTTAACTAGATGACCTACAAGGTCCCTTCCAACTCTGATTATCTGTTTACCTGTTAAGTACAGGTAGCTCTCGACTTACAGCCTACAATCGAGGCCAAAATTTCTGTTGTTAAGCAAGACATTTGGTGTGCTTTACCTCCTTTTATGACCTTTCTTGCCACAGTTGTTAAATGAATCACTGTAGTTGTTAAGTCACCAAACAGGTTGTTATGTGAATCTGCCTTCCCTGTTGTCGTTGCTTGGCAGAAGGTCACGGAAGCTGATCACATGACCCTGGGACATGGCAACCAGCATAAATATGAACCAATCCATCTGGATTTTGATCATGTGACCATGGGGATGCTGTAACAGTTGCAATTGTCAAAAAGGCTCATATTGTTCAGTGCAACTGCAAACAGTCACTATATGAACTGTTGTAAGTCGAAGACTACCTGTATTTGAAAGGCTAGACTGGTAGAAATCACAGTTTGGAAACATAGTTTAGCAACTTACAAAAATAGCTGCTTGTGGTTCAGTGGTGGTATGCTACCGGTTCAGACTGGTTCAAACAACCCGGTAGTAAAAAAGAAACACCATACGATCAGCTGAGAGGAGGAAAATAGTCAGCTGAGAGGAAAAAGAAGAGAAAAGGGCAGTGTCGTGCCCCTGGTGGAGACTGACTCTGAGGGAGAGGAGGAACAGCTGACAGGGAGTGGAAGTGTGGCTCCGGAGGTTGTGGAGGAGGCTGGGGAAGGGCAGAGGCCGGTTGAGCAGTTGGAGGAGGACCCAGGCCCATCCCCGTCTCCATCCTAGGGCACGCAGGGAGGAGAAGATAAGGGAGAGACGTGGTCTCCTCTTCATGGGCTGCAGCTGTGACAACTGAATAAGAGGTCGGACATGCGTACGGATGAGCGCTGGAAACAAAGCACGGAAATATCTCTAGTTTATGGTTCCTCTCTGAGTTAGGCGTCCTTCCCAGTGTGTGTTATCTGTGGACATCCTCCAGCCCTTATCTTGCCTGGTTCGTGTTCCTTTTTTTCCTTCTTCTTGTAACTGTTTGTGTGGGAGTTTTTTGTTTTCCATCAAGAATCTTTGTAGCTTGGAAGCAAAAGGAAGGAATAAAAGGGGCTTCACCTGTTTTCTGTGACTGTGTTTGTTCTGTATCCCACCCTGGGTCATCACATGCAGGATCGGCCCTCTCACCTGCCCCTGTGCTTTTCTGTTCTTTATCCTCTCAGCTGATTGGAGTTGTAGGCCTCAGCTGGTGTGGGGAGAGCTGGGCGCCGGCGTTAGGCAAAGCACGCCCACCAAGCCACGCCCACCGAACTGGTGGTAAAACAATTTGAATCCCACACTGTTGTGGTTTGTTCTTCCATTAAAAGGAGAAATACAGATGACATCATCGGTAATCCACGGATGCCACCATATATAAATGTTGCTTTGATTGACTACAATCTCCTAAGCCTGCAAGCGTTAACCGTGGACTCAAACAAAATGGATAATCCAATTAGCTCATGCATATGCTTATTAGATACAGCAACCATCTACCCATGTTGATGAATTCAGCCCTGGTTTTAGAGCTTCCCTACTGAAATTCTATCCACACTTTTGCAGTTCGGTATTAAGTAATTTGCAATGTAATTTGTGGCATAATTTGCAAACAGATGTATCTGGTTCATTTGCAGCACTAGAAATATTAGATGTTGTGGAAGTTGTAAAATCCATTTTAGCTTCTTTTTTTTTTAAAGGCCACAGAAACTTATACTGCTACAGGAAGGCATTAGTTTTGCTTGAGCTATAACAACAGGATGAAAGAGGAGAAGAAGAAGAAGGAGGGGAAAAAACCCACTGTGCACAGTAATGGATGAAATCTATCTATGTGGCCACTAACCGTCAATGCTGACTTGATGGCAGGCAATCAATCAATGGCCCCAAGAAAACCCAGCAATTTGAAAGTGCTCTGTGATCAAAATCAGTCCCAGGAGGAGAAAAAGCCCAAGAATAGCTCTTTTTTATTTTTGGCACTAGAGTAGGAAGCGCCGAGGCAGTTCTGGTTGAAAGGATTAATTGGTGACATCACCATTGCCCGGGGACACCCATCTGGGGGCTCCTTTTGTGTCCCCAGCAGGAGCTGGAATGAAAGATGGGAGCTCAACCCCACCCCACGTGCAGCTGTTGGGTTTCGAACGCCAACTTGCTAACCTCCTGCCCAGTGTTCCAGCCACTCAAGCCACGATGCTCCTCAAGAGTGCCTAATAATATAATTATTATTGTCTAATAATATAATTTACAATATAAGTATGCAAAGATCCAAAGGTGGTTTTTCAAGAGGCAACTGAATTTCCTTGTTTTTCTTTGAACACATTCCGCTTCTGGAATAACATACTTTTTTTTTAAAATTCGTATTTATATCCCGCCCTTCTCCGGAGACTCAGGGCGGCTTACAGTTTTTGGGATACAACCCAATGCGCTCAGCAATAGCCTTCATTCCATTGTATATGCCTGCTTATTACTAAGCGGCATTTTTTACAAAGTCAGCTTATTGCCCTCAACAATCTTGGGTCCTCAATTTACCTACCCCGGGAGGATGGAAGGCTGAGTCAACCTTGAGCCTGGTGGGATTTGAGCCTGCAATAATCACAGGCAGCTGGAACTAAGTGCTAGGCTATTAACAGCCTGCACCACCAAGGCCCTTACTTGGAAGGGACCTTGGAGATCTTCTAGTCCAACCCCCTGGCTTAGGCAGGAAACCCTATACCATTCCAGACAAATGGTTATCCAATCTCTTCTTAAAAACTTCTAGTGTTGGAGCATTTACAATTTTTGGAGGGAAGCTGTTCCACTGATTAATTGTTCTCACTGTCAGAAAATTTCTCCTTATTTCTTGGTTAAATCTCTCCTTGTTCAGTTTCCTTCCTTTATTCCTTGTCTGGCCTTTGGGTGCTTAGGAAAATAGCTTGATCCCTTCCTCTCTGTGGCAGTCCCTCAAATATTGGAAGACTGCTATCATGTCTCCCTGGGTCCTTCTCTTCCCTAGACTAGCCATGCCCAGTTCCTGTAACCGTTCTTCATATGTTTTAGTCTCCAGTCCCCTAATTATCCTGGTTGCTCTTCTCTGTACTTTTTCTAGAGTCTCAATGCCTCAATACCTAGAGTACTTAATACCTGTGTGCAGGGTTAACAATATAACCGCAGACTTCTTTTTTTTTAAAAGCAAAAGAAAACAAGAGCCTTTTTCATTTCTGTCATAACATCTACTCACTCTATATTCTTCAGCAACCTTCATGCAAAAAAACACTAAGCCATTTTTGCACTTATTATGGAGTTTCGGATTAGTATGTTTGCATACGTTTCAACTGAAATTATATCTCCATTTTCTGAATAGTACTAATTCCAGTTTGCACCTGGTGTGGTTATAGGCAGATGTTTGAGTCCCAAATCTTAACAAAATGTCAGAATGCTCACATTTAGCAATTGCTGCTTTTTATACTCCCTTTCTCAGATATTTCTTGTGTTGGTTTGGATGGAACAGAGAATGAACTGGTTGGGTTTGAGCATCGTATGAAGCCATAATGGGGTTTATTTAGTTAAATGTATTTTGAGGTTTATTTAGTTCAGCGTATTTTGTGAATCCAATTGTTGTTGTATCAAACTATGGCTTACAGCTGACTAAGTTGTGAACAAACAGAGCCAATGGTGGCTCAGCAGACTAACCATGGCTAAGCCCATCATGATTTTTGCATGAGATTTTTGCATGAACACAATCAGAGAGAGAAAATGGTATGTTTCTATAGACATACCATGTCTACCACGTCCACAGGAACACTTTTTAAAATTTTGTCCTCATCCATGATTTTTTTTTAAAAAAGCTATTCTTCTTACTGGCTAATATTATCTAGGCTTGGTAGCTAAGCAAGCTTGCCCCTGTTTGGTGCATAGAAATGACCTCATCAGGAAATTCCAAAGCTCTAGGCTAGATTGGGGATTCAAAAATAATCCCACACAAAGAAAACATCAGAACACTTTTGTACCGTATGTGTAAACACACACACACACACACACACAGAGGACATCTATATGGTTCTGTCCATCTGGTCATCAAGAATTGAGCTCCGTTTGAGGGCACCTTTAGATTTTTTTTTACCACTTCAGTTTCACCCCTACTCACTGTTAAATTCAGTCTTCATAGAGAACTTTTCAGTTGCATTCCTTCTCAGTAGACAGGATTAAAATTGCTCAGAAAATTAGTTTATTAGTTAACCGTATTTCTTTTCAATTGTGCTATTTTATGTCTACACTGGCATGCACCATCGATGAAAAAAGAAGCGGTGGCTATAAATGTTTTGATATGCAAGTTGTATAGCCTGAACAATCTCCTTTCCCACAAACATCTAAAGGGCAGAGATATGGAAAGTTGAAGAAAAGGATCCCTCCCACAGTCTAATTATCTTTCAAACCAAAGGTCAGCTGTACATTCCTACAGACATCAATTTTCTTCCCGAGATTGAATGCGATGGCATTGTTCATAAAGAGAGAAAGAACAAGGAGCGTGTTTTTATAATCTTTCTCCCCACCCCCACCCTACCATCCAAGAATTAAAGAAAAAGTAAAGTAATGCAGAAGGAATTCATCATTTTTAGTACTCCCTCTAACAGAGTTAGCACACTTTTGCCAAGCTGCATAAATATATAATTAGAATATAGAACAACATAGAATAACTGGAAGGGTCCTTGGAGGTCTTCTAGTCCAATCTGCTACTCAAGCAAGAGACCCTATTTATGCCATTTGAAACAAGTGTTGTAGCCCTCCAGCAGCTGGTGGAGCCGGCAGCAGAGTCGGACAGTAGCGAGGAGGTTGGGGAGGAACCTGGACCAGTCTTGGAGACTGAGGAAGGCTCAGACGAGGGCTCTGCATCAGAGGCAGAGATGGGGCCAGGGCAGGCTGACTGTCATGGCCAGGGCAGGCTGAGTCTGCCTTCAGACTCAGAAAGCAGTGAGGTGGAGGAGTTTCTGGAATTGGTTCCCAGCCTGCGCATGCACAGGGCTACCGGAAGACAAGAACAATTGAGAAAGCGGGGTCGACTCAGGAGTAAGGCCACACCTCAGAGATGATTGGTCCCTCCCATAGAACATAAAAGAGGAGTGAATGGGACGTGAGCTTTTGCAGGAAGCAATTAGTTCGTCTGGTCGGTTCAAGCTTTGAAAAGTTCTGTTTGACTCTGTGTTAAGTTTGGCTTTGCCCTGCGTTTGGCAATTACTGTAGTTCTCTGGCAGCATTCCAAGTGTGATAAGCTGGGTGTTTGTAAACATTCCCCTGAAAGACTGTGAAGCCTTGCAGGCTGTGAATGAATGTAATTCACAGCCGTAGAAATAAGAGGTTTTGCCAGAACTAAGATTGTGTTTTATGCTTTCTAAGGAAGCCTAGGTCAGAACAACAAGTGGCTATCAGTATTAGCATACATCTATCTGGATGATACCTAATATTAGATTGTTTAATCTATTGCAACCTAATCCAATTATTCTCAGTTGCAAGAAAGCATAATGAATCTGAATTTAAGAGACATTTTCTAGTGGTAAAGACAGTCTGAGAGCGAAGCAGCAGTTTGGAAGGACCAGATTTATTTAAGCAGAGTCACACACACACTTACAAACAAGTAGTATGTGTGACCAATAAGTTTCTACCACAGCCTTCTGACACCAGACGTTCCTTTGATATTATCACTACAGAAATATTCTTGGTTTGAGGGAAAACACATCAAATTTGTTCCCTCAAAGGCATCTGTATGTCTTGCAAACTTCTGTAAACAACATCCTGCATTCTGACATTAGAAATTGACCCATCTTTGATCAGGATGTGCTTACAAAGGCTTTAAAAAAAAGTCTACTTAAGAGCATCTGGCTAAGATGGAGTACTTGTCAACTCTAGGGAATGATCTAGGCAACAGCTGCCATCACCAGACAGAAATCAATTGATTCTTGATTACTTACGTAGATGTAGCCTGAAGCAAAAATGGTTCAATTTTCAGAAAAAATATGGAGTCAGCAGTGGCCACCTTGAAGGGGGACAACCCCAAGCTATTGAATGGGGACTATTTGTCATTTGGTGTTTAATCTGAAGCCTGATATTTGTGGTTTAGGCAACATGATTTCTCATGAGTTGAAAAAAGAGGTTCTTGCCCCACAGCTAAAATAGATGATTTGCTTATATATTCTTAGAGTGGGGAGAAAAAGAGTTACTCTGAAGTGTCTGACAAAAATATACACAATGCATTTTATTTATTTGTTTGTTTGTTTATTTATTTGTCGAGCATGTATTAGATAACATGTATAAGTATAAACATGATTATTAATACATGAAATGGATAAGAATAAAAGGGAGCATTAGGACAGGGACAGTAGGCATGTTGGTGCGCTTATGTGCGCCCCTTTTTTAAAGGTATTTTAAACATATCAGTTACAAGATATTGAAATAACCATTGGGACATTACCCTGCCCTGGAGGCTCCCCCACTCCCAAGAAGGGGAACTGATTTGCAAGCAATTTATCTTATTTATGTGTAGGAAATGTATCATTCCTTCTCATCTTGAAATGGGCAATAAAAGCAGTCAAAAGAAAAGAATCACAGAAGATATGAATTGTTTGTTTTTGGCTTTGGTCGTAGATCCAAACTTAAGAGATAATGAAGACCAAAATGAGAAAGAGGAGGAAGAGAAGACGTGAAGTTCCTTTATCACTTTCAGATTGCTGTTTGAAATATTAAGTGAGAAATCTATTTCTTTGGATAACTACATTTTTTTACCAGTTCCACTTTTTCTTGGTCACCTCTGAGTTCCAGCCCTCGAGTCCATAAATTATTTGAGAGGGTTATTATCTTATTTGTGCAGGTGGCAGTCAAGTGATGTCAAATGTGTAGCTTTGTGCATGGCATGGATTATGAACTCTATCTCATTTGCATCGTGATGTCATGGTACGAGGGATGCTAATTTAGTACTTGGGGCAATAATGTCACGACACAGACAATGTCATTGTGGCTTCTTCTGAATGATTCAAAGCATGTCTGTGCATGTCTCTGTGTGTGTGTGTTTGTATCTCACATGAACTTTTGTAACCAATATTTTAAGTCTCCCTTTAGGCCTGGCTTCATTTACTTATTGATGTAGGCAGAATTGGCTCACGCTTCCATAATGTGGAATTTTGTAATTACTGTAGAACAAAGAACAAGGTACATGTGGAAAGGTCTGATCAATTTAAATTATGAAAGAGCCTATTGCAGGCCAAGCAAGAAATGCTGAAAGCCACAAGCATAAGGTTTTAACACCTTTTTTTCCCTTTACAAAATTCAATATTCATTAAATACCAATCCAGATTACAGATTCAGCCCATAGCTTCACTCAATCATATCCTTTTATCGACTTCAGGCTGGGAAGTTGGGGGCAGGGAAGGCAAGAGGAATAATAAAACATATGGAAAGATGAAGCCAAATAGGTGTGTGTAGGTGTGTGTTTTCTGAATAAGGTGCTTGCAATTTGGTTTAGAAATAATTAAAAGTACAGACGAACAATCATACGTGAAGAGATGAAAGTAAGTTTGATGTGTTCTCACAGCATAACTACCCCACTCTGCAGCATCTTTCAAATGAAATATTTTGGGGATGGGGTTTCCTTTTGTCTAAAAATGGCACTATTGACAATGAACGTGCATCCCTAGGAAACACAACTCAGATGTAAAAATGACTCCATTCATAATGGTATCATGTCTTGCTTTTGGTCCAGTGGTGATGCCATTGCCTAATCTAAAACATCTGAAGTACAGGGCAAATGAATTTGGCAACAAAATGGGGGGTGGGATAGAAGATCACCCTCAAGCATGCTCTTTTAGGACATACCATTTTACAGAGAAGAGAGGGGAGGGTAAGTCTGTATTCCAAAGCACCTGAAGGCAAGACAAGAATGGATGGAAAGTGATGTAGGAAAGAAGCAACCTAGAACTAAGGAGTGAATGAATAAACTTTATTAAGTCAGAACTAAGGAGAAGTTTCTTGACAGAACAATCAATCAATGGAATGACTTGCCTCCAGATAGTGGGTTAATCCAATACTGGAGGTATTTAATAAGGGACTTGTGATGACCCAGACTATATCAGAAATACAACAGAACCCAAAACATAACTAAAAGTCCTTTAATGCCTTCAACTTGGCTTCACTGTTTAATTGTTCACAGTGGAGGAGTAAACCATTTTCAAAACAACATTTCAAAGGAAAGAGACACAGTTCAAATTCAAAGAGCCAATAACGAAGCAAAAACCAAAAACAAACCACACTGAATAAAGTTCCACGACAGACCAGGATAGATAATTGCCAACTTCAGGAAGATAACCAGGTACGGTCTGTTGGAAGAACGCCAACCAAGATAAACCTTCTTTAGGAATAAATTTGTCTCCAGCGTCTTTTAGCACGCAGGTCCAAACTCTTATGCAAATCTCACACCTGCAACCCATGAAGAGGATCATGGCCCTCTCCTCCTGAGTAGACCATGTTTTACCCTGATCCTCTCCTCCCTGCATGCCCTAGGATGGAGAGGGGATGGGCCTGGGTCCTCCTCTGACTGCTCAGCCGGCCTCTGCCCTTCCCCAGCCTCCTCCACAACCTCTGGAGCCACACTTCCACTCCCTGTTGGCTGTTCCTCCTCTTCCTCAGAGTCAGTCTCCACCAGTGGCATGGCAGGACTGGACAATCATTTGTCTAACAGGTGGAAGCTCATCAAAGAGAGATCCACCCTAGAATCCAATCAATCAATCAATCAACTTAGGAGAAATTTCCTGAGGAGTGAGCACAATTAATCAGTGGAATGGCTAGCCTCCAGAAATTGTGGGTGCTCCATTACTGGAGGTTTTCAAGAAAACTTGGGATAAATATTTGTCTGGAATGGTATAGGGTTTCCTACTTGAGCAGAGGGCTGGACTAGAAGACCTTTAAGGTCCCTTCCAATTCTGTTATTCTATGGTATCATTTATGTTCTGTTCCTACTAATCCCTCACATTCAGCGCTCTATTAAATTTCCTCAGACAGCTTTTGCCAAGTGGGGGAAAAGAGGTCTTCTCTCTTGGGTGGGCTCCCTAAAGATTTATTATATTTTGAAAGCCTCGGGCTGTCAGATAACAGATGAAATTGCTATTAATGTAGTATTTGAACACGGTTTTCCTCAGGGGTACCTTCTTGTTTAGACAGGTCTTTGGCTGGCTGAGGTGATTATGTTCCTTTGCTCCAGGCAGATTGTTTTCCATTCAGTTAGCTTCTATTTTCATCCTGCTTATGTTTGTTATCTACTCAATTTTTTTTTCACTGTTATCTACTATTACTACTTTCATACCTTTTTTTTTTCAAAAAAAAAATATCATCACTTCTTGTAGTTAGCTGCTTTGAATCTGCAGTGGAGGCTGGCAGCCCAGGCGGTCGGAGGAGAGATAATGAAGTTATCCATTTAAAATATTTGCTTCTGTAAAACAGGTGGGGGTTTTTTTGGTTAAAAATGTTATTTCTTCCGTCCTGTTTTTTTTTTCTTCCTGAGAGCTGAAGGTGACTTGCATGGAGGTTACCCTTAATCTTATTTGCACAGCAACAACCTGGTAGGGGAGATAGTATTGCGATTGATTGATTGGCTCAGAGGAAGTCAGTGCATTCCATAGTCAAATGGAAACTTGAATTTTCTCTGTATGGGTCAAGTTTCAGACCTTAACTAGGACTCAGACATAAGAGTATTCTTTTGCCAACATGAGATCACAACCCATATCCAGCCAATATGTGTCATAAAATGTGAAGAAGGTTGCCTTCTGGATAGGAAGCTGGAGTTTCTCATCTACTAGGGAAAAGAACATTTTTTTTGTCATTTAGTGACTCTGTAATCCCTTGCGGGGTGGAGTCTGAGTATCATGCCCTTGTTGGAGTCTGATTCTGAGGGGGAGATTGAGCAACTGACAGGGAGTGGGAGTGTGGCTTCGGTGGCTGTGGAAGAAATGGGGGAAGGGCACAGTCTGGCTGGGCATTCAGAGGAAGACCCAGGGCTACCTCCTCTTCATCCTAGGGCATGCAGGGAGAAACGGAGAAGGGAGCAACGTGGCTTATGGGAGAGGAAAGGGCCCTGATCCCTTTCATTAGTTGCAGCTGGGAGAACAGGATATAAGAAGGGTGTTTGCACACAGAACCTTGCTGGAAGCAAAGCGTGCATTATCTTTGTTGAGGCTTATCTGGGTTTTGGCATCCTCCCAACTGTGTGTGCTTCGTTATCTTTTGGAAGTCTGCAATTTATTATCCTGGCCTGTCGTGTTAATTACTTCAGCGTGGTTTGTGTTGTTGTTTTTATTTCTGTTAGATTTGCATGAAGAGTCAGACGTGGAGTGCTTCAGTGAAGAGTTTATTAGTGACTACAGCTCATAACAGACCCGACTTGGCTGGTCTGTGGCTGCTACTTATAGCCAGCAGCTTGCAGTTGCCTTTTCCAATTTTCTGACATCATTTTAACCATTTTACAAGGGGTTCGACTGCATGACTTCAGACTGACGATATGTTTGATTTGGGACTGTCTCCAATCACACTGGGCATCCAATATTTCTAGAATTTTGACTTTATATGAATCTTTTCCCTAACCTGCTAGCTTCTTCATAAGCGTTTTTTCCCCAATGAAGATAAATTTAATATGTTTGAGAAAAATGCACATTTGAAATAAGAAAGTTTATTTCTGGCATTGCACATTTGGAATGTATTTCCCACAATGTAGACTTTGCTTTGCAAATCTTTGTCAAGGATATTGCAAAACTCAAAAAAGCGCAGATTTTGATTGAGGGGAGATGTTGGGGTCTTCCTTGATGCTCAGCAGATTCAGCAATTTGTAAAACAATTGGGGACAGACTGAACATACCTTGGTGTGGCAACTTCTAATGGAGGAACTAAAGAGAAAGATCGGCAACTATAGTTTCCAGGAAGCACATAGTGAACTTGATTCTTCACTCAGTGCAGGATAGCATTTGCTAATGGGAAGTTTTCTCCACTTATGGTCTAGCACAGTGGTCACCAACTGGTGGGCCGGGGACCACTTGTGGTCCACGAGAAAATTTTGGTGGTCCACAGAGAAACGTCCCCCTCCAAAGCAATTAATCCAGGCTGCGCGGAACACAAGGCTGCGCTGCCCACATGGCCTGCCCACCCGCTGGCCCCCACCCTTTGGCTGAGCACAAACCTTACCTTAAGTAGAGCCACATGAGCTGGAACTGTAAGGTGAGACCAATGGCAGGGGAGGGAAATCTGCCCCCAGGTGGCTTGCTGACATTGGTGGGAAAGTGGGTCCCATATTCCAGAGTTGCAGTAGTCACAGGGCTGGCCCTTTGGTTATCCCGGAGCAGCTCCTGCAGTCCATGGCAGGCCGGTGCACCCGGGTGGAGGAGCAGCTGCTCCCCCGGATGACCAAAGGGCCAGTCCTGTGACTATTGCAGCTCTGGAATATGGGACCGACTTTCCCACCAGCGTCAGCAAGCCACCGTCAGTCAAAATTCATATTAGTGATCTGCGGGATTTAAAATTATGAGTTGGGTGGTCCCTGAGGTCCAAAAGGTTGGTGAACCCTGGTCTAGCAGGTAAGGACCATTCAGCATTTCATAATGTCAACATAACAGTTCTCAGCTCTTAACTATGAGATGAAACAGTTGGAGTCTATCTCTTTCCCAAAATTTTGTTCCACCACAAAATTATAGGTCTGGAAGGGACCTTGGTGGTCTTCTAGTCCATTCGCCTGTCCAAGGTTGGAGTCCTTGTACCATCCCAGATGAAAGACAATCTTTCCTTGAAAACCTCCAGAGATGAGGTTTTGTATAATATTGATTAGGCTTGTATTTTTTAATGGTTTTTATTGTAATTTGTACTGGATTTCTTTTATTGTTTGCCACCCTGAGTCCTTAGGGAGAGAGGGTAGCATACAAGTCTAATAAAATAATAATAATAATAAAAAATAATATTCTGGTGTGCAATGCTCTATAATGTCATTTTGAGGGTAGAAGTTGAAATAATTTATGTCCATGATGTGAGGGGTCTCAGAGAGGTCTACTATAAGGCCTTTTCTCTGTTAGGTTAAACATACCTAGTTCCCTTAGTCATTTATTGTACAGTTTAGTCTCCAGACTCTTTATTATCTGTGTGGCTCTTCTCTGGGGCCTTTCCAGGGCCTCAGCATGGGGTTGACTTCTCTTATTAGCAGATTCAGGAATTTAAAAAAAGAGTGAGCTCAGTTGCCCATAGAACATAAATATTCAACATTCAATATGACAGTATCCATGTGTGTAGAATTCCACATTGCACATGGCCATTAATGAGAATTCTGGGCATTGAAGTCCACACACCTGGAAAAATTTCTAAGATGGGGTGGGGAAAATCCCTGCTTTGCTCTATAATGGTTGGAGGGACATTGGCAGAACTGCAGAGGGAAGATTGCGCTGTGGCTGTGTTCTGTGTTGTTTGCTCTAAAAAGGTTGTGCACACAGTGGTTTCATTTGGCATCATTTTCAAATCCTCATGTGTGCTCTCACTTTGAAAATTCCACACCAAAAGGGAACAAAGCCACATCTTTAAAACCTTCACAATTTGCAAAAAATCCAAATCAAACAGAAGCAAGCTGATGTAAACTTAAGCAGGCAACAGGCACATGCATTTCTCAGTAAGAAAAGACAAAATACCGGGTGAATTATGGCTCACCCACTCTCATCAAACAAGAAATGTCAAAGAATATGGGTTCATTTACCAGGTTTTTCATTTGAGATTTTTAATGCTTCAGGGCGGCTTTTTTTTTAATAGCCTCCGGAATCCAATACTGGGAATAAACAAATGAGGGCAAAATGCATTATTCCAATGAATGTATATTCTGTCTGTCTGCTTATTTGGAGTTCCTCTCCCAATATGAGACTGTAAAGAAGAAAAAAGACAAGAAAATAGAGAAATGCTTGTAAACTAAGCTGGAGGAGGGTGAGGTGAATGAAAAAGCCACAGAGAAATGCAGCAGCAAATTAAAAACGTTAAAAAGAGAGGGTCCCTTTTCCAATATTTAAAGGCTGCTACCTCTTGGATTGTGAAATAAAATTGCTATTTGTTCCAAAGATAAGTACATAGCTAGTAAAGGTTAGGAAACTTCTTCCCCGGGTACCAAATATTTTGCAGCAGAACAGGCTTCAATTCCAACTTTTCAAGCATGGGCTAATGTTCAGGAATGCTCTCCTATCGGGATTTTCTGCACTGAATGGCTTAGAACAGATCACACCCCAGGGGCACGAACGGATCCAATCCAATTTTCCAGTCCACAAATTATAGCCCTGAAATTTTGTCGGCGATTGCTAAACTGGCAATTTTCAAGAGAGTTATTTTCTTCAAGCTTTTGGGTCAACCCAAAGTCCATTCAGTTGTGCAGCCTGTGGGTCTTACTGCACTCCTTCCACTTCTTCATCTGAACCCCTCCTGCCAAATAAACACATAACCCCAAAGCCCCATGCTCTGGTTATATCATCAGAGCCTCAATCAGAGCCTTGGAGGTTCTCCAAGGCCCCAAATGCCTTTTCCTTCTAAACTCAAGCTTGGTCAAGGATTAGATGCGGTCTTCCCTATGTTTCTAATCATCTTGTGTTGAAGTCTGCTAT
The DNA here is from genome assembly GCA_009733165.1 of Naja naja. Lineage (NCBI taxonomy): Eukaryota > Metazoa > Chordata > Lepidosauria > Squamata > Elapidae > Naja > Naja naja. The sequence continues at coordinate 7,471,650 of CM019163.1, forward strand.
GCCATTTCTCAGCAGTTTGCTTCTCCTTTAAAACTTCTTCCTATTCTGTCTATGGAGGTTTTCAGTCACCCAGGTCATGGTTTGTCTCAAAGGTGCTTTTTCAAAAGGCAACTGCTTCCCTTGAGGAAGAAGAGGTTTTGCTTCTCGTCAGAGAAGCTTCATCAGTTCTAATGAATTGACAGAACCGATGATCAAAAGCCTGGAGATTAAAATGTATGCAGAATGGCGGCAGGATTTGGGTTTGGCTGGTCTAGAGAAAAGAAGAATCAGGGGTGACATGACAGCAGTATTCCAGTATTTGAGGGGCTGCCACAAAGAATTGTGGATCAAATTATTCTCCAAAGCACCAGAGGGCAGGACAAGAAATAACCATTGGAAACTACCGTGTTTCCCCAAAAATAAGACCTACCCCGAAAGTAAGGCCTAGCACTATTTTCTAAACCTGCCCTAATATAAGACCTACCCCGAAAATAAGACCTAGTGTAAATCTCCAGTTCCAGGAAGACTTTTCAGGGAGCAACCATGCACCCACGAAACACGCCCCCTACACACTCACACCCACTATTTGGCACCATAAATATAGAAGACCTACCCCGAAAATAAGACCTAGTGTGTTTTTGGGAGCCAAAAAAAATATAAGACAGTGTCTTATTTTCGGGGAAACACGGTAATCAAGGAGAGAAGCAATCTGGAATTAAGGAGAAACTCACTAACAATGAGGACAATTCACCAGTTCAATAGCTTGCCACCAGAAGTTGTGGGTGCTTCATCACTGGTTTTTTTTTTTTTCAGAAGAGACTGGACAGCTACCTATCTGAAATGGTATAAGTTCTCCTGCTTGAGCAAGGGGCCAGACTAGAAGACCTCCAAGGTCCCTTCCAGCTCTGTTCTATTCTAATTCTTCTTCCTCAAAGGAAAAAAAAAACATAGTCCAGTTGCCTTTGGAAAAAGCATCTCTGTGATATCTTCCTATTTCATTTTTTAAAACTTGCTTGCGTTGTTGTGTTTTATTTTGGATGTGGCTTGTGGGCTTTCCTTCTTTTATATATTTTTCTGTGACTCTAAAATCTGCCTTGGTGGTGGAAATTGGATATCCCATGGAGAAAAGGCTGCTCTCATTTCCCCAGTGGAAATTGGCCCATGGGAGAAAAGATTCTACTTCAGGAGTGGTATTCAGCAGGTTCTGATCAGTTTTGGAGAACCGGTAACAGAAATTTTGAGTAGGTTGGAGAACCGGCAAATCCCACCTCTGACTGACCCCGCCCCCATCTATTCTCTGCCTCCCATTGAGTCCCAGCTGATTGGCTGGGTCCTCTTTGGTTGCCCTGCACAGGAGAACGGAGCTGTAAAGCAGGTTAGTGGGGTGGGGAGGGAATGGAGATTTTGCAGTATCCTTCCCCTGCCACGCCCACCAAGCCACGCCCACTGAACCAGTAGTAAAATTTTTTGAATCCCACCACTGCTCCACTTTATATCTTCCCTTGAGATTTAATAGAATCATCAGAAACCAAGGAGACTGCAGGCCAATGGATCGACAATTGTACAATAAAAGAATGAACATTGTTAGATACGAAAAAAATAAAAAGCAAACTGTTGCTAAAGAACCTCATGCAGAAAAGTTCCCCCATTCATTCGTCTCCTCCTGCTTTGCACTGAATGGGGAAAAAAATTGACTTTGGAAACATCTCTAAAATCGAAGAGAATTTCAGCAAAATTTCTCCTCTGCCACCTGCAGTGATCCAGTATGTCAAAAGGGCAATGAAAAGATATTTGGATATAAAGTTGGAGCCAGTCTCATGATAGGCTGGGAAAACAGAAGCATCTTTCAGAGTGAAAAATGGATTTTGGCACAGCTGCCATGATCGGATAACATTAAATCCTCTCTGGTGGTGCACCGGTTTGGCTTTTGGCTTGCTGGAAAGCAGAGATGATCCTGACTCTTTCCTTTCTCCACTCTGTAGTTAAGGGAGGTTAACTTAAGGGAGATTTATAGCTGCTGAACATCCTGGATCCCTCCCGATCCTAATTCAATCCAAACGCTTCCTGTTCTGGCATTAGCATGTTCGACCTTAAATCTTTCCACGGCGCATCCGTCTCTGGAAACTCTCGATTAAATGTCAAGGGAACAACCTGTACAAAGCTAACCGCATGAGGTCACAGTATTCTACCACTCTCCACTTATCCTTCCAGTGACCCTGGAGAGCCCTGTGGCTTTCTCAGCTTCCAGTTCACCAATCCAATATATTAGGCAGTAATGAGACAAACCAAAGACTTATTTGAAAGAATGCACGTATTGATGGATTCCTGCAGATGCTCAACTTAAAAAAAAAAATCGGTCCTTTTATTTCTGGAGTGCAGTTTTCCACTTTGCCTCCTGAAGCTCTCCTGGTTGTGAGAAATCAAGACAGGGGCTTGAATGGAAGTTCCTTTTCTTTTTTCTTTTTGAAATATTTTTTTTATTATTTTATATCATACATTTCCTTTCTTTTTTTTCTTTTTAATAATTATTTATTTTTTAAAAACTTTGCACACCTCTATTTACATTGTTAATAATATTGTGTCATCAATAGTACATATATTTACATTTATTCCTATACATTAATTCTTATTTCTGTGTTGTACCCATTTATACCATCTATCCCAAACTGCATAATATTCTGATTCGTCCTTGTCTTTTAATTCCGCGGTAATTTAATTTAATTACATAAATTAATTTAATTAATTTCCTTTCTATGTTGAGCAGTGTGCTCTCTAGGTGTCCAAGGTGTTAACCTACAAGCATACAAACACCATCATCTTCATTTATTTATTTATTTATTTATTTATTGGATTTCTAAGCCGCCCCACCTCCCTGATCATATATAAACAAATACGCAGTGTCATGCCCCTGGTGGAGACTGACTCTGAGGGAGAGGAGGAACAGCCGACAGGGAGTGGAAGTGTGGCTCCGGAGGTTGTGGAGGAGGCTGGGGAAGAGCAGAGGCCAGCTGAGAAGTCAGAGGAGGGCCCAGGCCCATCCCCTCTCCATCCTAGGGCATGCAGGGAGGAGAGGATAAGGAAGAGACATGGTATCTTGGGAGGAGAGGGCCTTGATCCTCTTCATGGGATGCAGGTGTGAGAACTGCATAAGAGTTTGGACCTGCGTGCTAGCAAATGCCAGAAACAAAGAGTGTTTTATTCCTGGATGAGGTTTATCTTGGTTGGCGTTCTTCCAACGGACTATACCTGGTTATCTTCTTGAAGTTTGTAATTAATTATCCTGGTCTGTTGTGGAACTTTTTCAATGCAGTTTGTTTTTGGTTTTTTTATTGCTTCGTTATCTGCTCTTTGAATTTGGACTGTATTTCTTTCGTTTGGAATGTTATTTTGGAAAGAGTTTAATCTCCAACTGTGAACAATTGAACAGTGAAGCCAAGTTGAAGGCATTAAAGAACATTTATTTACTTTTTAGTTTTTGTTACATTTGTGGCACACTCCAGGTCATCACACGCAGTAATATATAAACAAATATGATAACATCAATCATATTTTAACATATATTATCTTCTATTATAGTATCGATTATATAACCGGATATAATATAATACCATATAATCAGAAATACTTACTCAGCTGTTTTTCTTTCTCCTATAAACCATATTTCACCTAATTCCACTCCTCTAACCTCAATATCTGTCATCTAACCATTTATAGAATAGTTCCCATGTTATGAATTAGTCCAAATCTTCTTTTCCTTTAATTTTTAGAGTTAACCTAGCCATTCCTGCACATTCCAGAATTTTTTTTATTATAATATCATCTGGGGGGATTTCTGGATTTTTCCAACACTGTGCATATGCAATCCTAACTGCTGTTAGGATGTGTAGAACCAAATATGTGTTACCCTTATTGTAATTTCCTGGAATCATGCCCAACAAAAATGTTCCTTTTCTGAGAAGATGCTGAAAGTACTCCGTAGGCAGAAAATCAGGATGCCTTCAAAAAGATCCTGGCCTTCCCTTGGAAATGCCAATGTTAAATTTTACCTCCTATATAGGATATCGGATCCATCTAAATCTAGCCCTAATCGCCATGTCCTGCATCCACACATTTGTTACTTTCTGCATTTTGTGAAAAAAGATATATTTGCACAAACATGTAACATTGGTGAAGGGATGCAAGAACTGTTGGCAGATAAAGGAGACAGTAGATAACATCTCCTTCAAAGAAAAAAAAAACCAGAAAGTCCAGTTGCCTCTTGAAAAACTACCTTTGGGAAGAGATGACATTGCAGCCCCTGGAAAATTTGGGAATGTGATTAAGACTCCAAATAACTGTGCCTTGATTCTCTCTGGGATAAAATTAATAGAGATTCTATTGTTGTACTCTATGACAATAGTCAAACTCCAGCAGTTCTCTTTGGCATCTGTTTCTTGACTTTAGTCTTGGTCAACTTTGGTCTTAGGATGGACAAGTTATGGCTTGACCTCAAACCAATGAGGACTGAGCATGCTTGGAGCTCATAGAATGTTGATACATGGTTGCATTAAAGTTTATGCAGATTCTCCATCATCCAGGTCATGGTTTTCCCAAAGGTGCTTTTTCAAGAAACAACTGAACTTTCTTTGTTTTTCCTTGAAAATGTTTCTTGCTTCTCAGAAAGTTAGGAACTAGGATGAAGAAAATGGAAAATCAGGAGTTTAATCTCATTATCTTGCAGATTCCACAATCCCATTTGTATGTATGGGGTTGTGTGTACCCATAGACACATGCATGTACATTCTGCTCCATTCCTCCTCACTCGTATGCTCAATTTCCAGCTAGGGAAAATAATTAGTCTTCCATAAAAGATCTATCTCCAAAGGCTCTTGTTTAATGGAACATGAGTGATTTATCACAGTAATTTCAACTCCTTTGTATGTTGAGAAATCCCAATATTCTGAACAAAGTCTATTATAATATGCATAAATTATGTACCACAATATCTGCATTCCATGCAGCTGAATTTAATGGTATTTTGTTCCACGTCTTTCTGGGGATGAGTTGATGGGATTTTTTTTCTTAAAGGATCTAGTGATAGAATCCTGGATTGGTTAGGTTTGTCCAACCTAGATAATAATTTAACAGATAGTAAAGTTCTCTCTCCAATGGAAAACAACTAATGGAGGTCAAGAGAGTAAAGGAAAGGGCAGCTTCAAATACAATTAGATGATGTGGCTCAATGAGTTTTGCAAATCCAGCCTTTATCTTAGCAAGTTGTATGAGCTGGGCCATCATATTTAGTCATTACAGATCTTACTTGCATGGTCTATTAACAAAGGAAACATCTGTTAAAATTTGCAGGTAATCCTTGACTTACAACTATAATTGAACCTGGAATTAAGTCCCATCAGCCATTAAGCAGGTTATCATGTGACTGTGCCAGATTTTATGACTTTTTGCTGTTGTCATTTAATGATTGCAGCTGTTGAAAAGTCATCATGGTCTGATTAAGCAAACTTATTTTTTGCAATGGGTGGGTTGTTGTTGTTGTTGTTTTTTTTGCCAAAAACTGGAAGTAATCACAAAAGGTTTTATTTCTGCCTCAATTTTTCTGAATCAATCCTACTATCTCTGCTTATATCATCATCCACAACCGTTATAATTTTGCATTTATTTTCAATTTGCTTCTGGATTATTCCTGTTTCCTGCCAGCCAGCATGATGTAAAGTCAAAATCCATCAATTGATTAATGCAATTGGTCAATCAATCAACAAACTGCAATACAAATCATCTAAACGTTGGTGGAGTGTGGATGGATTTCATCAGATGTATCAAGTCTATTTTTATGGACTGGTCATTGGGGCAATAAAGAGTCTATTGTATTCTTCATCACTTCCATGGAGAAGAAAGTTCAATCATTGTTAGGTGCAAGCAATCAGATCCGTGCATGAAGGATTCAAGTTGACTACTTTATTGTGTTCTACCTATAGTACAGGAATCTGCCCAGACTGCTTGCTTCTCTTGGGAATAAGCAGATAAGGTCTGATGGAACTTGGGGGTGAGTCAAACTGATGCTTCGTGCAGCTGCATAAAGACTCAAGGCTAATTCCATGCTTGACCCCTCCTCCTTGCAGTGTTGGCTTTTTCCCAACAATAATTTAATCCACTGCAGAATTCCTCTTGAAAAGGCGACTTAAAAGGCTTCTCCTGAGAAAGTTTCCTTTATCACAGCAGAGTTGTAAAGCAGAGTAGCAAGCCACCCTTTTTATCTTTGGATTGTCTTCTTTTTTAAAATGGGAGTTATAGAGAAGCAACAAAATGAATACAGATTGTGTCATTCCCACTGCCTTCCCTTACCTCCAAGCAACAATCACAATAATTTTGTAGCTCAAAGTAATTTTCAAGCTTTTATGCTCAACTTCATCTCCATGACTAATGTTTTAAGGGAATATTTTGGAGACGAAGAGAGAGGCATCTCCGATGCAGCGGGGGTGAGGATAAGTCAGATAAATTTAGCACACTCCTTCTTTTTTCTTCCAGCAGCACACACATTTTGCTATGCACACTGAGGCTCTTAACAATAACAATCACTCCAGGCTGTCATGCGAAAAGAGAATGTTCTGTAGGCATATGTGGATGGCATCTGTATGCCGAATGGACGGCCTTGTCTAAAGTGGACTACAAATCTAGGTTAGTGGATTAAACAGAAGTGATCTGGGGTTTTACCAGGACAGAATACAGCAGTCTTTAAATAAACACAAGGGATCATAAACTCCCAAGAGAGGCTTTTCAGTATAATTATGGATGGACAACATTTCTTAACAGGGGAGAGGCCCCTATCTAAAGTAAAGGTAAAGATTCCCCTTGCACATATGTGCTAGTTGTTTCTGGCTCTAGGGGGCGCTGCTCATCTCTGTTACAAAGCCCAAGAGCCAGCGCTGTCCGAAGACGTCTCCATGGTCATGTGGCCGGCATGACTAAACGCCGAAGGCGCGTGGAGCTCTGTTACCTTCCCACCAGAGTGGTCCCTATTTTTCTACTTGCATTTTTACATGCTTTCGAACTGCCAGGTTGGTAGAAGCTGGGACAAGGAATGGGAGCTCACTCCGTTATGTGATGCTAGGGATTTGAACCGCCAAATTGCCAATCTTTCTGATCGACAAGCTCAGCATTTTAGCCACTGAGCCACCATCCCTTCACCATCTAAAAGATAGGCTGATAATTCTAAGGTGGGTTGTCATTTTTTTCTGTAATTCAAGTCAATCAAATTGTTTAACTTTGCTGTTGGTTTTACCTGTTAACTATATAGTTAATAGGGGTGTGTGTGTGTGTGTGTGTGTGTGTGTGTGTGTATAAGATAGATGTTAGGGTGGGTAAACTGTGTTGTAGAAATTTATAAACTGTGTGCCTGCTTTGCAGGGGACAGGATTATTATCTTTGAAATATATTTACCAGTATTCAACTAGCGGGTGCAATTGATGTATAGGTTTGTTTTGTTTTTTCCTTTTAAAGCACTTTTTGGTGTAGTCTTGTCTAGTTTTGTTCTGCTTTTGTACCTGTTTTTTATTTTCTTTTTCCTTATTTTTGAATCTCTATTTTAATGTTTTGAATAAAAAATTAAAAAGGACAACCAAATCAATTAGAACATGACCCCAAGGAGTATTTCAATATTGTGGATTTCTTCATTCATTCACTTTTATGGGGTTATTGAATCCAAAGGACTAAAAAAATAAGAACATTGAATTTCAATAGATTACAGTGGGGAATAAAAAGGGATGGTGGGTTGGTGGGTTCACATGAATCTTCTGTCCCTGGGCCTCTCAGATAGCTCTCAGTTTCAGTTCATAATGCACTCTATCTTGAGTATGTTCCAGTTAGTATATTGTTATTATGATTTGTCCCATAGTCATCCAGATGTTGAGAGTTGATTTTAATCATCCATTGAATCCTTCCCAAGAATCTGGGATCAGCAGATGTTGCTGGGTGTTAATGTTTGATTATGATAACGATCATTATTGCCATTTACATACTGCCTACCTAATAGCTTTACTATAGCCACTGTTCCAACTAATGCAACAACCACCTTCTTCTCTTCTCCTTCACATAAAAATGCAAGATTCTAATAACTTAATATGCACCCAGAGCATGATATTCATGTAGTTAGGATGCTGGGTTGGTAGTCAACGAGCCCGCGTTCAAGACCTGAGTGCTACTGCGCGATGGGGAGAGCTCCCATCATTCATTCCAGCTCCTGCTGACTCAACAGTTTGAAAGCAAGCCACTGTGTGTAGATAGATGGGTATCAATTCAGTGGGCAACTTAACAGAGATATGAAAGGAGCCCCCAGTGAGGTTTCCCTAGGGCAACGGTGATGTCACCATCTAATCTTTCAACCAGGAAGCACCTCCAACATGTGAGCAAGTGAGCAACCTAAGGTGTAATCCAGAAAGCTTTTTGTTGCTGTTTTATTAAATATTAGGAACACAGAAACCCTCCCTGATAGTTCATAAAGTATCTAATGGTCTATCACTAGACCGAAGTCTATTTTCTACCCATTCCTAGGTTTGCAAAACACAACATCTAAAGTCTAAACATCTGCCACTGGGGAGAAGACAAAAGGGAAAGAGGAAAATAAAAGCTGAGCTGAATGGGAAGAATAAAAATGCATCCATGAACCGATGCATTTGGGATTTTTAAAATTTAATGATAGACTAGAAATGAATGATCTCAATCCTCTAGAGAGTTCAGCCAGGTGCAGAGTTTCTGTTCCTGGGCCTTGAAGTCCTCCTTGTCATTGTCTCCCTTAAATAATCAACTTCTTGTTTTTGCAGTCTGAATATCTGACTTTTGATTCTTTTTCGGGCAAGTTTAGAAGGTCTGTAGATGCCAATAAGAAATGTATTACAAATATTCTGCCACTAGAAAAAGAATAATAATATTAGTGGTACAAAAAAAAACCCAACTAAAAATCCACTGCCTAATAAATTTTGACTTTAATTAAACTCAGATAATGGGAATGGCAATAAAGTATAAAATCTTTATCTCAAATATGGTGTTTCAGGGGCAAAAAAGGGAGGGAACAATGGGGTCATGGAGCCCACAGCCTTTGAGTATTTTTCATCCTTTTTGTCTGCAAGCACATTTTCTGCAAGAAGCTTGGTTCACTGAGAGCAGTTTTTAATACCAGAAGGTAGAAGTCTGGAGTTATCAGTGGTCTGACAGCTGAGGTATTGATCCAGAAAAAAAAAATATACGAAATCATTTTACACCATCTGCCACACAGGTGTTATTCACAGGAGGTGCTGTGGAAATCTGGCCACCAACCTTATGGAAGGCTATCAAGGTTGAACATAGCTGGGAAGGGAATGACTGTGAAATGCAGAAGGACTTCAGAAGAAATTCCTCCCAAGGCAACAGTTACTACATTAAAATTCCCAGAACTTTTTAGTGTAGATCAGAAATATGGAGGAGGAGGAGCAGGAGAAGGAGGAGGAGGAAGAAGGAGGAGGAGGAGGAGGAGGAGGAGGAGGAGAAGGAGAGGAAGAGGAAGAGGAAGAAGAAGAAGAGGAAAAGGAAGAGGAAGAGGAAGAGGAAGAAGAAGAAGGAAAGAAGGAAAGACTCATTCTGAAAATTTAGAACTAAGGAGACATGTCCTGACAGTTAGGACAATTAATCAGTGGAACAACTTGCCTCCAGAGGTTGTGAATGCTCCAACAACATTTGTCTGAAGTGGTGTAGGGTTTCATGCCTAAACAAGGGGTTGAACTAGAAAAACCTCCAATGTCCCTTCCAAATCTGTTATTCTATTATTCTATTCTATTTTATTCTATTCCGTTGTATTCTGGTTTTTTTTCCTTTAGCTGCTCAAAAGATTTGGCTTTCTTCCGCTTTATGGAATCAGCAATAGAATGGAGAAAGTCTTCATTCTCTCTCATCCTTATGTGTGATCTCCCAGATATTGAAACAATCCCTTGTTATGCAGTGCAAATGGAAAACCAGGGAAATACAAATCTGAAAAGCTTCATGACAGTGCCATAAGAGCACTTTCCAATAACAGTGAGAATCCGATGAGAAATTAGCCAAAGACAACTTATGTTTTGGGAAGTTCAAAGAGTCCTTGCAACTTTTGGGCTGTTGTGAGTGGTTAACTGGAAAAAGACAGAAGCGGAGCCACAAGCATTGTCTACGATAGTTGAGGGTTCAAGCACCAGAGACTGTCACTCAAATGTCAAGCACAGGATTTGAATGCGGGGCCAGGAGAAGAAGCAATAGAAGGCTGGAGTTCGAGGGGGCTTGGAGACTACTCCTATGTAGCCTCAAGCTGGTGTGCTTTGATTAGGGGCACTGCTGGTCTTCTCTCAAGGAGACACAATCAGTTGTACTCAGGCCTTTACTGCTCTCATCATCTAATTAGGCTGGGTGCCTCACCAGATGCTGGCCTTCTATTATTATCTGAATTGGATTTTACCTCCACAGACTCATTGTCTCTTGAAGCTGCTGTAGGTATCTGATTGCCTGCTAACACTCAGTGTGAAGGAACTGTCTAGCCTGCTTCTTCAGCCTCTGATTCAGGGGAATCAGGCAAGAGCATAATATATAAACTATACTTGCCGGTGATCACCTGGGAAAAGAACCAAGGGGTTTTTAGGCTGTTGGTCTGAGCCTCTGAGCTTGGCAGTTTGGTTGCAAATGTTTCGTCACCATTCAGGGAGTGTGACTCCTAGAGCCTGAGATGGTGGTGAAACATTTGCAAACAAATCGCCCAGCTCGGAGCTCAAGCCAACAGCCTAATCTACCAACCAGAGCTACTAATATTCAAACACATTTCAACCGAGGGGCTTTCACAGAGGGAGAACCATTTGATGGGTGAGACGATGCTAAGAAACTAGCAGGAGGTGGGTTGTGAAGAAGTTAGAGATGGAAAGAAAGAAAGAAGAGAGAGAAAAAGGGGAGGAGGGAGAAAGAGGGAGGGAGACAGGGAAAAGGAGAGGGAGAGAGAAGGGGAGAGAGAGAGAGAAGGAGAAAGAGGGAGGGAGAGGGGGAGGGTGTTACACAGCATTGGGATGCTGAAGAGATACAGGCTCCAAAATGATTGAAGGCCAATCCTGAGAACAAATAGACCCATCCAGTTCGTACCTATTCGCTAGAACCTGTTGTTAACATTCTAAGCAGTTTGGAGAACCGGTTGTTAGAAGAAATTACTGGCCTAATCCTGTAAGGAAGGCAGGAAGGAAACATTCTGGTGTTGCTTACAGAAACTGCCTCTCCGTTAACCCTTATTATATTCTTGGCAGGACTAGACTTCCTGTCTCTGGAACATCTCTGGAGTTTCCCCCCCCCCTTTGCTGGTACTTTGCTTGTGTGGAGTGACCATTCAAAGTTACAATGGCACTGAAAAAAGTGACTTATGACCATTTTTCACGCTTACGACTGTTGCAGCATCCCCACAGTCATGACAGACCAGGCGAGGAGACGCGTGCCTCGATGTGAGTGATATTGAGTTGGCCACACCCAGCCAATAACATGACCACCAAGTCATGTCCACCAAGTCACATGACCACCAAGCCATGCCTACCACCTAAGCCACGCCCACAGAACCGGTTGTTAAAATTTTTGAATCCCACCCCTGGACCCATCTGCACGTTTATTTAAGTTGCAGAGCAATTGGGATGAAGTGTGCTTTTAAGCACAGGGATTGGAGCTAAGCAATGATTATGAAGCAATTCATACAACTATAATGCTATTTATTTAGAAGACATGCATTCTAGGCATAGCTAAAGCTTAGAATCTATCTATCTACATCCTACTCAGACCAAAGTCAAAAAAAGCATGGGTTCTGTCCATGTGTGTTTTGGAAGAAAGACAGAAGGAAATGACCTGGATTAGCAATTTCTTAAGCAAAACACAGAGGCAGTAATAAATTTAAAAAAGGAGAGTCAGAATCAATTCTTTACTCTCCATTTACACCCTACTGCCTCTTTGTGGTCAGAAGGACAGGATATGCTGATGAAACCCTTGCATTGGACTTGCATTGCCCACAAAAACTTATGTTGCATAGTGATATATCATCCCGGGACTGGTCAGAATAATCATTTCCTCAAAATGCCTCTAGCTAACCCAACTTCAAGACACACAATTGCCTGAAAACCATGATGAAATTTACAAGCGAGATGCAAGGAGAGAGAAAAAACCCAAACCTTAGACTGTTAGAAAGACTAACAATATTTTCCACCTGAGTGCAGTAGTGTTCAATTTCAGCTCGGACAATGCTCTGTTGAATCAGGGCTCCCAAGAAATGTGCAACCAATGTACTCTAACAATCTGAAGATTCAGACAAAGCAAGAACAGTGCCTTTTGTGCTGAAAGTTACTGAAGATACCACAAGATTAGGTAAGCCAGCAGGCTATAAAACCCTTGCTTTCAAGAGCTAAGTAGGCGGTGACCTCGGCAGCCTCGTCTTCTAAATGATAGACCATGGTTGTCAAGGAACTTGTTAGCAAAAGCCATTTATAACCTTGAGCAAATTCAGATCCACCCTTCACTCCTGTCACTTCCTCTGTCAAGTGCTACATCTATTAACTCCCCTCCATTGCTCAGATATGGAGAGGGAGAACAATTCCTTGTGCAAGTTCAGTCACATTCTTTTAAACAAAAGATTCCGGTGTGATACAATTGTGAGAAAGGCCACTCAGCACTGCAGATACCTGCCAAGGCTAATCCATCCAAAGGCAGCCCTTTCATATCCTTGTCTGTCAATCTTCTCCTTTTCCTTGATGCTTACTTCTTGATGAGTAACCTTGCTGAGAAAAATGAGTGAACTGGCTCAATTGAAGAAGAAGAAGAAGAAGAAGAAGAAGAAGAAGAAGAAGAAGAAGAAGAAGAAGAAGAAGAAGAAGAAGAAGAAGAAGTTGTTTTCGCTCGACAGAATCTCAAACGCTAAAGATGGACAGATATACCGAATTATAGGCCCGTTTCATCACATCCAGTATTACAGGAAGTGACGAAATGAGCCTATAATTCATCCTGAAAAGCTTGCAGAGGCTTTTTCCAAGCCTCTGGGAGGCCGAAAAAGGCCTCAAACCAGCCAAAAAAATCAGCTGTGAGGCACACACATGTGCAGTGAGGTAAGTTTGCCTGTGGCTCGCATGCCAGCACAAATGGCTCATGTCATAGGTTTCCCATCATGGCCATAAACCATTGATTCTAATATTTCTTGTTGTTGTTAGTTGCAAAGTTGTGTCCAACCCCATGGACAATGTTCCTTCCTGTCCTCTACCATCTTCTGGAGTCCATTGAAGTTCACGCCTATTGCTTCAGGGACTCCATCCAGCCCCCTCCTTCTCTGTCGTCCCCTCCTTCTTCTATTGCCCTCAATCTTTCCCAGCATTCGGCTCTTCTCCAGTGAGTCCTTCCTTCTCATTAGGTGGCCAAAGTATTTGTGTTTCATCTTCAGGATCTGGCCTTCTAAAGATAAAGTGTGGATAATAGCATATCCATACCAAAAGAATATGGATGGGTGGGTAGACAGATGTTTGTTTGTCTCTCGAAATATTTTGGGTTGCATTTTAACAAACATGTAGGTCTTTCTGTTTTAGAGATTCCTGTTCTCACTCACAGGGTGAAAAGAGAGGACAATTAAAACAGCACCTGTATCGGGAACTCCTGAGAAAGGTTACTCTTTTACTTATTTTGGTTGAGTGCTAGATGATGAGTGCCAGTGGCATTTGTACTTGGGGAAGGAATAAATCTAAAGACTTACTTTCACTCTCCAACATCTCCAGGGAAGGTTGAGTTGGTGATAATTGATGAGGACTAGCTTTCTTTGAGCTAAAGAAATATGGGAGTTGAAGTCCCAATAAATCTAACAGGGACAAGACTAAAGGAAGATCGATCCATTTGGAGAGCCGATACATTGATCGCTTTCCAGAATTTCAGACAGATTTCTTTTCTCACCATGCCAAAGATTGACCTGTACACAAAACTGTGACATTACTGAGATGTGAAATCACAATATTATTGTGATGATCTTAAATACTAACATAAGAAATGCAGAGAGAATACAAATACATTATTCTGTCTGTGTTCTCTATTTCACTTCACCTGCATCTGCTTTCTATCTATATATTTTCCTCCAAAAAACCAAATAAGTGATTTCTCCTTCTTTTAAATATGTTAGGAGGCATTAAAAAAAGACAAATTACAATGTTCAAACATGGGGGAAAAACATCCTTGTGTTTGGCAGCTAAGGAAAGGTAAAGAACACTGTTATTAAATCGACTTATGTTTTTTTCAGCAGACTGTTGTTTTTTCTCTCCATCAAGATATTCATTATTTGCTGATAGCTTATTTAATTCTTTGACACATATAACGATAGTTATGTGCATGTTGTTTTAAGGCCACAAGCAGACTTCACATCTCCAAAGGGATTGTCTAATAATTTGAGTTATATTTCAAGATGAGTTTACACTGGGAAAATGCTAACGTACAAAGGTCCAGGAAGGCAGTGGGGTGGGTAAGAATATGAGTCAAATACTCCAAATAGATTCAAACTCCTTCTTGTTGAATTTGGAGATTAATTGAATTTAGCCACTGACATGCTCTTCCTTCCTCTTATTCCCTCTTTGGAGGTAGGGAATGGCCTTGCAGGACAGCAGGAAGAACCATTGTTAAGACAATGATTAGATAACTGCGGCTTGACCCCATTCCAAGAAACTAGTCTGAGCAAACATCTCAGAAAAGCCACCCCTAAGTTCACACAAAGACATTCAGATTTATATGATTCTGTTATTATAGCTGCTACGTTAAAAGTAGTCCCGGCCTATATGACGTTAGTTTCTTGGTCTTGCCTTAGTCTGGGCTCCTGGTTGAGTGGGAGAAGTTTACAATTAGTAAAATCCAAGTTATTTCTGCCTCATGAGACTCCTGTTGTCTTAGGAAAGATCTCTGGTGTTACGTATTACCAAATATGGCCGTAGAGTGGAGTTGGCTAACAGACTCCACTCATTGGCCCAGCCACTGGCAGGAGAAATAAAGCCCCGTCAGTGGCTGAAGCTTTGGACAGGCTTCAAAAGCCAGCGCCAGCTGCAGCTGAGCGGCTTTTTCTTAGTTGAAGACAATAAAGAGTTTTACCTGTTCCTGCCGTGTCCTGTCTCTTATTCCCGTGGACCCATCTAACCTCTAGAGATTCACTCCTGAAGTGTCAGGCCCTACATAACGAGCAAAATGCAGGAAATGAAAGTAACCCCAATTTCAGGAAAGTTGTCAAGCACTAGGGAAATTGGAAAATCCAGGCAGTTCACATAGGCCTAAAGATTTATTGCAAACTTAAGCGCTCTACAAAAATCTGACCTACTAACAGTCCAATTAAATTGGCAGTAGATAAGAGTTAATGGAACACAAGGTGAGTTGGACTTGGATCTCTTGTGGGGATGACCGATGATGCATTTGAACTCTCTGTCAGGCTCAGCCTGGTCATCTCCTACGAAAGTATCGTTAATACCAGCCGAGAACCAACTACAGAATCTTGAAAACTGTAACAATACTTTTCCAGCTACAATTTCTTTATTGTATTTATTTGTTTCTTACATTCAAATGGATGCCTATCTCAGAAAAAGTGACTCTAGATGGCATAGGATTTAATGAGTTAATTAATGAGCAATGAGTTAATTAAGACAGAGTCACTTTCTCCCAGATCTCTCAACACCTGGACTGAATAATCTTTTTGAAGATAAACATTCCACTGGCTCACATCTAGCATTCCCAATATCTCTCTCTCATCAATTTGCAGAAAAATCCTTCTCTGACAAAGAATGGATAGTTGAGATGTGAATCAGCCCTTGGCAGGATAAATGGCAAGGGACACAAACTCAGCTGAAGTCCAGACAAAGGGGACAATCCATGTAACTCCTCATGAGTAATGTGCTACTTTTGAATAAGGTTGTCTTTATGGGTAGCAGCAACACAATGATTTATTAAGAGTCCTGTACCTGAGTGCCATATAGATCAAACCCAACATATCAGATTTAAAGTTCTAAAAGGCTTAGATGTTGGCCCACCTTTCTGTTACCTCTATCTAACCAGCTGGTCATAAATCTGTCAAACAGATTGTGCTTAATGGTCTGGATTTTGTACAACTGCATGGGGGTGGTCTACAAATATTGTGACCCATTAAAAATCTGCCTATGGAGTAGAGTTTTGACCCAAGTGGTACAATTAGATTTCCAAAGCAACAAAAAAGGAGATCAAGATTGTATAATATTAAGTTACTGCTGTCATTATGCAAGTAGCAGGCCTTTAGAGTTGATTCCTCCCTCCCACCCCCTTTCTTTCTTTCTTTCTTTCTTTCTTTCTTTCTTTCTTTCTTTCTTTCTTTCTTTCTTTCTTCCTCCCTCCCTCCCTCCCTCCCTCTTCTTGCCTTCTTTCCTTCCTTCCTTCCTTCCTTCCTTCCTTCCTTCCTTCCTTCTTTCTTTTTTCCTTCTTTCCTTCCCTTTTCCCTTTTAAATCTATTGGCACTTTTGTGTGCAAGAATATGAGCTGGATGACAAAAAAAAACCCATTACCATCCCACATAATTCTGAAATAGAGAGGTATCTTAGATTTTGAGAGAACTCCAAGATTTGCAGAAGTATTAAAGATCATCAAGAATGGAAGCATCAAAGATAATGGGAGACTGAGCATATTAGGAACACATGAGTACAAGAAGCAGAATGCATGAAAAATGGCTGAAATTCAGAACTTTTGAATTTTTCAGATGATCCTACTTAATTTGTCCAACTTGAAACAGACCTAAGTGGTATCCAGATTTTTAAGTTGATTACACTGATTAACTCAGTCTTTAGGGCAAACATCAAGGGTTTATTGGTAGGGTTAAATACAGACAACTCTTTGAGTGCAATAAAGAGACTTTTCTTTATCCCTTCAGTTCTGATGGTCATCTGAATTTGTGCAATTCAAGTATGGAAGCCCTAGCAAATAGTATGGTGGCCTAGAAGTGGAGTTCTTGCCTCACAATCCTAGGTAGAGGCTGATATTTCTCTCTCTGGGCAGAGAATATATCTGCTGAACAAAACTCTGTATTGGTGACAGGAAGGGCATCTGGCCATTAAAACACTCTGCTAAGGTTTCCTCAGCCTTCCATCCTTCCAAGGTAGGTAAAAGGAGGACCCAGATTGTAGGGGGGCAAGAGGCTGACTCTGTAAACTGCTTAGAGAGGGCTGTAAAGCACTGTAAAGTAGTATATAAATCTAAGCACTATTGCTATTGTTAACTCCACTCAGTTGCCCAGACTCCACCCCACAAGGGATTATGGAGTCATTAAAAGATGATGAAGAAGAAGTATGGAAGCCCTAGGTTCAAAATACCTGCAGGATACTAAATTGCATAACCCTAGTTCTAAACTCAAAATATGTACCACTATCTAATTGTGTAAATCTGGAGGAGAGGACTTTTTACACTCTTACTCCTTCCCATTTACCTCAAATTATGTTTCTAAAAAAACAGTACATTTTCTACTTCATTTTATTCTCATTAGCTCCAAATTAGGGCAAGGACCTTGATGCACTGAATATGAGGGATTGGTTGATGTTGCTAATGAACTCAAGTCTTGAAAATTGTGAGGGCTGGGAAGAAGGTTACTGAATAGAGATGAGACAGGTATCCCAGAGGGGCAGACTATTAGTCTCTGAGCAATCTGTAAGTAGCCAGAATTATGGATTGACAAGCTTCTGTAATTAGTTCTGACAGTGCGGGTTTTTTCATATATATGTTGAAAAAGTTTATCCACTGTCTGTCTGTCTGTCTGTCTGTCTGTCTGTCTGTCTGTCTGTCTCTCTATCTCATCTATCTATCTATCTATCTATCTATCTATCTATCTATCTATCTATATGAAAAAACACATGAAATATTCCTGGTCATTCAGAGCTAGTGGGATAAACTTTTTCAATCTGAAGACTTCTGGCAGTGAGGGCTGGGTTCAGAGGTGGTATTTTTAAAAAATTATTTATTTTATTTTGTCAAGAGATTATAAGATAACAGGTATAAGTATAAACATAGTTATGAATACATGAAATGGATACATATAAGAAAAATAAAAAGAAACAATAGGACAGGGACGGTTGGCACGTTGGTGCTTATGCGCCCCTACAGACCTCTTAGGAAAAGGGTGAGGTCAATAGTAGACAGTCTAAGGTTAAAGTTTTTGGGGTTTGGGGAAGAAACCACAGAGTCAGGTAGAGTATTCCAGACATTGACCACTCTGTTGCTGAAGTCGTATTTCCTGCAATCAAGTTTGGTGCGGTTTACCTTGAGTTTGTATCTATTGTGTGCTCTTGTATTGTTATGGTTGAAGCTGAAGTATTCATTGACATTCATTTTGTCATTCATTTTGTATTCAGCAGGTTCTGATCAGTTCTGGAGAACCGGTAGCCAAAATTTTGAGTGGTTCGGAGAACCAGCAAATACCGCCTCTGACTGGCCCCATCCCCATTTATTCTCTGCCTCCCGAGTCCCAGCTGATCGCCTGGGTCTTCTTTGGTTGCCCTGCACAGGAGAACGGAGTTGGAAAGCAGGCTAGTGGGGTGGAGAGGGAATGGGATTTCTTCTGCCACACCCACCAAGCCATGTCCACCAAGCCATGCCACACCCACCAAGCCATGCCCACAGAACCAATAGTAAATTGGTTCTGACTTGGTTGATGAACTGACTTGGTTGATGAATTAAGCCTTTGTGTTCAACAAAAGCCTGGTTTATCTAACAGGCAAAACCACAAGCTATGTCTAAAAAAACTTCAGTGGATGGATTCATGGATCGTTGTAAGATGTAATGTGATTTGCCTAGCTGAGGGTTAGTGTGTTGTGCAAACTCAGCCATTATGATTTCAAACTGTAATTGATGGCTTCTCAGGTTGTCTGAATGCAGTCAGTTGTGGCTGATTGAATAAATCCTGGACAAACAAGCAGAGTATTGCAAACTCATTTGGCACCTGTCCTTGTATGGCTGTATTCCAAAGCTCTGTGACAAAATATTGTGCTATCTTGTAATTAGAAAATTAAATGGGAGACAGTTATTAAATATGGACCTGTGGCTACATATAGTAAACAAAGAGGAAAATCCTTACTTTCTCAGGGGCTCAGTGCTTGTAAACTAAGCAAAGGAATCCTGTGGAATTATCTAAGGATGATGGTTTAGATGACAATGACAAAGCAGAAGGAAGGTAGGTAGGTAGGTAGGAAGGAAGGAAGGAAGGAAGGAAGGAAGGAAGGAAGGAAGGAAGGAAAATAGCTTCTGCAACTATCTCAGGAATTTAATTTGCACTTCATTTCTGAGAAGAAAAATGAATGTAAAGCCAAATCAGAATTGCTATTTTTGTTCTGACACAAAGTTTTGTTGAAGTTATGAAGTGTGAGGGAGATTGCATGTTTTCAATGACAGTAGGTGTTCATTCTCTCTTCCTTTCTATGTCAGTATAAAGTCTGGTTTGGTTTGGTTTTTTAAAAAAGACATTCTGTTTTCGAATGGATTTTTTTTAATTTTCTGAGAGATTGAGCAATACTTCCTTCAGCCATGGAGAGAAAGAGAAAGCGAGAGAGGCAGAGGGGAGAGCCACCTTATATATGTATCTGAATTTTTCTCTCTTGAGATAACATTATAGAATCCAAACTAAAAGTGCATACCTTTTTTTCTGATTTTAGTTTTGGCAATGTGGGGCATGAGACACAGAAGAATGTTTTCCTTAAAAATAAACCAAAAAGAAAATTGCAATATGCTCAACCCCAGCTCCTCCATCAATGCCACACTCCCTAGGACTCTCTGAACCCTGACCATTTCAAAATCATTTATTTAATATCTCACCTTCCTGAGCAATCCAGATGGCTTACCATGAACACCTCCCCCTGACCAGAGCAATGTTGCTCAACTCAAAAGAACAACTGGTTCATTTGTTTATACACAACTGTTACGAAGTCAGAAACACTGTGATTTAATTCTCGATGGATTGGACCATTTGAAAATGTAGGTGGGGGGTGATGTGTAAAATAGTGCTTTCCATCTTTTCTGGCACATCAGGAAAAAAAAAACTTTTCAATGTTGTTTCCCTTCCAGAAGATGCTTTTTGGTACGAAGGCAAGCAGAAAGGGGAGGAGAAGGAATAACAGAATTGGAAGCGACCTTAGAGGTCATTTAGTCCAATCCCCTGCTGAAGCAGGATACCATTTCAGACAAATGGTGGTCCAATCTCTTCTTAAAAACCTCCAGTGATGCAGCATCCTCAACTTCTGGAAGCAATCTGATCCCCTGATTAATTGTTCTGTCAGGAAATTTCTCCTTATATCTAGATTGCTTCTCTCCTTGCAAAGTTTCCACCCATTGCTTCTTGTCCTGCCTTCAGGTGCTTTGGAAAATAGTTTTACCCACCCACCGCTTCTATCTTCAGCAAGAGGTAGTAAGGAGCCTTGGTGGTGCAGGCTGTTAAATGCCTAGCACTTAAGTTCTAGCTGCCTGCAATTATTGCAGGCTCGAATCCCACCAGGCTCAAGGCTGACTCAGCCTTCCATCCTCTCGGGGTAGGTAAAGTGAGGACCCAAGATTGTTGGGGGCAATAAGCTGACTTTGTAAAAATGCCGCTTAGTAATAATAAGCAGGCATATACAATGGAATGGAGGCTATTGTTGAGCACATTGGGTTGTGCTCCAAACATTGTAAGCCACCCTGAGTCTCCGGAGAAGGGCGGCGTATAAATATGAATAAAATAAATAAATAAAATAGTATACCTCAATGGGTAATTTCAGAATGTTATCGGAATTATATTCCTTTATTCTCCTCTGGAAGGGTTTTCTGTGAGTGGCTCCCACATCTCAGAAATATTCCAGTTCATTCTTAAACAGGGAAAAGTTTTGTAGACAAGGAAGTGAAAATCCTAGGAAATCCTGAGGAGCTGCCAGAACAAACCTTTAGTTTAGCTTTAGTTTAGTTTACTTTATTGTCATTGCACCTCATACAATGAAATTAAATACCATCTTCAGTGTACAATTTATGACTATGAAAATAAACACAAACACACATCCTTCACCCTCCACACATTGAACTGAAAACCCCTGATATTGCATGAATATTGCACTACACAGTAGAATTCAAAGAGCTACTGCCCTGAGATAGAAGCTGTTTTTCAGCCTATTTGTCCTTGTTTTTATTATTCTGTACCGTCTGCCAGATGGTAATAGTTAAAAAAAAAAGGTGCCCAGGATGAGATGGATCTTTGAGAATGTTTTGAACTTTCTTAAGGCAGCGGGAGCTATAAAGCTCTTCCAAAGAGGGGAGAGGGCAACCCAGGATCCTCTGGGCAATGATGTTAACCCTCTGGAGTGCTGTCCTATCTGGCCCTGTGCAATTGGCAAACCATACAGAGGTGCAGTCAGTTAAGATACTCTCTATGGTGCAGCGGTAGAAGGTCACCAGCAGTTTTTCATTCAGTTGTTGTTTTCTGAGAAGTCTCAGGTAGTATAATCTCTGCTGGGCCCTTTTGACCAGGGCTGCAATGTGAGCACCCCTTTATTTTGGTCAATACATTTTGGGTCAAATGTAAGGCAAGATGGGGGACTGAAATATCACCAAATGTATCCAAGTAGTTTTGTCTGTTGTTGTAGGCAACACTAGAACAGCAGCGATTGAAGGAGTGGGAACCATAATGAAACCTACCCTTTATCAAAGGCTTTGGATTTTCTCAGAAGGCTTTTCTGCCTTGAGTAGGTCAAGCCATTTGTTTCTGGGAACCCCGGGAGCTTAAGTTGCTCGATGGGTAAAATTGCTTTGAAGTTTCATCTATATTTCAGAACTGTCATGGTGTCAGTTTTGCAATGCTTGGAGCTTGATGTGACCTCAGCAGAGGCAGAACAGTATTTCTGACATTTCTTCCCTTAGATGAGACCTTCTCTTGGAGGATGTCCTTCGAGGCTACCTTCTTTTTCCTGCCTCTTTTCTCTACATCTCTTCTTTGCTCTAAGCAACATTTGGCACGAGCTGCAAGGAGAATTTCGTCTTCTTTCCCCTGCGTACTAACTGGGTTTTGTGCTTATTCCAAATTCAGCCAGCTCAGTTTCCTGATCTCGTTAAAGGTATCGTGTGAATGTGGTCCAGCAATAATAATAATAATAATAACAACAAAAAAGTATGGTGGTTGCTAAAATAGAACTTTCAGCAAACCTAGCCAGCATTTATATTGTATGTAAGAGGTGGGAGGGTGAATTGGTGTACTAAAAATTAATGCCAAAGCAGGAATGATCTAGTGGATAAAATTAGGCTAAAATAGGGCAGTGGGTCAGGAGTAGCAAAGTAAAGCAAAAACAATTGTTGTCTTCTTGCTGCTGTTTTAATTACCTCTTTAAAAGGTAAAGGTTTCTCCTGTCCAATCATCAGGGGTAGTGCTGGTCTCCATTTATTTGTTTGTTTGTTGTTTGTTTGTTTAGTCAAGCAATTATTAGATAACAAGTATAAGTATAAAAATGGTTATGAATACATGAAATGGATATGTATAAGAAAAAAAAAGAAACAATAGGACAGGGACGGTAGGCACATTGGTGCTTATGCGCCCTTACAGACCTCTTAGGAAAGGGGTGAGGTCAATAGTAGACAGTCTAAGGTTAAAGTTTTGGGGGTTTGGGGAAGAAACCACAGAGTCAGGTAGAGTATTCCAGACATTGACCACTCTGTTGCTGAAGTCATATTTCCTGCAATCAAGTTTGGTGCTTATTTCTTAGCCAAAGGAACCAGCATTGTCCAAAGACGCTTCCGTGGTCATATGGCCAGCATGGCTATATCCCAAAGGCACACAGGATGCTATTACATTCTCACCAAAGTGGTACCTATTTATCTACTCTCATTTGCATGCTTTCAAACTGCTAAGTGGACAGGAGTTGGAGCAAGGAATGGGAGCTCACCCTGTTGCTTGGCGCTTTCAGCTGACAAGCTCGGGGTCTTTAACCATTGTTAAGCCATCGTGCCTCCCCAATTACCTCATAGTTTTACCTTAACTACATCACTGATCTCACTAACCACATGAGGTGCTGCTCTATTTATTCAAACATTTTGTTAATTGTATCCCACCAAATGCATTTGCGTATTATAATTTGGAAAACTCTACATAGAGGGTTTGCAACATGCCTTTTTTTAAAGGTTAGTCTCAGTGCCCCCAGTACCATAAATAAGCAATCTCTGCTTCTGTGGAATTGTGTGCTGTTCTGCATTTCAAAATCAATGCAAATTAATTCTGCATTTCAAAATCAGTGCAAATTAATTCTGCATTTCAAAATCAATGCCAATTAATTCTGCATTTCAAAATCAATGCAAAAATTTCCTGGGGAAATTTTGAGAGGAATTTCTCCTATTGTAGTTCCTATTCCTATTATGCTGTCCAGAAAATTCTATGGTTTAATTCAAGAAGAATAACCATGGCCAGAAAGATCATAAAATGAGGGAGAAACTCACTTAACAAATGTCTCATTTAACAACAGATTGTGGACATAAGTCAAGGGCTAGCTGTAAACCTCTATGACAAAGTTCTACCTAAGAGAAATATTCAGTAAAATTTTTATTTAGTTTTTTTTTTACCAACTGGTAGATCATTATGTCAAAATGGCTCGGTGCCATCAGAATAATTTAGGAAAAATGAGCTAAACAAGGTGTATTTCCCATCCTGAGTTTCTCTGCCATAAAGCAAAATGTGCTGAACTTACTAGAAGTTGTTTGTGTTCTCCATAGGTTCCTCCATTTTGCCATTCTGCCACTAAATAATGGAAAATACAAATTACCAGCAACTTTTATGTGAACATTATCAATCCTCCTGGCCTCCCAGAGATGTTTTTTCCCCCCAAGAACCTATATTTTTACAGATGTCATAAAAAAACCCCACAAAACCTGCCGAACCCACCATTATTCCTGCGAGAACTTGAGTTCATTAGTGGAAGCTACCAAGCCTTGCTGAGATGCAACTAATTGTCAAATGGGAAATGAACAGCAGGATAAATTCCCTGCAAAGTAAGTCATTAACATTTGCCGTCTGCATCCAGAAAACCTGGTAAATCAAAAATGTAATGACGTAGGGAGACAAAATATCTTTCCTAATTGGGATTAATTTGCTGCAGAGGGATTGCCGACCTTTGTGGCAGGGCATGAAGGCTACTTGTTAACGTTCAATTTTTAATTGCATTGGGAAAGAAATAAAAGGTGCGTTTGGAAGGACAAAGAAGACCCATATTGGTTGTTATAAGATGCAGTTTGTTTGCAGAGGGGCGATATGCTGTTGTGCAGTGGTGGGATTCAAAAATTTTTACTACCGGTTCCGTGGGCATGGCTTGATGAGCATGACAGGGGCAGGATATTGTAAAATCTCCATTCCCACCCCCATTCTAGGGGAAGGATATACTGCAAAATCCCCATTCCCTCCCCACTCCACTAACCTGCTTTCCAGCTCCATTCTTCTGTGCAGGGCAACCAAAGAAGACCCAGCCAATCATCTGGGACTTGGGAGGCAGAGAATAGATGGGGGTGGGGCCAGTCAGAGGTGGGATTTGCTGGTTCTCCGAACTACTCAAAATTTCCACTACTGGTTCTCCAGAACTGGTCAGAACCTGCTGAATACCCACCTCTGCTGTTGTGTGAATTGCAGTGTCACATTCTGACAACAGAGGTGGCTAACTTTTAGACAGAGTAAATATTAGAACAGATTGTGCAACTAGGCTGCTGCAAAAGATTGAACGTTCTGCTACCCTTGATAGCTGGGAAATTACAGAATATTTGCAACACCAAAACATGATAAAATAATGCTAGTTTATGCTGCACTGATTAAAGAGAAGACAAAGATTTCCCCTTTCCAATCATATGTTGATAAAAATAGGATCGCCAATATGATCGGCAACGTCCGATGACGGATATGGCACAAGAAGAAGAATCATCATATTTGACTCTAGTAGGTAGTACTCATGTTTGTTTCTTAGCCCAGGGGACAGCAGTGTTCAAAGATGCTTCCGTGGTCATGTGGCCAGCATGGCTGTACACCGCGGTGCATGGAACACTGTTGTCTTCCCACCAAAGTGGTACTTTTTTATCTACTCGCATTTGCATGCTTTCAAACAGTACAACTGGGCAGAAGTTCTACAGCTTTTGGGTCTCAAACCAACTTTCCAGCTGACAAACTCAGCATCTAACCCCTGAGCCAATGTGCCCCAATCAATTAATAGAGGCAAGGTGCAAATACGCACAACTGTACTGATAAAGGAGAATATTTGTGGCTACTGAAAATCAGATGAAGACTTCTTCTTCCAATTTTGTAGGATAATGCAATCTTCATATCCAAAAAAGTCCATTGTTATTAATATCTTGACAAATTCCAAATGTTTGGGATATAGCCAGAAAGAATGTATGACTCACAACAATTGCTCCAGAGTTATGGTAATAGTCCTGTTGAGGAGAGTTCAAAATGTGACAATAATGATAAGTTAACATTATGAGTTAACTTACAAGTTTTGAGTTGCATTTCCAACATTAGAGCTATTGCAATGAACATTAAAGTTTGCTTTTAAGCAATCATTGTTGATGCATTTTATTTCATTTTATGTTCCAGAAAGTCCAGAAATACTTCACAAGAAGTACTACTCGTTGCAGAATACCTTATGCCACTAGACTTGAAATTCTAGACCTAGAAAACCTAGAACTACGCCGTCTTCGGTCCAATCTAAGTATAGTATATAAAATCATACATTGCAATGTCCTTCCGGTCAATGAATACTTCAGCTTCAACCATAACAATACAATAACACACAATAGATACAAACTGCACCAGTCTTGATTGCAGGAAGTACGACTTCAGCAACAGAGTGGTCAATGTCTGGAATACTCTACCTGACTCTGGTTTCTTCCCCAAACCCCAAAAACTTTAAGCTTAGACTGTCTACTATTGACTTCACCCCTTTCCTAAGAGGTCTGTAGGGGGTGTGCATAAACACACCAACGTGCCTACCATCCCTGTCCTATTGTTTCTTTTATTGTTTCTTTTATTTTTCTTATATGTATTCATTTCATGTATTCATAACTATGTTTACCCTTATACTTATTATCTTCAAAACGATTGACAAATCAAATAAATAAATAAATAAATACTATCCATGTAGTACTCAAGTTGGATACTAATCAGTGTTTCAAAATTATGCAAACTTTATTAGATTGTAGTGCAATCTGACATGGAGCTGCTTCCTACTCTGTACTCTGGGGAAAAGTCTATAGGTTTTAATGTAGGAGATTAATGCCATTAGGATTGAATGATTCGATTCACATTTAGGAGTTTTAATCATTCTAATGAAAGGGAAAGTAGCATTGTAAGAATGGGTTGAATGGAAATGCAGTAAATCCCCCCTTTCCTTGATATTTGGAGGCTGGTTTTACTTCTATTTTCTCCAACACAGACATGTTCTTACACACAAGTAATTGCTTGTTGGCAGTTAATGGTACAGTAACAATGATGGTACTGTCTAATTTAAACAGTTACACAGAAAAGCAGGACAACGCTCTATAAATAATTAAGAGAAAGATACTTAGCTTATTTTTAGCTTTGGGAGATAAGCTCCTATTACAGTTTCTGCAGTGCCCCAAGGCAAGACAATCATTCAAGGTCAATTGGAAGACTGCAAAGAGGGCAGTGAGACAAACCATTGCATTCTGTCCCTGGGTCCAATTTTACCCCAAGTCAGACCAGGATGAATCAAAATCAAAAGACATTTCTTCATATGACAGTGCAGAGTGTGATCCATGGGTCATTTAAAAATAGATGGCAGGGAATGTAATCAAGGCAATCAACAGGACCAAGGCTTGTCCATAGATCAGAAGACAGTATGTTTCAGCATTTTAGGAAAACAAACTCTACCACCAAAACTCTGAGATAGGCATTTTCTCAAAGTTCCATTTTATTAAAGTTGTCGTACTGGCACATCTGGGAAAACCCAAATCTGAGAGTTCCGGGTTTTCCTCCAATAATTAAAAATCACAAAATCCATCCCCTGCACCCATCACCATCCAATCCAACTTGAGATGTTCCTTAACCACTCCTCATCCAGGTGCAGGAATAACATGACCTTGACTCAGTGGTGGGATTCAAAAAATTTTACTACCAGTTCTGTGGGTGTGGCTTGGTGGGCATGGCTTGGCGGGCATGGCAAGGGAAGGATACTGCAACATCCCCATTCCCTCCCCAACCCACCTACCTGCTTTCCAGCTCCATTCTCCTGTGCAGGGCAACCAAAGAAGACCCAGCCGATCAGCTGGGACTTGGGAGGCAGAGAATAGGCAGGGGCAGAGCCAGCCAGAGGTGGTATTTGCCAGTTCTCCGAACTACTCAAAATTTCCACTACCGGTTCTCCAGAACTGGTGAGAACCTGCTGAATACCGCTCTGCCTTGATTGTAAAAAAGAATGCTGTTGTGTCTAACTACAAACACTCTACCAAATCCCCCCTCCCAATTTCTCAGGCACAGGAATTATGGCAGTGTGGAAGCTTCTGGTGCTAACATGGCTTCCAAAGCTGACATCTACATTAGCGGTCAACGTTACAAACCAAAATTTTGGCACGGAATCCATACTAAGCAAAGATTTTCTTTTAAAAAAATCTGTTTGGTTTTTTTGCTGTTTGATATTTTGAGGAACCCTAACCCTAACCCTAACCCTACATTTTATGTACATTTTTATACATTTTATGTGTCTACTTTAATGATATCTGGGAAGGACCTTGGGAGACAGAAGGAAGAGCTGAAACCCAGGCAATGGTATGATGATGATGGTGATGAGTTATTTATTAAATTTATTTGCCACCCATCTCACTTGGAAGTGACTCTGGGTGGCTCACATCCTAAAAAAGAAACATTAAAAGATACTAAAAAGATACTCCTTTGGTCTTTTTAGCTGCCAATCGTCAAGTAGATTGGATAACCATTTGTCTGAAGTGGTGTAGGGTTTCCTGCCTAAGCAGGGGTTGGACTAGAAGACCTCCAAGGTCCCTTCCAACTCTGTTATTCTGTTAAGTATAAAACGACAATGCTACAAAATAAAGTCATTGATGCAAGATGGAGAAAGAGGTACTGTAGCTGGATGCACCAGTTAATGAGGTGGGATTAGCTCTTAATTAAACCAATCAAGGAGAGAAGCAACCTAGAACTAAGGAGAAAGTTTCTGACAGAACAATTAGCCGGTGGAACGACTTGCCTCCAGAATTTGTGGGTGCTCCAACACCGAAGGCTTTTAAGAAAAATCATTTGTCTGAA
This sequence comes from Naja naja, assembly GCA_009733165.1. Classification (NCBI taxonomy): domain Eukaryota; kingdom Metazoa; phylum Chordata; class Lepidosauria; order Squamata; family Elapidae; genus Naja; species Naja naja. The sequence continues at coordinate 7,499,905 of CM019163.1, forward strand.
CTGGTATACGGCAGTGATGGTGAACCTTTTTTTTTGTGGTGTGCCAAAAGCATGCATGCGCACAATAGCATACATGTGCACATGTGCCGGCACCCACAATGCAATGCGCCCTGCCCAGGGGTGGGATTCTACCAGTTCGCACCTATTCATTAGAACCGGTTGTTAACATTCTAAGCAGTTCGGAGACTGGTTGTTAGAAGAAATTACTGGCCTAATCCTGTAAGGAAGGCAGGAAGGAAACATTCTGGTGTTGCTTACAGAAACTGCCTCTCCGTTAACCCTTATTACATTCTTGGCAGGACTAGACTTCCTGTCTCAGGAAGGTCTCTGGAGTTTTTTCCCTTCCTTTGCTGGTACTTTGTTTGTGTAGAGTGACCATTCAAAGTTACAATGGCACTGAAAAAAGTGACTTATGACCATTTTTCACACATATGACTGTTGCAGCATCCCCACAGTCATGAGAGGCCAGGCGAGGAGATGCGTGCCTCGATGTGAGTGATGTTGAGTTGGCCATGCCCAGCCAGTCACATGACCACCAAGCCACGCCCACCAACTAAGCCACACCCACAGAACCGGTTGTTAAAAAATTTGAATCCCACCCCTGATTAGAAGTCCTTGAAAACTCAAGATTTCCAGAAGCAAGGTTTACTAAACACTTTCATCAAGAATGGCAGAGACGGCTTTCTACCCCTTTGAGGAAGTAACCTGCATTGTTAAATCTAGCTCATTAATGTCAGCTTCAGATAATAGCATTCCATTTATTTAAGCACCTCCATTTTCTTTTTCTTTCTCATTTTTTAGGGGTAAGAAAAATGCTGCTTGTCATTCCTGTTTAGATCTACCTGTTCTGAAGCACAACAAAGGAGCAACCTGTGAGTTAACAAGCATGAAAGCTGTACCAATCAAATCACTGTTTTACACTATGTTCTCAAAACACACTATTTTTTTTTCACTACTCGTAAACCCTGATAATGAATATATAACATCCTGTGAAACTGAATCCTCTGTCTGAGATAAAGTTTCTATACGCGAGGCGAAATTGTACCCATTTTGAAGAAGCAGTTGGTGTAAAGAAAATATTTTCAAAATTATCATTAGTTATGATTGATGAAGAAGCATCTGTTTCTGATTTCTCTTCTCTTCCCACTTCTCAGCCTATAATGAATTATGATTAGCACTCACACACTACTTTAAGCCATGGTTTGTTTTCATCGTTTTATGTTGAAACAGCCAGACCGATTTTGTTCATATATAACACTAAAACATGTATGAAATGGCCAGTTAACTTATGCCAACACCATGCACCAAAACAGACAAGGATTAGAACTTGAGAAGACTTTTATTTTGATGTAAATTGAATGCAAATTTACCCAATTTTGCCTTTCAAATGAATACATAAACCAGGACTTAACTTCTATTTGGAATCTGAAATTCTCTTAACTTTGCCCTTAAATTCCATATTTTAAAAAGTTTTCCTGAGGGAAACGTGTGCATTGAACTGTATATCATAATGAAAACAGTATAGAAAATTAGCCAATGGCATACATCATGGGTGTCCAACCTTTTGGCTTTCCTACGCCACGTTGAGTGAAGTGGAATTCTCTTGGGCTCCATATAAAATATATGATGTAGTTAATGTGTATAAATATATTATTTTTAATATATTTCATTATCTTGTGGGGCAGCATTATTAGCTGTCCAGAGCTGCATGCAGCCCGTGAGTTTGGACATGCTTGGTATATATTGTGCAAAACTGAAAAAGAGGCACATGTTGGGAAACACGTACGTTAAAAATGACTCATTTTTAAAACATTAAGTGGGCAGATTTTACAAAAATAAAGAACGATAAGAATCTGATATGAAATGAACATAGTTTTATCATCCTTCAGGTAGATGATGCTTCCTCACTGGTATAGTAGTAGCATGAATCATATTCAGAAGAACTCAGAACTGCTAGGTCAATGATAGCTAACCTTTTCATAGTCGCGTGCCAAAAGTGCGTGTGCACGCCTGCCTGCGCCAATAATGCAATGCATGTGTGACTACCCCACTCCCTGTGCATGCACACAAGCCCCCAAGCACGTGACCACCCTCACGCTACACACTTCTGTGCACGCACGCCCCCCCTGTGCCATGCTCCTCAGCGCATGCACGACCCCCCTGTGCCACGCGTCTCTGTGCATGCACACACCCCTGCACCGCACACCTCTGCGCATGTGCATGTGGTCCCCCACATGTTCCCCATTCCCTGCACATGCACATGCATCTCCCACATGCGTGTCTCACCCCATGCATGCATGGCATATATCCAGCAATCAGCTGGCTGGCGGGGGGGGTGCGCATGCATGTGCAGTGGATCTGTTCTGGGTGATCGCTCGTGTGCTGGCAGAAATGGCTCTGTGCCACTTCCAGCACATGTGTCATAGGTTTGCCATCATGGTGCTAGGTTTTTCTGCTCCTGTTTTATCTGCTACCTGCTCCATTGAGGTTATTGGTTAAAGCACAAAGAATTCTCTTTCACAACATTTTGTCTCTACCTTTTTGCCCAATCTAACTTTCTTCACCATTCAGTACAGATCTTAGCCAATGTTTTTCATGAACAGTCTCTTAAAAAAAAATCTTTATTACCTACTATGAGTTTTTCTACAAGCAGATCAACCAGTCACCTGATTCTTCACGGCATTCATGCTCCATCTGTTGGTTGTCTTTTTCTTACCTATCCATAGGATACTCAATCTATATCAATTAATAAACTCATTCGTTGAATATCTAGAGAAAGGAACATACACAGATGTTTACTGATGAAGATATAGCCTCAGTTTAATGCAACCTGTCTCCTCGGATGTTCACAACGCTTTAACTCTCACAACTCCATTGTTGTGTTTCTGCTTTTCCAATCTTCCAATTAGGGGCACCAGCTGATTAAAACCAGAATTGCAGCCAAATAAGACAAAGAAATTACCACTGCCTATTAATCCTACCTGTATTTATTACCTGTGATGGCTGTTCACCTAAAATAAGGCCAGCTTTTGATCAGATTGTCAGAGGTTCCATGTATATTGCCAAGTTGCTTCTGGATGCAATTCAAGGCTGGTTGTCGCCTTTAAAGCCCTTCATGGCTTGGGACCAGGTTATCTGAGGGACCATCCCTTGCCGGTCATATTGACCCAACTCATCAGAGCAGGAATGCAAACAATGTCCCATCCCCTAAGGAGGTACATCTGGCAGGACCCAGAAGAAGAGCCTTCTCAGTGGTGGCTCCCTCCCTCTGGGACATCATTCTTCCAGAAATTAGACTGGTCCCCACTGCAGCACTCTTTTGGAAGACATGGTTCTGCCAGTGGGCCTGGGGAACCCAGAGAGGGATGGAGCCCATTAAAAGACGATGTGAACGTGCATTGTTGCCAAAGGTGTTGGTGGGTTATTATTTTATTATTATTTTTTTATTCCTTTTACATTGTGTTTTTATTTTCTGCAAGTCACCTAGAGATGCCATGAGTGAGTAGGCAGCTATATACATTTTCCAAAAATATATAAATGTATGGTAGGAATAAGAGATTCATGAATCTTTTTTTGGAGGGGGGCAAACTCCAGAATCCCCCAACATCCAGAGTCACGAGTGGCTTTCTCATTGTTCGAAGGCCAAATAAGAACAAAATAAAAGCATGCATTTTCTGATAGGAAGATCTGATTTATTCATCAATCCCTCCCACACACTCAAACACAGAGCCAAAAATACTTCTCCTCTTACTGAGATGACGTCTGTCTAATCCCAAGAACTTCTGCTTCTACCTACCACAGATGAAAGGTACACCCACAGGTGCCTACCCAGATCTCAGCATTGACCAAAACACCATTGAATATCTTTGTTTTAAAATGTCAATCAGTATAAAGCATTTGAACACTATATTAAACCAGTTTATGACTGTAATAAAGATGGATTGACTTTGAATACTGGGTTGTTTAATACCACGATTCTGATTATTTCACTACATTCATGCACGGTTACTTCCTATTCTAAGCAGGCTTTCTATCAACATTTCATTGTCTTTATGTCCTTTTATTCCAAACACCAATGAAGAAAGAGTTCAAATTATAATCACGGCTCCGAAATGGTGTACATTTTCATATATCGTGGCAAAGCATTTCTGACCATTTTCTCTGCACTTGGAGAGGGAGCTGATATTGTCAGTTAGAGTAGATCTCTTAGAGTATAAATAGCTTTTACAAATAGACTTTTAATGTTGTACAATATAACGAAAACTGTGTTCATCGTGTTCATTTAAGAGCCACAGATTTTTTTAAAAAAAAATCCCATTAGTTCATTAAATAAATGTCTAGCATTTAATAAAGGGCAAAGTCAAAGATTTTTTTTAAAAAAAACAAAGCTTTTTTTTTGTTCAATATGCTTTGTGGCCAGATATAACCTTCCATTAATATTAGTATCTTCAGAGCTCAGAGGATAACACTGCCTCCTCTCTTCAATCCTAGAGGTTTTTATGTATTGGATTTTCTATCCATTGGGGGTTTTTTTCCCCTATCTATTGTTATTAAAATATAAATGTGTTTAATTGGTTTTGAGTTGTGGAGGTTTGTCACCATTCCGTGTCCTTCAAAATTAAGGAAACTCTTATATGGATATCTCTTAATGGATGCCCGCCAGATGTATCTTATCTCCTGTCAACATGGCCCTTCTGGAAAAGGATGATGGGGATTGTTGTCCAAAAGAAATGGACCATGGCAACTTAGGGAATGCTGCAGTGTCAGCATATCCGAGCCCAATAAGGGTTTCGTTGCATAATAATTCCCTTTTGCATTCCCTTATGTCAGTGTTAAATTGTTAAGAGTTTGGTATGTCTAGTATAATGAAAAGAAGAACCAGGAGTGACATGTGTTCTGACCAAGGTTTGCTGAGACCCTAATTAAGCACACACTTAGTGCAAACAACTCTTGTTTTATTTCAACGCTGGGAATTATGTTCATTCCCAGCTTGTAATGAGTCCCAAACAGTCCCTTGAGATAAGCACCCACCTCTCTCTCCTTTGAATTGCTGCCAACAACTAAAGTGCCAGATTAACTGTAAAAAACCAACCGAAGTACTAAGTCCACACAGAGCTTCAAGGTTTAACCCGAACAGAGCGAATTATTTTGCTTCCTGCAAAGGTTTCTCTACCTTTATACCTTATGAGAGGAGCAATCACTTCCTAGCCTCACTCCCGAGTTGCCCCTTTTGTCTTAGTTGCTCTTGCCTTCTGGCAGCTCTGTGCATGCACACACTGGGAACAGGCTCCCCTTGTTCCTCTGCCTCGCTGCTGCCAGACTCCGGAGGCTCAAGAGTCAGCACCCCACTCCCAGATGGTCCTGGCCCCACCTCTGCATCAGATGCAGGACCCTCGTTCGAGTCCTCCCCAGACCTCTGGACTGGTCCCAGTTCTTCCCCACTGTCCGATTCTGCTGCTGTCTGCACAGGCTGCTGGCGAACCACAACAACATGCTAGTAGTGTTCCAATATTTGAGGGGCTGCCACAAAGACCACGGGATCAACCTATTCTCCAAAGCACCTGAGGGCAGGACAAGAAGCAATGGGTGGAAACCCATCAAGGAGAGAACCAACCTAGAACTAAGGAGAAATTTCCTGACAGTGAGAACAATTCATCAGTGGAACAAAGTTTTGGGTGCTCCATCACTGGAGGTTTTTAAGAAGAGTTTGTTTGTCTGAAATGTTATAGGGTCTCCTGCTTGCAAAGAAGATTGCACTAGAAGACCTCCAAGGTCCCATCCATCGCTGTTATGATTCAATTACACTTATTCTGTTATGCAGGAGCAATATATCTACAGTGTGCATTTCAAAGCAATCTTATTTCAGCTGCTTTTAGATTTCAGTGTCAGCCAAGATAGGTTGAGATGATGTTGACCGAAGTGAAGTGAGATGTTTGTGCATGACTATGCATATTTTCCCACGTACATTGCACTGGTAAGAAGGTGTGTTTAGAGTGTTCAAACACTGCTGGAGTTCTAGTGCTCCTGTCTGGATTTATTATGACTAACCTAACACATTTATCACCCACTTCTGTCTTCCTCTCTCTCTCTCTCTCTCTCTCTCTCTCTCTCTCTCTCTCACATACACACTATATTTTCAAAATGCCTCCAGCTTTAGGGAAGGTTACACAAAGAGGATGTCAAAAGTAATAGTGAAATGCTGATCAAAGGTTTACCAGTGGGAGTGAAAAAAAAAGTAAAAGATCCCGTAACTGATTACCCATGATTCCAGTTTTATTAGCATGTCTTTATTCAAAGTGACTTATTAATTTGCCATTTTAATACTAAAGGGTGTTTCTTTTTTAAAGTGCATAGTTCTATTGTCTTTGCCAAGCCAATAGCTTTAAGCTATTGCTGAGCACACTGGGTTGCATCCCAAAAATTGTAAGCCGCCCTGAGTCTTCGGAGAAGGGCGGCATATAAATGTAATTTTAAAAAAAGTCCATTTTTTTTCAAGTTATTTTTAAGTAACAGGCATATCTTTATCAACGGGTGGAACGTCTGAATCCATTCGTGCATACCAAATATTTGAATGTTGATTTGCTTTTGGGTTCTTCTCTCTGTGGATGTGAATGGGTGTATTTGAGATCATTTTTTAAACAAGAGTTTGGATTCTTCCTTTCCGTGGGTCCCTCTACCATCTGCAACCCTAGGTGTTGTCTGATCTATATGATCTATAGAATAGAATAGAATAACAGAGTTGGAGGGAACCTTGGAGGTCTTCTAGTCCAACCCCCTGCTTAGGCAGGAAACCCTATACCATCTCAGACAAATGGTGGTCCAATATCATCATAAAAACCTTCATTGATGGAGCACCCACAAGCCGTTCCACTGATTAATTGTTCCAACTGTCGGGAAATTTCTCCTTAATTCTAGGTTGCTTCTCTCCTTGATGGTTTTCTGTTATGTATGCAGGTTTAAAGTCATTGGTTTAGTTTGAACTGTTCTTGTAAAATGTAAGAAATGATTGGTTTAAAAAGTGCGGGAAAACCCTGCACTCCGATTGGCTGGCAACTGCGGCTGCTGGCTATAAGTAGCAGCCGCAGCCCAGCCAAAGTGGGTTCGTTCTGAGCTGTAGTCACTAATAAACAAAGAGCTTGAAGCACTCCGTGTCTGTCTCTTCATGCAAACTTAACACTGGCGACGAAGATGGGATCTCCCTGAAGAAGAAGGCAACGCGGAACAGAAGGAGAGCGAGATGGCTGCGCTGAACACCCCCCCAGCCCCGTTCGATCCGACGGCAGAAGACTGGGAGACGTATGCAGATAGTTTCCAAATGTATCTGGAAGGAAACGATCTTGCCGACATTTCCGAGAAGCGGAAGAGGGTGGTCTTCCTCACGCACTGCGGTCCGGCAGTTTTCAAGATGGCAAAGGCATTGGCGGGAGCTGCAGACGCGAAGGTAATGGAATGGCCTGACTTAGAAAAGTTGTTAAGAGCCCATTACGCCCCACAAGTATCGTGCCTCATTAAGAGACACGAGTTTTACCATCGGGATCAAGGGGAAAGCGAAAACATAAACGACTTCGTGGCAAGTTTAAGAGACATTGGGAGTGCATGCGAATTTAACAATTTAGAAGAGGCCATGCACGATCGATTTGTTCTGGGCCTTAAAGACAAGGTGCTTCAGAGCAAGTTATTACTAAAACCTAAGATCACACTGAAGGAAGCAATAGAAGAGGCCTCTTCAGCAGAAGCTACCAAGTCCTCAGCAGCGGCCATGAAGAAAATCAACAAGGCCACAAGCCATCCTGATGTGGAAAAGTCCACAACAACTCATTGTGAGCAAATAGATTCTGAGTCAGACTGTAGTGAGGTGGAGGAAGGAATTTATAGACTCAGAATGGAGCGGAAAAAAAAAAGCCTTGGGAAGAAAGAGGCAAGATTTCTACTGCAGAGGTTGTGGGGAAGCCACCCCGCACTGAATGCAAGTTCCTAGATACCATCTGCCTCCGTTGTGAAAAAAGAGGACACCTAGCAAGAGTCTGCAAATCATCCAGAACTCCACCCAACAGAAGGGAAGTTTCCTGACAAAGAATTCAAGCCCAACACCCTCAGTGAGAAAATGGGGCAGCACAGAAGCAAAGGGGAAGAATGAAACTCATCAGACAGTAACTATTGGTCATTCTTCTTCTATCAATAACAGAAAAGTGCATGTCAAGGTACTAATTGAAGGAAGGCCTTGCCAAATGGAAGTGGACTCAGGCTCATATTTATCTATGGTGTCATGGGACACTATTTACAGACTACTCCCAAACATTCAGAAGAAGCATTTCAAGAAGCAAGCACTGACTCTTAAAGACTACCAAGGGAACAAGATTCCAGTAGTTGGAACAAGAGAATTCAACGTGAATAGACAGCACTCCGCGTCTGTCTATTCATGCAAACTTAACACTTTCCACCCATTGCTTCTTGTCCTGCCCTCAAGTGCTTTAGAGAATAGCTTGACTCCCTCTTTATTTTCATTTATTTTATTTTTATTTATTTGATTAGTCAATTGCCTACAAGATAATAGGTATAAGTATAAACATAGTTATGAATACATGGCTACCTATAAGAAAATAAAAGAAACAATAGGACAGGGACGGTAGGCACTTCGGTGCACTTATGCACGCCCCTACAGACCTCTTCTTTGGGGCAGTCCCTGATCGAGTGGATACCAAGTTGGAAACATTGGCCTATAAACACACAACATACATACATGCACACATAAACATACACACACACACACACACACACCTCGTAGAGTTCACATCACTTTTTAATTGCTTCCTTGTGGTAATTTCCTTTGATGTATGCGTTTCTTCATTAGCACCAATGTGTCCCAATCTCACTTGCACTTAAGGTGTTGTCTCTTCCCATTTCCTCTCCTAATGAAACTCATGCTGGTACTAAAATTGTGTTATTAAAGATTTAGGTTCTCCAAAGGCTACATCAATTATTGCAAGGCTTTAAAAATCATTGCTAATGGCTGTCAGGGTGGGGAATTATGGCACCCAGCTGTTGAAGGGAGATTGTAGGCAGGCCATGTGTCCAATCTGTTGTTTGGTTTATTTTGAGAACTGGAGGTTCCATCTACCTATTTCTAAGTGAGCTTGGGAATTTGAGAAGGAATCCTGGTTTTGTTTTTTACATTTTGTTTAGTGTACAATCCTAAAGCCCCTGGACAGATATGCTAGAAATAATAGGATAGGACTTAACTTTTCTTGGCACAGTTTTGTTCAGTGAATCAGTGCAATTCTTAAGTTAGTAGAAATAGAATTCTTTATTGGCCAAGTGTGGTTGGACACACAAGGAATTTGTCTTGGTGCAAATGCACTCAGTATACATAAAAGAAAAGATACATTCATCAAGAGTCAAGAATCATAAGGCACAACACTTAATGATAGTCATAGGGTACAATAGAATAGAATAGAAGATTATAAGAACAGAATTTAAATTAAATGGGATGGGATGGGATGGGATGGGATAGAGAATAGAATAGAATAGAAATTAGAATATATTAAATTAGAATAGAATAGAACAGAACAGAACAGAACAGAATAGAATTCTTTATTGGCCAAGTGTGATTGGACACACAAGGAATTTGTTTTGGTGCAAATGCTCTCAGTGTACATAAAAAGAAAAGATACATTCGTCAAGGGTCAAGAATCATCAGGTACAGCACTTAATGATAGTCATAGGGTACAATAAGCAATCAAATCATACTAGGAAACAGTCAATATAAATCATAAGGATGGAAGTTTCAGTCATACAGTCACAAGTGGGAGGAGATGGGTGATAAGGAGTGATGAGAAGTAACATGGTTGTTAAGTGAATCTGGCTTTTCCATTTTGCTTGCAGAAGGTCACAAAAGAGGATCACGTGAACCCCAGGATGCTGCAACCATCATAAATAGGAGTCAGTTGCCAAGGGTCTGAATTTTGATCACGTGACTATGGGGATGCTGCAGTGGTCGTAAGTGCGATAAATGGTCATAAGCAGTGGTGGAATTCAAATTTTTTTATTACTGGTTCTGTTGGTGTGGCTTGGTGGGCATGGCTTGGTGGGCGTGGCAGGGGAAGGATACTGCAAAATCCCCTTTCCCTCCCCACCCCACTATCCTGCTTTCCAGCAGGGCAACCAAAGAAGACCCAGCCAATCAGCTGGGACTTGAGAGGCAGACAATAGATGGGGGCGGGACCAGTCAGAGGTGGGATTTGCTGGTTCTCCGAACTACTCAAAATTTCCCATACTGGTTCTCCAGAACTGGTCAGAACCTGCTGAATTACCACCTCTGGTCGTAAGTCCCTTTTTTCAGTGCCATTGTCACTTCAAATGGTCACTAAATCAAATGTAAGTGGAGGACTACCTGTAATATACGGTTAAATTAAAAATAATACATAATATAATAAATAAAATATATCACATTTATATGCCTTTCTCTGCCCTTGTGGTGCCTCTATAATGGAAGCCACTTTTCCCTAACTTACAAATTCTACAAGGATGCTTATTTGTAGCTGATCTCCCCTCTCCTTTCTTAGTTCCTAAACCGTCCTTGCATTATTTTTTTCTTACATTATTTATTAGACAGCAAAGTCAATTTCAATGCCCTTAAATGTTATAAAGTTTTGTTATATTGTGGGTAAACTCTGCCCTGCACTGAGCTTTAACTGCTAATGTCCAAACCATGTCTTACTAGGGTGATGTTTTCTGTTCTTGGCTTATGACCATAATAAAGTCTATCTATCTATTCTGGCATGAAAATGTCCTCCAGAAATTTAAGATTAATAAAACACAGAGCAAAAAGTTAATGGTTCCTTCCCTGTCTTCATCAGGGCCATGATCTCAAAAGTGCTTTTAATTTTGAGTAAAGGAATAAAGGAAAGGAACTGCTTGCAACTTCAGTGATATCACATTAAATTTTAGTTGGCCATAATTTACAAATAGCAACATTGCAGCTCCAGCTGTATGAATTTGCCTGATTCCTTGATCTCAGTTTTTTTTTTAATAAAGTCACAATTAATACCAGCTTAATTTCTCAAAACACAAAACACAGCTCATAACTGTTTACATTCATTTTACAGCCTGTTGATTGACTGAGACTGAATTAATTGAAGTCATTACGATGAAACAATTTGCAAACTGTGAAAGAAAGAAAAAAACAACAACAAGGAACGAAAATCAGAATAAAGAAGAACCACCGTGTGCAATTTAGCAAGTTGTGTGAACGGAACCGTAAAAATACATTAGACGCATAATTCCCCTGAAATGGTTTTTTCTTTTCTTCACTGTAGTTTGAAAAGAAATGTAAACAGAGGTGGCCACTTGGATTCTGGATTCTGGATTGCCACTTAAGTTTCTCCAGGTCAAAGGCCTTCTTATTAAATTTAATAGATGATGTAGTACATTCTGCCCTAAAACAACGTTCAAAATAAAGCTTGGCTGAAATGGAGAATTAATCTCTTCGCTATGAATTGGTCTCTTGTGTTTTCCATTTACCTTTTCACTCAAGGCTTTGAAAATAGTTCTGAATCAACCTGCAATGCTCACCCAAGATTCTTTTCTGAAGAGTATCCAAATTTTGTAAGCTTAGCAGAGAATTCCAGACATTAGAAAATAATAAACCCAGAAGAGGATGTGGGAAGACATTATTTTTTTACACAACGCACAATGAAACAATAACTATTATTGCCGTCTGGTATGGTAATGGATATCAGTGTGGTTGATGCAGGAAGAGAACTGAACAAATTCATGAGAAAAGGGCCCTCTCTGGTTACTAAAGTCATGCATATTACTGACAGTCCTCACTTAATAACTGTAATTGGGACCAGAAACTCCATCGCTAAGCATGTGGTTGAATGGTGTCAGGTCTTCTGCTTGAGCAGGGGATTGGACTAGAAAACCACATCCAACTCTGTTATTCTGTGGTCAGAAAGCAGAAAAAAAAGGTCACATGACTTTACTGACTTAAATGACAGTTCCAGCTGCAGTTATTAAGCAAATTACATGGGACAGTTCAATGCAAGGTCATGTGACTCCGGCTTGTGATTGATTTCCTGCCGGTTTCCCCATTGACTTTGCTTGTTGGGACTCAGCTGCGAAGATTGCAAAATGCCCAAATCACAATCATGTGATTGCAGGGATCCTGTGATGGCTGCAACTTCAAGGTTTTGTCCCATGTTTTCCTCATTTAGTCAGAATAACAGAATAACAGAGTTGGAAGGGGCCTTGGAGGTCTTCTAGTCCGACCCCTTGCTCAGACAGGAAACCCTAGACCATTTCAGACAAATTGTTGTCCACTCTCTTCTAAAAAGCTTTCCAGTGTTGGAGCATCCACAGCTGCTTCTGGAGGCAAGTCGTTCTACTGATTCATAGTCATAACTGTTGTAAATCTGAACAGCTGTAAGTGTGAATGAGTGGCCACTAAGTGACAACTATGTGCATTTCATAGATCAGGAAGCATAACTTAAGTATGCTAGTTAATGAGATCACCAGTTGAAGAGTAGAATCCTGTCTATCTGTCTGTCATCCATCTGCCACAGACAGACAGAGAGACAGACAGACAGACAGACAGACAGACAGACAGACAGACAGACAGACAAAGACAAAGATTTTTCAATTCTCTCTCTGTGTCTCTTTGTCTCTGTCTCTCTCTGTCTCTCCCTCCCTCCCTCTATATCTGTCTATCTATCTATCTATCTATCTATCTATCTATCTATCTATCTATCTATCTATCTATCTATGACATGGTGGCTCAGTGGCTAAGAGGCTGAGCTTGTCGATCAGAAAGGTTGGCAGTTTGGCGGTTCGAATCCCTAGCGCTGCGTAATGGAGTGAGCTCCTGTTACTTGTCCCAGCTTCTGCCAACCTAGCAGTTCAAAAGCATGTAAAAATGCAAGTTGAAAAATAGGGGCCACTTTGGTGGGAAGGTAACAGCATTCCATGCGCCTTCGGCATTTAATCATGCCAGCCACATGCCCACAGAGACGTCTTTGAACAACACTGGCTCTTTGGCTTTGTAACGGAGATGAGCACTGCCCCCCATGGACATCTCCTTTGAAGTTCTCCTTAAGGACCACTATACTTGTTGAGAAGATGCTCCAATGTGCAGTAATGACAACTCTCCAGATAAGGCATCAGCTGTACATAGAAAAAAGAGTTCCAACAGTTTGACCAACTGCAGAGAACTATCACTCAGTGGCTTTCAATTAAAGTGCAAGAAGCAGGATGAAGGGGAGCTGTCATTTATCACGTAATAAATTGTCCTGAAGTCTCCATTAAACTCTGCTGCACACCTCTTGACCCTTGCTTGTTAAGAACTTACTAAATTTTCAGCACACCAGTTGCAGAATTATAAGATCCAGCCAATGTCTTCCTTTGTTCCAGCAGGGTGGGTAATTTAGCTATCTGAAGAAAACAGTAGGATAATATAACGTTTCGATAATAAAGCATTTGACCCTTTTAGCTCCACTTTAGTTTATAACTCTAGTCTTAAATATATAGACACCCATTTTAACAATGTGCATTAAATGTGCAAAGATTAATGCCTTTAATTGTCCTAATTGCAGTTCAAATCAACGTTTCAATTAGTATATTTTTACTATTAATAAACTGCCAAAACTCACCAAGGTTGTAAGGGAGGGCAGATGAAGTTGCTGCAGAAATAATTTTTCAAGGCTGAAAGAGGGAAGCGATACTAGTTCATAAGATTAGATTATTTTAATCTTAATAATGATGATGATATTGGCAGGTTAAAAAGAAAACTGCTGGCCTCTAACATAATTTTGATTTCCAGAAGGCTTCTAAACTTCTAATGGATGTAATAAACCTTTTTGGAAAACAAACATGGAGGGTGATATGAAATCAATGAAAACAAAAATGCACCCACTTGTCTAAAAAAGAGAGCAAAAACAAAATCCAAGATAATAATTCAGCAGAAATGGGGGTAAACATCACTGGGAAATGAATAATTTGTGTCAAACCAGTGCAGCTGACGTTTCATGAGAGTATCTATCATAAGTTCTCAATATTCCTGTTTGTACCCCATACAGAATTTTTGCCAATGTTTTGACCTCAAAAAGTGTTAAGGCTGCAGGTACTAATTACCCTCCACTGGTGTAAAAAAATGTTTAATTACATTTGAGGACTTATAGGCTGCTTGCAATGTGTGATCCAGGTGTGCCTTCCATATCCCTTGTGAGTGGAAAACCACCCCACGGTACCTAAATGTCTTATGTCCTTCTATTTTCCAGGAGTATTGTCTAGGTCTTTTAGCAAAAACTAAAACTTTTGATTTATCTAAGTTAAGGACCAGCTTATTCTGTCTATAATATTCATGTGTTACCATAATGGCTCTCTTCAGTCCTATGGGAATTTGTGAAATAATAGCAGCATCTTTGGCACATAAGAGAATCTGAATTTTATGTTGTGCTAGGTTAGGAGGATATAAACCAGGGTTCTACAAGAGATCGATCAGGGGGTTAGTATAGAAGTGAAAAAGGGAGGTGTTAAGTTTGCATGAATAGACAGACGCGAGTGCTTCAAGCTCTTTGTTAATTAGTGACTACAGCTCATAACAGACCCGATTTGGCTGGGCTGCAGCTGCTACTTATAGCCAGCAGCCGCGTTGCCAATCAGAGTGCAGGGTTTTCCCGCACTTTTTAAACCAATCATTTCTTACATTTTACAAGAACAGTTCAAACTAAACCAATGACTTTAAACCTGCATACATAACAGGAGGGGGTCAGGATGCAACCCTGCCGTACCCCTTTTTGCACCCTTACTGGGCCGGTTAAAGTCCCTTGAGGATTACATCTCACTTTCAAGGTGGAATTAGCATATCATGTTTGCATGAGGAGTTCCCAACATTCCAGATGTATCCATCAATCCCCAAAGTTACTTAACTTTCTATAAGTGGTATAGTTTAAAAGTTTGACTCTTTGAGATAGCACCTCTTCCTCTAAAGCATGGCAATGATGATGATGATGATGATGACCCATTCAGTTTTGTCCTGCTCTTTGCAATTCTATGGGTCTCTGATCTCTCCACATCTTCTAATCTTGCACTACTTCTTTAAGTTGTTCGATGTTCTGGCTGGTGTCAGCTTTGATGGTGTACAGCCATCATGTTCTTTGGCAGCCTGGTTTCCTTTTACAGCTAACTCTTCCAAATTCCATAACTGCTTTCTCCAGTGACTTCCCTGGTGTGACATGGCCAAAGTGAGACACAGTTTTGTGATTTTGCCTTCCAGTGATATGTCTGGTGTTATGTGCTCCAGTACTTGCTTGTTAGGCAAGGCTTGATTGATACTGGTAGTCAATCTGGGATTCTTCTTCTGAACTCTCCCCTCTTCCTCCTCTTCCTCCTCCTCCTCTTCAACCACCACCATCATTATCTGTCTGTCTGTCTGTCTGTCTCTCTGCCTGCCTGCCTGCCTGCCTGCCTGCCTGCCTGCCTGCCTATCTATCTATCTATCTATCTATCTATCTATCTATCTATCTATCTATCCATCCATCCATCCATCATCTATCTATCTATCTCATCTTGTGTGTGTATGTGTGTAAAATTTGCCCATTCACTCTAGATAAAGATTGGGGCATTTTCTTATGACCAATGAGTGTGGGGGGAGAGGGAAATCACATCATTAATCTGTAATGCTTACTTATAAATCATTCATCAATATGCACCTGTGATTCATGCTTTCCCTTGCTGAGTGCTTTATGAAAGAATATAAAATAAATGCATTTTAATGGATCCTGATAGCAGGAGCACTTCGGTTTCGCGACAAAGAGAAGTGCTACACTAAACCTTGGTTCCCATCTGCTAATTAGCGCATTTGGCCTGCTTCCTCTCTTAACATCCTCTCCACCTGCTAGAGTGATAATTGGCCCCTGGGAAGCTAATAATGAAATGGGAAGATGGAGCATGTCTATATGCATGCATGTATCTGTGTCATTGTTAGGGTGCCATGTATCTGATTTTGCAGAAGATATGTGAATTGAATGCATTGAAAAATCTCCAAAGCTTCCATCTTGGAACTGATTTTTTGAGTGTCAAGACTCCCTCTGGACCCCAGACCTAATTTTTAACTGTTTGGTTTCTTGCCTTAGTCTGTTTTTCATAATTTCGTTCAAAATGAAGAATTTCCGAAGCTTGAGGCCTCTTAATAAAGAGGTCGCCCAACTATGGACCAAGTACAAGTTGAGTAGGAGAAAACATCTTATCTTCTCTCCATTCAGCAACTGGGATGTAAACATAGAACTGAGCAGCAGGCTCACAAATCATTTGGGAGAGATGAAGGGTACATCTATTTAAGTCCCAACAATTCTGCATTTTAATAAATTTCTTTCTCCTTTAGAGGGTCAAACGTTTCCTCTTTTTTTGGGAAGAAGATAATGCATTTGCTTGCCAAACATGGCAGGGGCTAAGACTTAAAAAGAATGATTCACATAGAGAAGAACTCTGAGACCTGTTTCCCCTCCTTCTCAATTCTTGAATCTTTGCAAAACTACATTTCTTCTCCTATTTTCAAATTGGAGATAAGCTACCTTTGAGTTTGCAGCAGTCCAGAACTTTACTTTACTGTTACTTTTATTGGATTTATATGCCACCCTCTCTCCCTAGGGACTCGGGGTGGCTTACAATAAAAATAGAAATACAATTATTAAAATACATTAAAACCAAAGTAAACTAAGCCCAATAAGACCTAAAAAGCCCAATTAAATTTAAAATATCACTAAAACCCCACCCCTTACCCTTCAGTCCAGGCCGGACAGTTGAAACAACCAGGTCTTTAGGTCGCCGAAAGGAACGAAGGTCAGGAGCCAACCGGAGCTCCAAGGAGAGTCGGTTCCACAGGGTGGGTGCTCCCACAGAGAAGGCCCTACCCCTGGGTGCCGCCAGCCGACATTGTCTGGCAGATGGCACCCCAAGAAGGCCCTGCCTGTGGGAGCGCACAGGGCGATTGGAAGTCAACGCTGGCAGGAGAAGCTCCCGCAAGTACCCCGGACCCAAGCCATGAAGGACTTTCTTTGTTATCACTAACACCTCTGTTCCTTGCAGCACTTCCTGGCATGCCCATGTAAGACATCACATGATCTTTGGAAGTTAGAGCTGCAAATGTGGATGTTGAAATTATATTAAAAAGCGAGACTAAAAATTCTGCCATTTGGCTGCCTTAATCAAAGAGATTCCTGTTCCCTTTTGGAAATATCAGCCCCAAACTTCCCCTTTCTTGTCTCAATATTTGTTTTCATTTGGTTCAAAGAATGAGTTTGCCAGCAACAAATAAACCTTCATTTAAAATTTCCCTGCTGCTTTTCTGTAATGGCTGACAGCCAAATGGAAACAACCAGGAATTAAGATTCCGAGCAACTGGGACCGCTAAGAACAGCAGCTGCAGGACAATGTTGAAATAATGAGTAACTCAAGGGTGCATCATGAACATTGAAGTCAATAAAACTTTTTTTTAACACGATGAAAAGGAAACTGGTTGCTGGGCAGCGGTCCAAGCTACCTCTTAAGGTTGTTGTTGAAGGGAAAAATAGGAGGAGGAGGAGCATCTAAAATTTTGCTGCTTTTGTCAGTAGGATGAATGCAATATCACACCTTTGCATATCCAGCTAGACCCTGTTTGGATGTGTGTGCAACATCATGGCACACGTACAAGAAAGAGTTTGCAACACAACTATATGGTGCTATTTATTGATTTGTCTGTTTATTTAAAAATGGCAATCCGACTGTCAATATCCTGCCTTTTATTTGCATGTTTCTTTAATCCAAATGGAAGTTTGGGTCTTCTAATCAAATCGGTGACCTTAATTTCACACTAATTTATATTTGTACCTTTGGTTTTTTTATGTGTTGATTGTTGTATTATTAAGGGAATAATAAATCATCTCTAAAATCACTGAAACTGTCTGGGCAGAAAGCAACCTGCATATTACTTGCTGTGTGTTTTAATTAGATGGAAGAATCTGAAAATAAACATCATTATCTGCTGTAGTTTCCTCTACCCATATCAGCCTAGATAAGAAGTCCAACCAGTGCTAGCTTTAACTTTATTAGAAGATTATATTAATGGAATCTTGCAAGTCTGAAAGGACATCTCTCCTCCATTTACAGTCCATGTAACTAGAGGGGTCTTTCAGAGATGTTTACTATAATCCAGTTTTTCTGTGGACTCAACTGCTTCTTATCTGACAGTTGCCTAATCTATGACTCTTCCTTCTCTCTCCTAAGGTCATTAACAGAATAATGAAGTTGGAAGGGACCTTAGAGGTCTTTTATTCCAACACTCTGCTCAAGCAGTAGACTCTGTATCATTTCACACAATGGCTGTCCAATCTCTTCTTAAAAACCCGCTGTTGGAGCACCCACAATGTCTGAAGGCAAGCCGTTCCATTATTCTAATTGTCAGGAAATTTCTCCTTTGTTCTAAGTTGGTTCTCTCCAGTGGTGGGATTAAAAATTTTTTTACTACTGGTTCTGTGGGTGTGGCTTGGTGGGTGTGGCTTGGTGGCTGGTGGGCATGCTGCAGAGGGTGGCTGCTTGGTGGGCCCCATCAGAACCTGCAAAATTTCCAGCTCCGTTCTCCTGTGCATCCCAACAAACCTGCTTTCCAGCTCCGTTCTCCTGTGCAGGGCAACAAAAGAAGACCCAGCTGATCAGCTGGGACTCAATGGGAGGCAGAGAATAGATGGGGTTAGCGGGGCCAGTCAGAGTTGGTATTCTGAACTACTCAAAATTTCTGCTACCGGTTCTCTGAACTACTCAAAATTTTCGCTACTGGTTCTCTAGAACTGGTCAGAACCAGCTGAATACCATCTCTGGTTCTCTCCTTGATTAGTATCTTTCCATTGCTTCTTGTTCTGCTTTCGGGCCCTATCCTATGCAATAGCATTTGCATTTAAACTTATATAATACCAATTCATCGTGCTTTACAGCTCCCTCTAAGCCAGGGGTGTCAAACTCAAGATCCGTCCCATGGGGTGCTTAGATCTGGCCCATGAGGCCACCCTGCAAACTCATTATGATAGGGGGGAAAGAGGCACAGAATTTAAATTTTGGGATTGTTAAATGAAGAAGATTGAACAGTAGATTTGGCCGTATCTGGTGTACTTTGCTATTAGAACATCTTGTAACAAAGTCCACAACAAACCATCATGACATAAATACGACAATCCATGCATGATAAGGAACTGGGATAAGCAAATGTTGTTTGTGGAGATTTTGTCAATGCTAATTATGCTCCTGTTGTTTTAGAATTGCACCCCAGGCACCTATTACTGTTGGCCCTACCTTTGCTTTCTGTTGTCTCAATTGTTCTGTTTCTATTTGCAGGCCTTTGTGTTTCGTTATCTTCTCAAGTTCTCTTTCCTCTCTTCTGTTCACAACTGTCATGACCCTGTTGGAGTCTGAATCAGAGGAGGAAGACGAACAGCTGACAGGGAGTGAGAGTGTGACTCCGTTGGTTGTGGAGAAAACTAGGGAAGGGCAAAGTCTGGCTGGGCAGAGCAGGAGAGAGGTAGAACAAGGGAGAGGGAGTTCAGAGGAAGACCCAGGCTCACCCGCTCTTCATCCTAGGGCATGCAGGGAGGATCGGAGAAGAGAGCAACGTGGATTGCGTGGCTTACAGGGGAGGAAAGGGCCCTGATTCCCTTCATTAGCCACAGCTGGGAAGAAAGTTTAAAAGAGATGCAAGCTGAGAGTGGCAGCTGTTCCTGGGAGAGTTTTTCTCCAGACCAGAAGGTAACCAGGACATTGGGGGCAAAGTTGGAGCTAATAAAGGGACTCCTACTGATTATCTGACTGTATCACCTTTGTGACATGCCCCGGATCATCACAATAATCATGTGAAGTCACGGCTGCCAGTTCTTTAGCTGGTGGTTGTTGACCTTCGCAAGCATCACGTTCTTCCCAAGAATTTAGGATGTTGTAATGTATCGCCCTAGTCGATGTGTGGATCAAAACTGGGTGGCCTTTTGCAACAGACAAAGGGAAATCTTGTCAATTTGCAGATGATGATGATGATTGTTAAGTTTGCATGAAGAGTCAGACGCGAAGAGCTTCAGTGAAGAGTTTATTAAGTGACTACAGCTCGAATGGACCCGACTTGGCTGGGCCACGGCTGCTATTTATAGCCAGCAGCCGTAGTTGCCAGCCAATCAGAGTGCAGGGTTTTCCCGCACTATTTAAACCAATCCTATTTGACATTTTACAAGAACAATTCAAACTAAACCAATGACATTCCAGCCTACATACATAACAATGATGATGATGATGATTATGATTATTATCAACCTTGCCAGGTAATAAATAAAAAAAACAATTGTGACTTTCCTTGTAAATGTTGAACACAATCTGTTTTTGCGGGAGATCATTTTCCATTGGCAATTCGCGTTGGCTCTGCACAATTTATTATTTGTGGGATGTTGAGTACTACAATTGAACGATTTTGTTGAAGATGATCAGAGTCGCCTTTTGTTGCCAACATCAATATTTTTATTTTTGTTTTTTGTTTTGAGGAGGAATTAATATAGGATGCCTGATATTTGCACTGTAAATATGGGAAGGTGGTAAGAAAGGGACCATCCATCCTTTAATTCTATGTATTTGGAGGTTTTTTTTTTTACATCCTATTAAAGAGATAAAAGTTTGTGGAATGGAAAGTAGCCAGCTGAACCTGCCACAATGCAATTAATAACCAAGATCAAATGGGGTTATAAAACAACTTCTCTGTGTGATTAACATGCAACAGGGTGGTTGCTGCCCAAATAACTGCTTTTGTTTAATGGGACTGTGTGTGCATGAACAAAAGATTACGATTCAATGTCTTTCATGTTATGTGTTTCCTCTTTCTAAAATTAATGTGACATAAGGCATTCTTTATGCTAATGTTATAGCTCCTTGGTTAGTTTAAAACCATTATCTCCCTTAATGAATAATTCATCTCCCATTGAAAACTTAGTTATATCATTTTTGCCGTGTGTAAATGAAATTTTGAACTGCAATTTGACTTTAAAGGACTTCCTATTGGGGAGAATCCACATAAAACACCCCAAAACCACTGCATTGGCATTCTTACCTCTTACTAAAATGTAATTACTTTATAGGAGGTCGATTAAGGGGGTGTTTCTGCTTTTAATTCTGTTTCTTACATTGAAAGGAGGATTGTCCTGTTATAATTTGTCTTTTTCTTTCCTCTTTAAAATGCTTTCCGCTCCCCTTCATTCCCTTTTTTTGAGTCAATATATTATTACAATTAAAAGCTTTTTACTGCTGCATGAGTTACCACTTCATTGCTGCATGAAGACACTTCCTCTGGAGTAGGCATAAAAAAGTCTGCTTTTGATCCACTTCAGTTTCACTTCCTCGGTATTTATTCCAAAGCCTTTTCTATTTCATTTCTACATCCACCTGCAATTTAAAGAAGAAACTATTATGGTATTAATGCTTAACCTAAAACTCATAATTTAACCTACTGACTCTAAAATACAGTGACAGCTGTCCAGCTGAATTAATAGGATGTTAGAGCATCTATAAATACACACAACATTACTCACCAAGGGCCTCTGCAGGGGATGGATGATGTAATGACACTGTGAAGCCATGTCATAAAATCTACACTTTATTATTATTTTTTACATGGGGCATGATATTGTACACACGTATGTAAGAGCAGGAGCCTTACCATGTTTTTCACAAAAGATATTTCACCGTTTTGACAAAAAATTCAGATTCCATGATAGCTTCTGTTATTCACTCTAAGATTTATGTTTGTAACATACTTTCATTGACTACTTATCTAGAAATGAGCTAGTCGTTTCCAGCTCTAGGGGGCGGTGCTCATCTCTGTTTCAAAGTTGAAGAGCCACCGCTGTCCAAAGACGGTCATGTGGCCGGCATGACTAAATGCCGAAGGCGCACGGAACCTTCCCACCAAAGTGGTCCCTATTTTTCTACTTGCATTTTTACATGCTTTCAAACTGCTAGGTTGGCAGAAGCTGGGACATGTGATGGGAGCTCACTCCGTTATGCGGTGCTAGGGATTCAAACCACTGAACTGCCAACCTTTCTGATCAACAAGCTCAGCTACTTAGCCACTGAGCCACCACGTCCCTATGTGACTACAGGATTGGCAACAAATACATATTGGCAAATATCTGTAGCTCGGGGTAAGATGAGGTTAAAGATTTGTTCTTTGAGCTTGTGGGTTGGTTTCCAAACATTTCATTACCAAGCTAGGTAACAACTTCAGCTGAAGATATTACCCAGCCTGGTAATGAAATGTTCAGAAACCAACCCACAAGCTTGGAGAATGAACCTTCACCTTCACAAATATGTATTACAGAAAGAGAAATCAGATTTTCCCACCCATAGCTTCTTCAGACCACTGCTCTGAACACTTGGTCTTAATTATTTGGAACATCTTGCCCTGGAGGTGAGATCTGCCTCCTCACTTTTGGTCTTCTGGAAATACATTAAAACATGGCTCTGTTAGTTGATCTGGGGGGGTGGGGGAGGCAATGAAGGCGCTTTAAGCTGGAGATGGTTGATGGAATAATAGAGAAGATCCTGTCTCCGTACTGTTTGTGCTCTTGGTTTTTAGACCTTATTTAATTCTAGTTAATTTTAATCATTTTTTAAAAATGTTTATGACTTTACTGTATTGTAAGCCATTTAGAATTGTTTTGGATAGTCATGGTGGTATGTAATACATGTAATACATGTAACAAACAAAGGCATGGGTGCTTTTGAGTAAAAATGATTGAGATCAGTAGACCAATGAAAATGAAAATATCTACACATTTTTGACAGGGCTAATAATTGGCAATTCAGATCAAACAATTAGGTTGGGCTGACTCATTTATTTGTTTTATTTGATTGATTGATTGATTGACTGACCAACTGACTGATTTCATCATTCTACTTGGCCCATAACTTAGGGCGGTATACATCATCAATAACAGAATAATTTAAACACACACACACACACACACACACACGGAATCAAATGATTAAAAAATAACCAATCCAAAGTAGCCACATAGAATGGTCTTCAACCATCCCAAACTCTACCAGGGCAGCAATTTCCCAGGTTTTTCCTGAGCTAATTACATCTGTTTATTTCACTTTCTAACATCGCAATGCCATCTTCCAGAAAAAGAACAGCTCTCTGTTTGTCTCTAACCAGCCAGGCATCTGCAGTAATCGGAGCTAATAGTTAACTTCATACTGGGAATGTGAGGGAGGAAAAATATTTTCCTTAATTCTCTTTCTCTTTTTAATTCAAGGTCTCTGGGTGAAATCAAAGACACCTCCTTCAGAATCTCCCCCCCCCTTGAATAACAGACAATCCTCCTCATATTCCACTCTCTCCTGTAATGAAATTAGCACTGTCATTAAGAGATCTAATCACCATTATTCTCCTGTACACCAGGTAATATTCGCATTGAACCTCGCACAATTTGCTATAGAGTTTTGCAATGATGAAAGCCACGTTGTCTGAATAGAGGTGGAGAGGGGAGAGGAACCCTTGAAAATTGCAGCGCTTTTTTCTCCTGGTAACAATTTCAAAATACTTTATGCTTTAAAAAAAAAAACCTTCAAACCGAACTGCTCATTGTAAATATTAATCTGATGTATAAAAGCACTGTCAAGATCATATCCATTCTTTGCTTGTCTTCTAATCTCAAGAGTCTTTTCAAGCTGATTGTTTCCCCGAACTTTTTTTTGCTAGAGCCATATTGGAATTTTAAGGAGACACTTCAGACTCTAAACCAGTTCTGTCACGTGGCTATTCGGGTTCTCAAATGTCCCTGTATTGTGGTTCCCCATAGGAGGGAATTAACAAAATGAGAGAGTTGTCCAAGGCAACACAAGCAAGAAAAGCTGGAGGGCATGGAACTGGAGAATGTACCAGTGTGTAACATGTAGCTTGTCAGGGCTCTGGTAGTTACCCCCATTTAAATCATGAGTCTCTAGCCAGATTTTCAAAACTTAAAGATTTATTAGGAGTAAACATGCCAGTGCTGCCTGGGTGTAGCTGACTCTGAGACACATCATTCATTGTCACCCTTGATTCTGGTTTCCCCACCCCCCCCACTCCCTGGGTGTATCATAATTCATATTCTCCAATGATGCACATCCATAGCTAAGAGTCATCAATCATACTCTCCAGTTAGAATTTTGCACGACAAAAATTTCAGTCACTTAGAAACTATCTTTGAAAACATTTATGGAATGCAAATTGCCCACTGCTCCCCACTCCCTTTCTGTTGGCAACTCTAAAAAGACACCATAGACATTTTTTTTGAGTTGACATAGTTTGTCTTACATCCTTGGGTCAGCAAAGAGTAGGGATGCCAAACCATAGTCAAAATATTCAGTTTGCTTACCTTCTTCAAGACTTGGTGGAAAGACCACCCTATTAGCAAAATTAATAATTTTGCTAATATTCCAAAATGTCATTCCCCAAAATGTCATTCCCCAGAAGCCTTAGGGAAAGTAATCTTTTACATCTTAGGAGTATAGAGTTGGAAGGGGCCTTTAAGATAATCTCTTCCCAGATTTCTTCCTTCATTACTGAATACCACTTAACAGAAAGTCTTAACCACCTTTGAGGACTGGCTGTGAGTCCCTTCCTTCATCCTGTTGTAACTTTGAATGGTGGCTGAACAAATGGTCATAACTCAAGGACTACCTGTATTATTAAAAATGATATCACTGATGGATCTTGCAGCCAGTCAGGTGGAAGTAGAACATCAGCGGTTGGTGTGGCAGCAGCAGTCAAACATTTATTGATGCACTAGAAGATGTTCCAAGGAAGTACAGTATGTGCCACCCCAAAGGCAAAAGCAGAACTAAATTGTCAGGAGAAATTGCAGCAAAATCTCCTTAAATAAGGCAAGTTGAAGAAGGCAATTGCTTTTAACCAAATGAAATATTTGCAGGATGCGATATGGGTTGATCACCAGGATCAAAGGTTTAGTCTTCCAAGCTTTCAGACTTGTGCTGGAGCCCATCCTCAGGGAACTTCTTCTCTCTCCAGGATGCAGAGAGAGAATTTCTTTGAGGATGGGCTCCAACATTAGTCTTGTAGGAAGTTAGCACCCACCCCTCTCCTAGAAAAATGAAATATCCTAAGAAATATTAAAAAGGCAGAATATTTCCCCTAAAAAGAAAAGTAAAAACTCAAGAGAGGCAGAAACTTAGCCCCCACACCTTTGCTAATGGGTCATATATTTTACATAACAAAGATCTACTTCAGGTAGACTTATAATAGGAATTGCCCAACACCCTTTCATCATCATCCAGCAAGGCTCAACTAAGCCTGGGACCCAGGAGAGCCTACAAAGTTGCCCCTGCATGGCCCCATGGGAGTCTGACAGCCAATCAGAATACAAGCTCAAATTCAAATCCCAACAGAGGGTATAAAACCCAGGCAATCTCAGCATATCATCCCTTTTCCTTCTTTTTCTTCACCCAACATCTTGAAGCATGTGATTGTCCTTTTCACTCTGTCCACCATTAAACCATCTTTCCAAACAGCCCCTATGTTCCCAGTGTCTTTTTCCCCACTTGGAACTGAACCCAGAAGGATATTTCTTCCAACAATTTGAAAGCTTGGAAGACTAAGCCTCTGGTTCTGGTGACTGACTCAGATTGAATTAATATTATCTTGGGATACACATCTATTTGCTTCCATTCACCAGATGAATATCTCTTGTTAATTTCAGTTGCTAAGGACGGTGCAGAAATTCAGATTCTAGCCTGCCAAGTTACCCCACACCTAAACTGCAGAGCCAAGGAAGGCCATTCAGTCGCCTGGCTGACCATATGGTATGAGGCATTTCACAGTGTCCTTGAGATAGCTAGAGGCAAGGATACTTGGAAAATGTGTCCATATGCTCCTGGTGAGGAGGCCAATATGGCTGTGGATGATTTGACCACGGCATGGAGGACACCATGATCTGCAGCTGCGACAAATGACAGTTGTTCGCAATATGTGAGAAATTGGAGAAGGGCTCTCCAGCTTTCCTCCTGGGTAGCCTGCAGCTGTTTTAAGTCACACCAAATAACCCACTTATAGCTTTCTCCATG
Organism: Naja naja; assembly: GCA_009733165.1. Lineage (NCBI taxonomy): Eukaryota > Metazoa > Chordata > Lepidosauria > Squamata > Elapidae > Naja > Naja naja. The sequence goes on from CM019163.1 coordinate 7,526,029, forward strand.
AAACATGAAAGTATTAGGGGCACCCAATTTACAGCACAACCTATCTGATCAGTGGTGAGCAAGACAGGGTTAAATAAAGTCAGGGAGATGCAGCGGCAGTGAAGCAAGGCATTTAATACCTGGAGAGTCTTTTGAGCTGCCTTTTTTGTTTGGTTTGGTTTTCTAAAGCGATCCAAGGATTTTGAAGGCCAGCTGAAATTTCACACAGCATGTCCATTTATCCATAAGTTGTGAGCATGCAATGGTTCAGCGTGTCCTATTGCTTTAAAATCCCATTCAACTAGATCAGAGTGAGCAAAGTATTAGTGGCTGGGCAGAGCCCTTAATAATTGGGGTGAAGGGGGAAAAATGAGTTGGACATTCACATAAAGTGGCCGGGGTGGGATTCAAATTTTTTAACAACCGGTTCTGTAGGCATGGCTTAGTTGGTGAGTGTGGCTTGGTGGTCATGTTATTGGCTAGGCATGGCCAACTCAACATCACTCACATCAAGGCACGCATCTCCTCACCTGGCCTCTCATGACTGTGGGGATGCTGCAACAGTCATAAGTGTGAAAAATGGTCATAAGTAACTTTTTTCAGTGCCATTGTAACTTTGAATGGTCACTCCACACAAGCAAAGTGCCAGCAAAGAAGGGGAAAAAAACTCCAGAGACGTTCCTGAGACAGGAAGTCTAGTCCTGCCAAGAATGTAATAAAGGTTAATGGAGAGGCAGTTTCTGTAAGCAACACCAGAATGTTTCCTTCCTGCCTTCCTTACAGGATTAGGCCAGTAATTTCTTCTAACAACTGGTTCTCCGAACTGCTTAGAATGTTAACAACCGGTTCTAGAGAATAGGTGCGAACTGGTAGAATCCCACCCCTGAAAGTGACCCAGACTATGTGTTGACACAGGTCTACTAGGAAGACCAGGAAATCCACTGCACAGGAAGACTAAAACTACTTTTAGTGAGAAGGGCTATAATAACAGAACTGTCTGATTGTGCTACACTTCCTCCTTTCTGATACTCCAGTGAATTAGGGAGGATCCAGGTTGAACCACTTCCAAATGTTACTGTGTTGCCCTGGACTTTTAAATGCTTTATCCCCTTTTATGTAGGCAATGGAGCTTGCATATCTCCATCCAGGCCATGTTGCTTATTCATAGAGTGATTGGCTTAGGATTTTCCTCCCTGAACATTGAAGGCAGTTTGGTTCAGCATTACGGTATAGCTTTTGCAGCATGTCAGTTTCTTTCCTTGAGATGGTAAGACCCTTTTGGCCGGAGCGGTGACTGGAGGATCTTTGAACCAGATCTTCATGCAATCTTACAGCCCGCAGAAAGACACCTCTGAGTCTGACCATTATAGTTGCTAAATCAACCTTCCTTTTTGGAATAAAAAATAGCTCTAGGTTTTTGGAAAGACAGGATGATGATGACATTATCCATTCAGACGAGTTTGACCTTTGGCAATTCTATGGGCCATGTTTCTTCACATCTTGCACTCTTCCTTTGAATTTTTCTATGCTCGCTTCCCATTTAGAAAACCCTCCTTGGCTCAGACCATAGGCCACCTAGCCTAGTCTTTTGTCCCCCTCTGTGGCCAATTGGATACATTTGAAATGTTCACAAATGCTCGCAGCAAAGCTGAGAAGCAATAATCCTCTTCTGCTGTCACTTCTCATCAACAAGTACTGAAGGCCTGCTGCTTGTGATTCAGGAGGTAGCCACCGAACTATATTTCAAACACTAACAAAAGACTGTTGTTTTCCATCATAGCAGCAGGCCAGCAGTTAGTCTAATAGGAGCAAGGCAGGGTAGACACAAACTCTGTCTTCTGAACTCTTGCAGTTGCTTGCCCATCCATCCTTCCAGCAATTGCTTGCTAACCTATCAAATATTATTTACTTAGATAAGCCATTTCCCTCCTTGCTCACCCAACATGGTGCATAAGGCAGCGCACACTCATTTAAATAATAATAATAATAATAATAATAATAATAATAATAATAATGAGAAGAAGAAGAATAAACAAGGAACACAGGTCAGTGATCAGCCTGCTGGAACAATCCAATGCTATAGAAATGACATCAGTGGGTATCCTAGGATTGGATTGAGATACAGGCATGTTCACGTCCTGCAAAAAAATTCATGGATCTGGCCAACATATGCAGCGGTGTAGTCCAAATCTTGTTTTATACAACTTTGCCATTGTAGGTCAACAGCAGTCAGAATAACAAGAGTTGGAAGGGACCTTTGAGGTTTTCTACTCCAACCCCACTGCTCAAGCAGGAAATCCTATACCATTTCAGACAAATGGTTGTTCAATCTCTTCTTAAAACTCCAGTGCTGGAGCACCTACAACTTCTGGAGACAAGTCATTCTACTGATTAATTGTTCTAACCGTCAGGAAATTTCTCCTTAGTTCTAAGTTGCTTTCTCTCCTTGATTACTTTCCATCCATTGCTTCTTGTCCTGCCTCCAGGTGCTTTGGAGAATAGGTTGAAACTCCTCCATCTTCTTTATGGCAGCCCCTCAGACATTGGAACATGGCTATCATGTTACCCCTAGTCTGTTTTTTCATTAAGCTAGGCATATCCAATTCCTACAGCTTATTTATTCATTTATTTATAATTGGACTTGTATGCCGTCCCCTCTCCGAAAGGACTTCATATGCACCTGTCCAGCTAGTGCTGGAGTGTAGGGGAAAAAAAACTTGACAGGAGATAGCTAGAGGCACTATATCTGTCTTCTCCTGCTGTCTATACCTATAACCACCTCTCTTTGTATAAACTTAAAGAAAGACCATCCCCAAACTATATTGCTTACAAATTGGAGATGTTGGGAGATCCAAGTTTGAAGACAGGTGAACTCACAGCTTTGGCTTTGCAAGTCAGAGCTTGGAGGATGCCCTACCTGTGCCTTGGAGGGGATGGGATATTACCAGACACCAACAGTTAGGGACTGACCTGTATCCCATGCCTCTTTCTCCAAGGGAAAACTATTATGCAATGGGGACTGAAGGCCAATGAAAGTTGTCCCTTGAAAGCATCTGTTTAATGGAATTAAATATTCCACTGTTGTTCAAAAGAATGACTATGAATATTCAGCTCATACTTTAAGGAGGGCAGTGTTGAATAACATCTCCTATTTGGAAGATTTTTACCACAAATAAACACTTGTGCTTTGTTTTGTTTTTGTAAAATAAAGATTAGAGGTGGATGGGACATTTTTGCAAATTTTTAGGTAAAGGTAAAGGTTCCCATACATACATACACATACATCCTAGGCGTTTCCAGCTCTAGGGGGCACTGCTCATCTCCATTACAAAGCTGAAGAGCCACCTCTGTCCGAAGACGTCTCCGTGGTCATGTGGCCAGCATGACTAAACACCGAAGACGCACGGAACGCTGTTCCCTTCCCACCAAAGGTGGTCCCTATTTTTCTACTTGCATTTTTACATGCTTTCGAACTGCCACGTTGGCAGAAGCTGGGACAAGTAACGGGAGCTCACTCCGTGACACGGCACTAGGGATTCAAACTGCCGAACAGCCAACCTTTCTGATCGACAAGCTCAGCATCTTAGCCACTGAGCACCGTCATCCTAAAACTTACAACACTCCAAGCCCCAAACCTGTTGTTTTCCTTTTTAAAAGGCATCTATATTTATGTACTGTAGACTTCTCAGGATTCAACAGAAACCATCTCAGTCTCTCCAAGGTTCCAAAAGTTGCTTGGGCTGAATATTTTGTTCCGAGTATCATTTTGCTTTGCTTTTAATATTAAAAAAGAAAAAATGGGGCTGTCACCCGATTTAATAAAGAGCATTCAGTTGCTCATCTTTCCTTTTCATGACTGATTAAATGTAAATAAATTTGCATATTTCTAAAGCTCCACGGCATGGCCTTTTTATATTGAAGGCAACATAAGATAACTTGCAATTTAATAAAGAATAGCTATTACTTATAAAACAAGCTGTCTGTAATACTTTCTTCCCTGCCCCTGGTACAGAAATGAATTGTGCAGGGGAAAGAAAAGCGGTTTTGAAAAATGAATGGAGCCCACTAATTAATTGGTGCAGATCAACTTCAGGGAGGAAGATCTTCCTATAAATGATCTTCCTCTTAAGCCAAGAGCAGAATAGCTTTCCATGTGATCCAGTGGTGGGATCAAAATTTTTACTACCGGTTCTGTGGGCGTGGTGGGCATGGCTTGGTGGGCGTGGCAGGGGAAAGATACTGCAAAATCCCCATTCCCTCCTCACCCCACTAGCCTGCTTTCCAGCTCCGTTCTCCTGTGCAGGGCAACCAAAGAAGACCCAGCTGATCAGCTGGGACTCGGGAGGAGGAGAATAGATGGGGGTGGGGCCAATCAGAGGTGGTACTTGCCGGTTCTCCAAACTACTCAAAATTTCTGCTACCAGTTCTCCAGAACTGGTCAGAACCTGCTGAATATCACCTCTGCAACCTTCTGACCAGCAAAGTCAATGCGGAAGCCACATCCACTTAATGGCCCTGTTACTAGCTTAACAAACTGCAGTGATTCACTTAACGACAGTGGTTAAAAAAGGTCGTAAAATGGGGCAATTCTCACATAACAATTGTCTCACTTAGCAACAGAAATTTGAGGTTCAGTTGTAGTCATAAGTCAAGGACTACCCGTAATTCAGGATTCCAGGTTTCAGGATCCTTTAAATCACGTGAAGTGTTAATACCGCTTTATAAATGCCTTGGTAAGGCCATGCTTGGAATACTGCATCTAGTTTTGGTCGCCAGGACGTAAAAAAGAGGCTGAGATTCTACAAAGAGTGTAGAAAAGAGCAACAAAGAAGATTACATGACTGGAGGCTATGAAGAACGATTGCTGGAACTGGGTATGTCTAGTTTAATGAAAAGAAGGACTAGGGGAGACATGATAGCAGTGTTCCAGTATCTCAGGGGCTGCTTCAAAGAAGAGGGAGTCAAGCTATTCTCCAAAGCACCTGAGTGCAGGACAAGAAGCAATGGGTGGAAACTAGTCAAGGAGAGAAGCAACTTAGAGCTAAGGAGAAATTTCCTGACAGTTACAACAATTAACCAGTGGAACAACTTGCCTTCAGAAGTTATGAATGCTCCAACACTGGAAGTTTTTAAGAAGAGATTGGACAATGATTTGTCTGAAATTGTAGTTTCCTGTCTAGGCAGGGAGTTGGACTTGAAGACCTCCAAGGTTCCTTCCAACTCTGTTGCTCTGTTCTGTTCTGTTCAGTTCTACCCTACCCTACCCTAGCCTACCCTGCCCTACCCTACCCTAATCTAATCTAATCTAATCTAATCTAATCTAATCTAATCTAATCTACTATTCTATTCTAAATCAGTGCCTGAATCCTTTGCAAGGCTTTAAAAAAACTCATTTTGACCTTATTCTCCACTCTGAATAAATAAATGTGAAATGTGGCTGAAAAGAAATCAAATGCACTTTTAGGCTGCATCCACAAAATGGAGGCAGAATTTCCAAATCACACACACACACACACACACACACACAAGTAATGATTTCACTCTTTCCTGCCTTCATCAGACCTCACTTCAATGGTGAATTGGGAGCATCAGCTTTAAGAAGGATTCAGAAAAAATTGAAAGAGAGAGCTAAGATGATCTCGGAAGGACAGTTTTGAAGATCAGAGGACTAGAAAGTAAGACCTATGAGATTGAAGGAGTTGGGCATGTTTTAGCTTTTGAGAAGACAGCTGAAGGACAGTATGACAGCATTCTCCACACACCTGAATGGCTATTAAATATAAGCAGATTGAGGCCAGTTCTCGCTCATTCCAAAGTTCAGATAATTTAATAATGGATTTAAATAACAGCAAGTCAGTGCCAGCCATCTGAAAGACAAACTTCAAAGAGGAAAATCAGCTTCACCGGATGTGTTCAAGAAGTGATTTAAAAATCATCTGTTGGGGACACTTTAATCTGGATTCCTGTCTTGAGCAGAGAGTTAGACTTGATGCCCTAAATGGTCACTTCTAGCTCTTGACTGCTATAAAAACTGGCCACATTTTAACCTATCCATTCTGGCATAAGGATGCATAAGGGTGCCAGTCAAGCTGTATGCTGTATTTTTACACCTATGTCCAAAATCATTCTGTCTCTTCTGTCCCTGTGATTCATCCTTGAGGTCAACACAATCTGGCCCTTTTCACAACCGCTCAAATACAATGGAACGTTTTATTTCAGGAAGCATAGAGGACTCCATCTTATTTCTGGATATCTATCATGAGAAATTACTTCTGGCAGTTGAATATCCCTTAAGTAATGGCTGCCATTTTTCCTGCTGTGGAATCCTCGGCATATTTTGATTTTGTATGCATTTCTAATTTTTGAATATCTAATTTTGCAGTCTGTAGCATGTTCTATTTTCAGTTGCGCTTTTCTTAAATCGTCTTAAGTCATTCGTAGTGCAGGATAAAATTATCCCTACGTAATGGCCATTTTACAACAGGACCAATCATAGTGATCGTGCAAAGCACCCTGCAAGGATACCAGGGTAGCAAAGATCAGTGTGAATAAACGAACTAGGAAATCTTACAAAGTTCCTGCAACTAGGTGAAAGGGTTTCTATTGAAAATTCAACTTGTTTCAGAAAACTCAATTGAGCCAATGTTTCTGTTCAGTGTTCTGAATGGTGTGGCATTGATCTCACAATCTCACATTGATTCAAATGCATCAAATTCAATTCAGTGATATATTATTTTTTTAACTTTCTAATTTAGTTGAGTCACTGTCTGATTGCTTTGAGTTAACGGATCCAAATTATGCGTCTAGAAAGTTTGTACCTGCTGTAGAATTTTCCAGTTGCCTCCCAATGAAATCTCTGAATTGAGATGGTATATGGCAAAAATGACTGTCCACAAACAGGAAGACCCGTCTTCTATCCACAGTGTTTCTTCTAGGAGTGCAGAAGATATAGGTCTTCCCCCATGGACATATTTCCAGTCCACTTCAATAAGATGGTCTTGTGAACTACAGATGTTAATTCAAGTCTTGTAGCAATCTGCATTATGACAACAGCTCTGAATATAGGGTGTACGAATCTCCATCTTTCTTGAAATGGATGCAGCACAAGGGGAAAAACAGAGGTGGTATCCCAGCATTTCACTTGTTCCACAAATGTTTGAGCAATTGTAATATTGTTCGTTCCCAAGACGCAGAACGTGAACACCTAAGGTTCAGCAGAATGATGCACTTGTCTCAGCATGAATTCAAAAGTGGATATGAAGCATAAATCCCCCTTCTCTCTGCGTAATGTAGTAGCCATGAATCTCAATGTCACGCCAAGTCGATCATAATCTAACACTTCATGCCTCAGCCAACAACTTGATTTGTCAAGAGAACAGCCCAGCGAACCGCCAATAGCATCGATTCCCATTGGGGAAGGAAAGGATAATTAAGCCCTCGGTGAGCTAATTTCACACAAACACATGCACACACACATATTTCTTGAGAAGAATCACATTTGTTTTCATCTTTTAAATAAATGTCAATGAAGAAAGATTGCATATGCATAAGATTGCAAACAGGAGTTGCTTTCCATAATACATATGAATTTTCACCTTAGCACCACCTGACACAGAGCAGCGAAGAGCATTGTGGGAATTTGCTGCAAACTCTTACGCAGTATTACATCTTAATTAGACAGGCTGGAACTGAAGATGCCTTGCTGCGTGCATGGTTATTAAATGAATAAAGGGAAACTTTCCTCAAAAGCCCACAGGTATATGATAGATATTTCTTCTTATACTTGTTTCTTGAGATCTTGAGCCATATTTTCTCCTTACTTTTTTCAGCTGGATGTTCTCCTTATGTAAAGGGTTCCTTCCAACGTCTAGTCTCATTCTACCTCCACTTAAATTTAAAGATTTAAGAGAGTTCCCACCTCAGAGGGCAATTACATAGCTGTAACAATTAAGGGTAGGAGAGGAGCTCAATCGTGATTGCACACCAACTGACTGACTGGAAAAAGCACATCAAATTAGCACAATGTCCAACATCAGTCTTCCTTCACAATTTTCCTGTCCCATAGAAAAAGTGTTCATTGGTCCGTGTCATACTTTTCAGATTGCTTTTAAATTTCTTTAGATGTTCTTTTGACCAGGACTCAAATGGCCTTATGTTGGACACACTGTGAAGGCCTAACTCCTTTGAGCCATCCTTAGTGTTGATAAAGGTAGAAAGAAAGAGATAGCCAGCTGCAAACTGGATTTATTTTTTATTTTTAATTACATTTATATGCCGCCCTTCTCCGAAGACTCAGGGCGGCTTACAATTTTTTGGGATACAACCCAGTGTGCTCAGCAATAGCCTTCATTCCATTGTATATGCCTGCTTATTACTAAGCAGCATTTTTTACAAGGTCAGCTAATTGCCCCCAACAATCTTGGGTCCTCAATTTACCTACCCCGAGAGGATGGAAGGCTGAGTCAACCTTGAGCCTGGTGGGATTCGAGCCTACAGTAATTGTAGACAGCTGGATCTTAAGAGCAGGCATTTACAGCCTGAGCCACCAAGGCTCAGGACTTGATTCCTGAGCCACCAAGGATGGACTTGATTCCAACAACAATAGGTACACTGTTGGATGGTCTCAAGGACTCAGTTGGGGACAGAAACTTCTGGAGAAGGTCTACCTATGAGGTCACTAAGAGCTGACACTGATTTGATGGCATGTAATCGATCAATCAACCAATCAATTGATTCGAGGTGGTATTCAGCAGGTTCTGACCAGTTCTGGAGAACCGGTAGTGGAAATTTTGAGTAGTTCGAAGCACTGGCAAATAACACCTCTGACTGGCCCCGCCCACCATCTATTCTCCGCCTCCCAAGTCCCAGCTGATTGGCTGGGTCTTCTTTTGTTGAGCTGCACAGGAGAACGGAGCTGGAAAGCAGGTTAGTGGGGTGGGGAGGGAATGGGGATTTTGCAGTAACCTTCCCTGCCACGCCCACCAAGCCACACCCACCAAGCCACGCCCACAGGACCAGTAGTAAAAAAATTTGAATCCCACCGCTGGATTGATTAATCAATTTCTTAAGTGCTCTCCAGTTTCCCTAGCTGTCTATGCTTCTATTTGGAAAAACCTTCCCCTTTTAGGAACCTTTCCTAGAAATCAGGAATCCACAGCAGACTTCTGGAGAAAAGGTGGAACAATGAATGCAAATGTTCTTTCCTTTTGCTTTGTACCCTTGAGAATATTATTAACATTTTCTTTCCCAAAAACAAAAAAGAAACTAAAGCTATTTCCATCAAATTATAAAATTGGGGCGGGGGGAGGGCAGGCAGAGTTAATTCCAAGCTATATTCCATTATGTCACGGAACCATTTTTTAGGGACTCTGAAAAATATAAATGATAAATTCCTATGTTTTTAAACAGCAGAGGTCTTTTCATCTCATCTGAGTAGTTTCAGAAAAATGCTGACATTCATTTCCGCCCAGACCTCCATTTCTTTATTCTTACCTGATTTCTTCCACCATAGCTATTTTTGAATTTTATGCCTTTAAACTAAGAATAGCTAAGAATATTTTATATCCCGCATATACTTATTTTACTGACAATACAGTAAAGCCTCGGAAAAGTCTGAGACATGTATCCATTTGGTGCAAATGCTTTTCCATTTCAATCATTTGCATGCAATCTGTTTTTCAAAATATTGTGTATTTGTACACATGCACACACACACATACACACACACACACACTTCCTGGGTTTCTATTAGCAGTGAGAATCTTCCCTCTTGCAGGGAAATGCAATTTAAAATCAAGCTATTATGAACCCCTGCTTCTAAAGCAAAATCTCTTTCAGTAGAAATTTATTTTGACATCTGTTTAAATCCTGTCCTATGTTGCTTGCAGTTGGATGCATTTTAAAATTCAAACTGTCAAAAAATGCCTTTTAGTATTTATATTGCCAATGAGGAAAAGGCATATATTCTGGATGATTTGAGAATTATGATCAAGGTATCGAAGGCTAAGAAAATCTGAATGCAATCCACTTGGAAAGTTTCCTGGGCAAATATATCCTGGTAGAAAATTCTGCATATATATTTACATAGCAGGGATGAGCAGAATATATAATAGTTTCTACCATAATAATCTTTCCCCAAACTCTGTATCTTTTCAATGTGTGGACTTCAGCTCTGAGATGTCCTAGCAAGAGGAAGGCTGCCTATATTTATGTACTAGCTCAATACCCATGCTTCGCTACAAAACGATGTGATCAGGCTTAGTTTTTGGGGAGGAAAATAAGGGGAAAAATTGTGCCTCTGCCTACCAGCATCCATCAGTATTCATCTGGCTAGTGTCCTGTCAGTGTGTGAGAGAGCTGAGGGCTGTTTGGAAACTGAAACATGGAAACAGAAACAGTATTTGCTGTGTGAGCAAGGAGACAGCAAGGAGCCTGGGCGTGGCTTAGCTCAACTGTTCTGGACTAAAGCTGCTTGGTGCTGTGGAACTGAAACTGAAACTTCTCTCCTCTGCTTGTGTTTTGCATTTGGAACAGATTTCTTTTCAGGTGGGGAGGGGAAGTAGAACTCCTTAGCATCAGAGCGTGTTAATAATAATAATATACGAATACTAATGCTCTGATGGTCATTTTGAAAAATCCTTTCTTATTGAGCACCTAGAAGCCAAGAGGAACATACGTGCCAAATTTCAAGTTTGTAGGCTTTACAGTTCTGGAGATTTTGTGATGATGCCTGAGTTGTATTTCGCTTTTATATATATATAGATGTATACAGAATGTGTATATGTGTGTTATGTATGTGTTTGGATAGATATATACTTTCTCTTGAGAGCAGGCAACACAATTTCATTTTTAATGTGGACCAGTGTGCTCACAAAAAAATGACAATAAAAGTTGTCCTGTCCTGTCCTGTCCTTTCTTACAAAATTTTTAAAATTTGAAGTACATTTTTGTGAAAGGCACTCAGGTTGGAAAAGGCTACAGTCAGTGGCACACCTTTCTGATTTTCAACTTATTTGCCAGGGTTGTAGACTCCTTACCAGTCACAAGGACAGTAGATTTCTGGAAAAGTGTGTGTAGAGGAAAACTCTGGTTTCGTGTGTGTGTGTGTGTGTGTATGTGTAGAAAATCCAGTTGCCTTTTGAAAAAAAAGCACCTTTGGGACACGCATGTGTGCACAGACTGTGCATATTGCAAAGTTCTTCAATACCCTCAATAGATATTGTCCATTTTTGTTACCTAATTGGTTTGCCCTATACCTTCTTCTGGGCTGAAGTTTCAGCTTCTTGATCTAACCAGCAAGACTTGGTCTCCTATCTAAGTTTTAATCAGGTCCATCTATGCTTGTTTTTTCAAGATCACCCATGAGTATCTTGGTGCTGCCACCTTCTGTAACCTGCTGCATAACCACTTTCTTTTTGCTAATCAACAGAAGAAGAAATCAGTAAAACTAAATAGGAAAACACAGGGGAGGGGAGAAGAAGAATGAACATTATTGCACTTTTGTCTATTTCAAGAAAAACCTTGCATCCCACCACACTTCGCACAGGAAAATCAAACCTGGAGAACATTTGGAACTCTCCTATTGCATTCCCTTCACACAAAAGTTAAATATTTCTTCTGGGTTATACATAAAAATCTTATGGCTTGGTATTTCATCTCACACATTCCCTTCACACAAGAGTTACTTATTTCTTCTGGGTTATACATAAAATCCTATGGCTTGGTTTTTCATCTTCTGTCAAATATTCCACAAGTTACTCTCGTCAATAAACCAATTGTTCATAAAGGAATCAATATAATTCACCAGTACCACTCTCAAATTCTTGCTCTTAATCTCTTTTGTGCAACAAAAGCAATGGAAATTCAATTTGGCTAATGTCTTGGTAGTTTTGGATATTGGCATGAAATTTTGAAGCAATTTTGACAGGTGACAATCTTATTATTGCATGCTATTTTTACAATCATTTAAGTATGGTAAACAAATGTATTTACAATGCACTGTCTGTGGGACTGAAATTTCAACTAACAACAGTCAGTCACTATTCTTCGATGCACCAACATCAATGCTGTCTGACAATTCAATATATGATTTGTTTCTTTAATGCAGACATTTCTGAAGGATGCCTTATTTCCATTGACAATTGGTTTGAAGAAAAGTCCCTTGTTGTTCCTCAGCTGAGTCACTCTTTGTCAAAACAGACTCATAGATTATATGGCTGGGGAAATCTGGGGGTTGAAGTCCACATGCCTTAAAGTTCCAAAGACTGAGAAACATTGCAGTAGTCTACATTCTACATTCTACATTCTACATTCTACATTCTACATTCTACATTCTACATTCTACATTCTACATTCTACATTCTACATTCTACTCTACTCTACTCTACTCTACTCTACTCTACTCTACTCTATTCTGTTCTACTCTATTCTATTCCATTCTATTTTATTCTATTCCATTCCATTCTATTTTATTCTATTCCATTCCATTCCATTATGTTGTTCTACTCTACTCTACTCTACTCTACTCTACTCTACTCTACTCTAATTCTATCCTATCCTATCCTATCCAGAGGTGGTGTTCAGCAGGTTCTGACCAGTTCAGAAATTTTGAGTAGTTTGGAGAACTGGTAGCAGAAAATTTGAATAGTTCAGAGAACCAGCAAATCCCACCTCTGACTGGCCCTGCCAACCCCATCTCTTCTCTGCCTCCCATTGAGTCCCAGCTGATCGGCTGGGACTTCTTTTGTTGCCCTGCGCAGGAGAACGGAGCTGGAAAGCAGGTTAGTGGGGTGGGGAGGGAATGGGGATTTTACAGTATCCTTCCCCTGCCATGCCCACCAAGCCACACGATGCCCACCAAGCCACACCCACAGAACCAGTAGTAAAAAATTGAATCCCACCACTGATCCTATCCAATCCATAATCAAACTTTGTTGATCCATTTAGTTTTTGCATTATTGTGAAACCTAGTCCCCTGTAGGAAGCCTTCCAGTTATTTTTAGCATACTTTCTGAGGAAAAAAAAATATGTAGCCATGTTAATAAAGACCCAGTGCTAGTTAGAATACTCAAAAAGGAAAAAAAAAGGTGGGGGTAAGAGGCTTCTTGAGTAAACACAAACGTGCCCTATTAATATGAATGTTAGACCTCTGCCCTTTCATCAGCACTATTCTTTGGCTGGAGGAAGCTTCCTCAGCAGAAAAGTGGTAGATGATCTCTCCCATCTTCCCCAAAGAAGCAGTCAGCATTTTGTCACTTAAGCCCTAGACAGCATGTGATTCTGTAATACAATGAAACAACAGATAATAAGCTACAAAGTGGTACAGTATCAACTCCCCTAACATCCATTTGTGGCGTTACATGCTTTGACCCAGGAGAGGGAAATATTTTTAGGTCAAGTTGAGTTCTCAGAACAGCAACCAAGGCAGAAAAGCTGAGGAAACTGATTATATACAAAGAACAAGCACCAATTCTTAATTAGAGTAGGATCACACTTTGTCTTGTTGCCTGGTATGCTGAAAGCTATAGTCTAAAATAGGAACAAAATCAGGACAAAAAGAACTGCTTTCAGTTAATGCAAGCGTTTCCAACGTCATTAATAATTTCCTTCCTTCCTTCCTTCCTTCCTTCCTTCCTTCCTTCCTTCCTTCCTTCCTTCCTTCCTTCTCTTTCCCTCCCTCTTTTTTGCATGTTTTGCTAATAGAAAGACAGTTTGGTGATTTTGCAGCATAAAGACATTGATGCATCCTGGAATTGTCATATTAATTTCTCCTTGGAAAAAAAAATCATGTCTCCTTCAACTCCAGTTTGACCTCTGATGTGTTCAGAGATGGATCCATGTAGTTTTACTTGACTTTATTTTTATTTTATTTATTTATTTGTCAAAAGCTTACAATATAACAGAAACAAGAATAAACGTAAGTTTAAATACAAGCAGGGGTGGGATTCAAATTTTTTAACAACTGGTTCTGTGGGCATGGCTTAGTTGGTGGGCATGGCTTGGTGGTCATGTGACTGGCTGGGCGTGGCCAACTCAACATCACTCACATCAAAGCATGCATCTCCTCGCCTGGCCTCTCATGACTGTGGGGATGCTGCAACAGCTGTAAGTGTGAAAAATGGTCATAAGTCACTTTTTTTCAGTGCTGTTGTAACTTTGAATGGTCACTGCACACAAGCAAAGTACCAACAAAGGAGGGGGGAAAAACTCCAGGGATGTTTCTGAGACAGGAAGTCTAGGCCTGCCAAGAATGTAATAAGGGTTAACGAGAGGCAGTTTCTGTAAGCAACACCAGAATGTTTCCTTCCTGCCTTCCTTACAGGATTAGGCCAGTAATTTCTTCTAACAACCGCTTCTCTGAACTGCTTAGAATGTTAACAACCAGTTCTAGAGAATAGGTGTGAACTGGTAGGATGCCACCCCTGAATACAAGAAATAGGAACTAATAATCGGGGACAATAGGACAGGGACGGTAGGCATGATTGTGCGCTATGCATGCCCCTTACAGACCTCTTAGAAATGGGGTGAGGACAATAGAGGTTAGTTTAAGGGTAAAAGAGTGGAGGTTTGAGCAGGTGACAACAGAATCTTGGCCTCAATCTACTTGGCATCAATATACAAGAGGATTCCTATAATCTTGATTTGGGATGTTTGTTTTCTCAACTTGGTGCTCTCTGAGCTTGGTTGCTTTCTTGAAGACATATCATCAGTGCTAGAAGGGAGTGGGGTTTGCTCTTTATGTATTAGTGGCTTGCCACTAATATAGAAAACAGCCAAGCTCAGAAAACATCAAGGACCCCACAGTTCAACCCCGAGTTACAATTATTGCCTTCTATTGGTTTTCTCAAGTTCTCAGTCCAGAGATTTCCTGTTAGTCTTTATCCAAGTCTGATCTTGGTTAGGTTTAGGCTAAGAGCAGGTAAAGTCAGCTAGGTCCTGCCAAGTCCTGATATATTTCACCTAAGCCACTCCAAATTAATGTATCCTAGCACATCTTTACTACCCCTTCATGTGGCATCCCAACCCATGGCCCATATTTTGTCTTTCAGTGTTTACAGCAGATGAAAATTTCCTTTGGTAGAAAAAAGCTTTTACATTGCCAACCCATTGTATCTGAAATTGGATTGATCTGAAACATGTTGCCTTTGTTCTGTGAAAAAAAAAACCCTCCATTGTATTCATTTGACTTCCAAAAGAGCAATCAGATGCAAACAGTCTCTCTCATCTCCAAATCCCAGCAGATTCCTTGATTTTTCTCTTGCAAGACAAATGAAAATCACATCATCTCAAAATCAATTGAAATCGTTCTTATCTGTAAGAGAAGAGCATCTCAAATACCCTTCTACTCTTGAAGTGGGCAGTATGACATTACCCAGATATGAATCCAAAATCCTCAAACGGTGATGTGCTGTGTCAATTCTGACTTTCGGGAGTGCAACTATTTCTTCCCTCCTTTCACTCTCTGGAAAACCATGGAGGGACCCTTCCAGTGGTGGGATTCAGCCAGTTCGCACCACTTCGGGGAGAACCAGTTGTTAAGTTTCTGAGCAGTTTGGTGAACCGGTTGTTGGAAGAAATCATTAGGGCAGAGAACCGGTTGTTAAATTATTTGAATCCCACCACTGGTCCCTTCTCAAACATTTCCCACGCTTTCTCTTCCTTCTGTGGACTGAAACATCTTTAAGATGCTGACCCTCTTGTCTCTCCCTCTTGTCTCCTAAGGTCACTCTCTCCAATCATTCCCCCAACATAGATTGGAATCCAAATTAAAGAGTTGCTTGGAATGTTCATTAAAATCGGTGTCCTTGAGCCCCATTGAGCTCTAATAAAGAAAAATTTTCACATCAGTACCATCAAGAATTTCGCACCACCCCAGGACGAGCGCTTGAGTGAAAGCAATCCACGGTCTACTTTTTTTCCATTACAATCCAATGATTTACTGCTCGCTGGGGAGCCAGGAACATATTGGTTCATCCTCTTTTTCTTTTTTTCTTTTAGACATACAGGTACGGCAGGTTAGGGCTTGTATATATTGAAAATAAATCGCTTCAGGTCCCTATGTTTACACTGGATTTGTTCTGTGGTCCCCTAACAAGAGGAGCACAGCATGCATCCAGCAAAGCAAAATGAACAGTGTGCTGAAGGCACTTCTGTCCTGTGTGCCTTGATTGCTCTTTACTCTGCTCAATCTGGAAGAGTTTTAATTGGGAACTAGGACTTCAGAGAAATCTGTTAGGGACTCGACAAGCCCTACCTGAGATAATTAAACTATTCTTCTGAAGAATCTCATTTTGATTGAACTGGATTGCACACACACACACACACACACACACACACACACACACACATATTCATGGCCTCCATGGAGGCCATGGGTCTGACCCAGATAATAGATGGCCCGACTCATGAGCGGGGCAACATGCTCGACCTGGTTTTCGTCTCGGAGCAGTGGCGGAGTGGTCTGGGGGGTGGTGACATAGTCACCCACCCCGTTTCATGGTCAGACCACTATCTCCTGCAGCTGGTCTTCCATCAAGCTACCCCACACTGCTGGGATGAGGAGCCACTTAGATGGTTCCGCCCCAGATGCCTGATGGACCCTGGGGTTCTTCCTCTGTCCTGGTCCTGTTAGATCTCTCAGCGGCTTTCGATACCATCGACCATGGTATCCTGTTGTGACGTCTCGGGGGGCTGGGAATGGGAGGCACTGTTTTACGGTGGTTCTCCTCCTACCTCTTGGGACATTCGCAAACAGTGTTGGCAGGAGGGCAGAGGTCGACTCCGAGGTCTCTCACTTGTGGGGTACCTCAGGGGTCGGTCCTCTCACCCCTCCTGTTCAACATTTACATGAAGCCACTGGGTGAGATCATCCGTGGCTTTGGGGTGAGTTATCATCAGTATGCTGATGATACACAGTTATACATCTCCACCGCAAGCCACATCAGTGATGCTCTCTCCGTGATGTCCCGTTGTCTGGAAGCGGTGCGGATCTGGATGGACAGGAACATGCTTCGACTCAATCCAGCCAAGACAGAGTGGCTGTGCATACCGACATCTTGGTCCAGTTTGGATATTCCATCTTTGGTCATGGGGAGGAGGTGTTGCCCCCATGGACAGGGCATGGATTTGGGGTCCTCCTGGACTCACGGCTCAAGTGGAGGAGCAGGTGGGGGCCGTGGCCAGGGGCCTTTGCCCAGATCCGACTGGTTCACCAGTTACGCCCATTCCTGGACGAGATGCCCTGCGCACAGTCACTCAGGCTCGTTATTTCCCGACTCGACTACTGTAACGCTCTCTACCTAGGACTGCCCTTGCATACCACTCGGAGGCTTCAGCTGGTGCAGAATCGCGGCGGGTAGTGATGGGAGCCTCCCGATACTCCCATATTACACCCCTCCTGCGCGAACCTACATTGGCTCCCAGTTGCCCTCTGGGTGAGATTCAAGGTTTTGGTATTAACATTCAAAGTCCAGCATGGCATGGGTCCAGGTTATTTATGAGAACGACTCCTCCCAAAATCAAATACCAACCACCCTGTACGGGCGACTGGGCCTCCTCGGGGTGCCATCTATGACTCAATGTTGCTTGGCAGCGACCCGGGGGAGGGTCTACTCTGTAGCGGCTCCCACTTTGTGGAATCTTCTTCCGCTGGAGCTCCGGTTGGCCCCCGATCTTTGCACCTTCCGCCACGATTTGAAGACTTGGCTCTTTTTACAATCCGGGCTGTGCTGATTCTCTGGGGTTGATTTTATTTAATTCTGGGGTTTTAACTTTAATTCGGCTTTATTTGTTTAATATGTTTTTAATTAATTAATTTATTGCTGTATCTTCTTTTAGTTGTGAGCCACCCCGAGTCCTTTTTGGAGAGGGGGCGGCATATAAGTCAAAATAATAATAATAATAATAATAATAATAATAATAATAATAATAATATACACATACACACACACACACACACACACACACACACAGGATTCAGCTTGCTACCAATTAGATGGTTAGCTTTACAACATTCATTTGAACAAGCT
Source organism: Naja naja (assembly GCA_009733165.1). Classification (NCBI taxonomy): domain Eukaryota; kingdom Metazoa; phylum Chordata; class Lepidosauria; order Squamata; family Elapidae; genus Naja; species Naja naja. The sequence goes on from CM019163.1 coordinate 7,544,034, forward strand.
GCACTCAAATAGCATTAGCTTAAATCAATGGAATTAGTTCGGAGGCCATTCCAGTCTCCAATTCTTCTACTTTGCTGACTAAATCATCTGTCCCAGATGGCTGTAAGAAATGTGCATTCCCCATTTCATCAGTGCACTATTCCCTTGAGAGCAGCAGTCATGTAACTCAGCTGTAAACATAATATAAATGTCTGCTCGATCCGTTTGGTTGGGAAAAACATCAATCCAAGCCTAAATGTATGTATACCACAAAGAAGGCATGGAATTTAACAGAATTATTCTCCTTCGAGTCATTTCCCCAGGTAACTTTGACGTGATGTCCCCCCACACACAACTGATAAATGTTATATATTTGTTTTGCTTTCAGGGGTGTTGTGAAAATATGTCAGCAGACATCAAAAATCTTGAAAGAAATGTTAGACTTTCTATTTGACGGGGACCGCCTTTAACTAAGAGTCGCCTGATAGCAAGATGGGCAGTGAATAAATTTAATAATAAATAATAATTAACTAAAGCTTTATTTTATTTATTAAATTTATTGGCCACCCATCTTACCACTGGGTAATTCTGGATGGGTTTCCTCATATCCTGCCATGATAGGAAGATGACCCAATAATAGTTTTCTTTTGGAACATCATATTCTCATGGCATCACCTTTGATTTATCCCCAGGTGACTACAAAGGCAATTTACCTTATCTTCAACTGTTTGTTTTGTTTTGTTTTTGTTAGCATGGTGGCTTCTCTCTTTGCTTGACAGACATCTTCCCAACCAGATGGACTTGCTGGCCATTGGCTTCTGTAACCATCTGCTCTACTTTGCTTTCTATATTATCATGAAGCTTAGAGCAGTGAACACCTATTGTTGATCACATGTTGGCTAGGAATGGTGAGAACTGCAGAAAAATCCTAGAGGGGGTGCCAGATTGATAAGAGATATTTTGAACTGAGACAAATTGTTTTGGGACCCACCCCAAAAACTGTCTTCTTCTGATGTAATAGCCAGATATAGAAGTTCTGCAGTTATTGAAAGAAACCCTGTGCTGTGATTTAGAGGCCTCATTCCAAATCCACCCATTCTCTTCCTCGTTCCTAGATAGCTCAGACATTCATTCAAGGAAGACAATATGACATAAAGTCAAGGCTACCATGCTGGTGATCCATCAACTGATTTAAAGCAAGTCCTTCAGGTTGCTGTGTAGTTGATGTTCCACTTTATAATAGCATCTAACAGTGTCTAATAGAAAGCTTCAACCTGTCCTTGGAAAATGAAAAGTTTCAGCCTATCCTTGCCTTTTTTTAAAAAAAAATAGGGGCTGTGAGAGAAGCATTCATCCTATGCCAACTCCCTGCAAGAGGACCATGGAACTAACAGCAGCATTTTTGAAAAGTGCTCTTGACTCCCATATCTAATCAATACTGCAGGATGAGAAATGAATGCCGAGGAGCAGAAGAAGTTTCAAGAGTGACTTGTTCCCATGTAAATAGAGAATAGCCCTGCTAAGATTTGAAATCATATAAATCAAAGTCAGACTCTGCCCATCAACAGTATTCAAGAACAAAAATCCTGAAATTCCTGAAACTGTGATGTCATCATACTTGCCTGGCACTACCAATATGTCTCAGGATTCCATACCAAACAAGGCATATACAAAAAGAAGAAGAAGATCAAAGAACATGAGGCTGTTGTGGCCCACCAGCAGAGCTGGCAGCAGAATTGAACCGTGAGGAGGTTGGGGAGGAATGTGGGCCAGTCCTGGAGTCTGGGGAAGGCTCTGATGGGTGCTCTGCATTGGAGGCAGAGATATATCCAGGGCTGTCTGACAGTTATCAGCTGCCTTCGGAGTTGGAGATCAGTGGGGAAGAAGAACAGCTGGAGCCTATTCCCAGTGTGCGCATGCACAGAGCTGCCAGGAGAAGGGAACAGTTAAGGAACAAGGGTCGACTCAAGAGTAAAGGCACAGGTGGATGGTGAATGGCCCCTCCCATAGCAAATAAAGAGGAGTGAAAGCGGGATGGGGTTTAGGAAGTAAAGGAAAAGAAGACCATTGATGTCACCAAACTCTGCCTCAACTCAACAGCTTGAGTTGAGGGTTGTTTCTTTCTTCGCTGAAGTTCTATAGTTCATGGACTTTGCAAAAGCAGATCATAATAGTTATCAAACAAAAAACAAAACAAAACAAGAACAATAAACATAGAAAGACAAACAACAGCAAGAACAGAAATCATAGCAGAAGGACACTTTCATTCTTAAACTGCTTGAGTAAAATAAGCAGGATGATCTTTGTGGAAATATGCAAGAACTTTACCTGGGCAAAAATGGCCAGAACATTTTTTGTAAGGTCCAGAACAGCTAAATAACATTATTAGTGAATTAAATAGGTGCCTCCTTAATTCACTGGAGTATAAGAAGGGGAGGTCCAGCTCAATCAGATCTGCAAGATTCTGTTATTTATAGCCATTCTCAACCAAAGTAGTTTTAACCTTCCTGTGGATTTGATTTTCAAATCTTGTCTACCATGTGGAGCTTACACAACAGCTGTAAAGAAGAAAATGTAGAGATTATTCAAGATTCTACCTCTGCTGTTCCCCCAGTAATTGTGGAGAAGGAAGACTGTGAGCTTGTGAATTAACAGTCATGAAGGTAGTCTCACTTGATCAAGAAATCCGTATGCATTTTTATCATCTCATATTTCTATTCATCATTTTCCTTTTAATATTAATGCCTTCCGACTGTTTATTGAATATCACTTGATAATGGGTGCAAGGTTTTTCTCCCCTCCTTTTCCTCCTTCAAGATTAAAGCAAATCTATTAATAATATTCATTGATTAACATGTTAAGTATTAAAGCTAGGTTTCATCAGCATCAGACAAAAGTGTCAACATCAAAAGCACGATTTATACTCTTCAAAATGTTTTGTGCTGTGACACACACCCTAAGGAACAATGTCTAGTTAATTACTAAAGAATAATCTCCATCTGGTTTAGCTTTTGTCTCCTCCAGTTTCTGCTCATACGTTTCCAGATAACCTTTGAAATAGTCTTCTTAAACACACTGGGGCTTCCAAGGTTATTAGTTGTAATTGTGTTGTGCGATTAAGAGAATGTTATTTAGTGGAAGGTTGGAAGCAATGCTATCTCTTGATTACCGTGAACAACTTCTAACTGTAGATAGCACCAGCTATTAACTGTATCTGCAGCTAATAATACTTTATTATTCCAATTCCAAATTTGATACTTATTAGAAAGAGATGGGGAGAGGGAGCCAGATAAACCATCTAAATATTCATCCTGTTTAGTCAACTGGTATATATTTAAGCAAGCTCTATACCGGTGCTTCGCTACGAAACTATGTGATCAGGCTTAGTTTTTGGGAGGAAAATAAGGAGAAAAAAAATTGTGCTTCTGCCTACCAGCATCCATTGGTATTCATCTGGCTAGTGTCCTGTCAGTGTGTGAGAGTTGAAGGCTGTTTGGAAACTGAAACAGTATTTGCTGTGTGTGCAAGGAGACAGCAAGGAGCCTGGGTATGGCTTAGCTCAACTGTTCTGTACTAAAGCTGCTTGGTGCTGTGAAACTAAAACTGAAACTGAAACTCCTCTCCTCTGCTTGTGTTTTGCATTTGGAACAGATTTCTTTTCAGGTGGGGAGGGGGAGTAGAACTCCTTAGCATCAGAGTGTTAATAATAATATAGGAAATACTAATGCTCTGATGGTCAGTTCAAAAAATCCTTTCTTAGTGAGCACCTAGAAGCCAAGAGGAACACACGTGCCAAATTTCAAGTTTGTAGGCTTTACGGTTCTGGAGATTTTGTGATGATGCCTGAGTGGTATTTCACTTTTATATATATAGATAACAACCAGAACAATAGATGACCTTAACATGCATTTGCCATAATTTTAGCATCCTGAGGACAAGGTTTCAGAACTCCAGAAGGGACACATTGGTGTAGCCATTTTTCAGACCAAAGCTAGGCTTATAGAAGGTATCAATTTGTATCTATAAATGGAAATTATTTCACTAGGTTGTATATAATGTACAGCCAAAGAGAATCCAAGCCAAAGGGGCAAAAGTGACAGAGCACCCAAGATATGAAGTCAGGACCAAGATCTTTCAACCTGTCAGGTGTGAAGAATCATAATCACCCATAACGTCCAGTTCAGAAGTTTACTGCTCAAGTCTATACACAAGAATTTGATCAAATAACAATCAGTGCTAAATTGGGTAATAGATAAGGGTCAATGGAATTCAAGAGGGGTTGAGCTTAGACCATTTGCGAGAATGTAATGATGCTAGGCTGATGACTCATTTAACTCTGCTTCCTGGCTCTGCCTATTCTTCTCCTGTGCATCTTTTGTGCTGAAAAATCCTTAAGGTGGTTATGATGGCCAGCAAAACATCTATAAGCAACTCTGTAGTCTTCCTTCTATACATTTGATTTATAGCACATAGAAAACAGCTATAAAGAGAAAGTAGCAGCTACTGGTGCCATACCCATTCATTAGCTTTGTCTACCTTACATCATCATCAACATCTAATGACCCCATAATCCCTTGTGGGGTGGAATCTGGGCAACTGAATGGCACTAGCAGATTGTTTTAATGGCCAGGTGCCCTTCCTGTCACCAGTGCGGAGTTTTGTTAGCAGATATATTCTCAGTGTGCCCAGAGAGAGAAATACCTGCCTCTACCTACAATCGAACTCACAGCCTCCTGATTGTGAGGTGAGAACTCCACTTCTAGGCCACCACACCACTCCTAGCTATGTCTGCTTTAAATGCTTAAATATAATTTACTGGGATTAAACAATTTTCTGGTTATGCACAAGACACTGAACCATAAAATTGCCCATGGTTCCCTAACACACTGGTCTAAAATCTTTGTGATTTGATAAAGACACAAGAACATGACTGCTGTCAACTGTGGAGCAGAGACTCGATTTCTGTTTTATCAATAAATCAAGTTCAAGCAGTGGTCTCCAGTGAAAAAGCACTCTTACATACTTCCCCCCTCCAAAAAACACCCCATTTAAATTGTCTTTTTAATTCCATTTTCAGGCTCACCAGAATATTCCCAGGCTGAATTAGATCAGGGCAGTGAGTCTACTCAACGTAGTGTTTAAGCAACACTAACTATGTGTTTTGATGCAAATTATTGTTCTTCTTAGGTGGTAATTTGGACTTTGGCATTGCTACACTGTATCATCATTGAAAGAATGTAATCACTGCTCATTAGCTTCACTTTTTAAATGTCATGCATAGATTTAGAAGGAGCAAGAGAAAGCAAAACAAAGCATGTTGTGGTCCAAACACAATCAAATCAATTTGGAGCCTACATCTGACACTAACAGCAGGAAGCAAGAGCAAGTAATTTGGGAGGATAGGAAGCATAGTGACTACTTCTGCATCACCAAAGGACAGTGATTTGCAAATGTTGACATTGGCAACCCAAAAACAATTACTATCCTTTCAATAAAAAGGGAAACCCATACCAGCATTCAGGGAAGAACTACAAACAGGTGAGGGACTCAATAGAGTGGAATTCTGCCCTTGAGAAATTGTTGTGAGTGTTTTTTCTTTAATTTCTCATAGAGAAAGTCTAAGAAAGTATTGACTTGAGTTCTTGGCCCCCAACAATCTGACAGAGAAATCCAAGAAGTCTTTAGTGTCCAGCTCTAGGGGCCTCTGCAAGGAGAAGATGACAGAAGTCTTGAGAGCCATCCCAATGAAAGCTACACTCTGTTTGTAAAGGATGCGAGCCAAGTCTTCTACCTCTGCTGCTTTGCAAATGCAGAGACGTCCATTGTAGGATATAGAATGGAATCTCTCATATCTGACCATTGTGTCAAGCTGTTTGAATCTCACTCACGTAAATGTCTCTCTAAGATGTTCTGGCAGTTGTAACTTCAAATAGCTGTCTATTTGAAAAGTATGTTTGTACTCAGCCATCTCAAGTTACCCAGTTTACTAAAGATAGCTATTTTGTGTTTCTATATCCTTAATTCTTTGGGCAGCTCTTTTTTTTTTTTAAATCGCTCTCCTGTTATGCAGGGAAGGCCACAGCTTCTTACAAAATTTTAAATTGTATTTTATCCAATTCCATTTTAAATTGCTTTAATCAAATTTCAGTAATAATTTGTTTCTGGAACTCTGCACTTTGATATGGCCCAAGGACCAATCAATAATAATAATAATAATAATAATAACAACAACAACAACAACAACATGCAGGCAAAGAAGCAGATGAAACCATCAATCACATACTGAGCTGTTGCAAGACAATCGCTCAGACTGACTACAAACAATGTCACAACACAGTCACATTCACCCCAAGTTGATCACCCTTCTTCTTTAAAACTTTTCAGGACATTCCAATAGCTTTTCTCTGTACTTATTTGTTAAATAATCAAGATAAATTTATTTCTCTAAAAGCAGCACAATTCTGAAACATTACGGGTAAGCTTCACCCACAAATGCTTGCTAGTAGTTCTTCTTGTTTGGGGGATAGTTTTGTTTTGTTCATTTTATTGATTGCATTTTTACTGGTTAATGACTGAAAAAAAATTATATCTGTCTAGGTTAGCCCTGGGCTTTGTGCAAATCGAGGGAGAGATTGTGGCTGTGAGTTTCCTAAAATCATTTTGTGTGGAGTGGAGTGTAAGCTGTGTCATACAGGCAAACATTAAATGTCAGCTGAAGGGATCAAACTCCAGATCCTTTTTGACACTTACATCTGATGGAGAAACAGCTCATTCCAAGAACAAATGCAACAGAGAGTAATAACACTCTGATTTGAGAAGACTTAGTTTTTTAAAATAAGTCAACCATCTAGATGGAGGAAAATGAAATGCTTTATATTAGGGATGGCAAGAACCGGTGCAGGTTAAAGAATGACCAAGAAAGCCCAGATGAAGAAAACAGAATTATATACATAATTTGATTTAAACTGCATTAAATGAAATCATTTAAGGGCTCTTGGGAAATTCCAGATCTGGTTTTCAAAGAAACCCAAACAGACTCGTACAGAGGAAACATATTTTACATTGAGCAACTGTCCATTTTGGTTCAAAAGGTCAGCGTCTCCATCCAAAGAATTTATGCCTCCACAGAGACTTAGTGTCTAGCCTGCCAGAGGCAGAGAAGCTGCCACACAAGGTTAGGTCCTTGAGAAAAAAAAACCAGACACTGTCGGAAGCTAGAAGGAAGTGAACCCATTTTGCTTCTCGCAAAAACTGCAACTGCAACCTGGGAGCGATTTCCAGGGCATAAAAATAGTCCACAATGAAGCTTTCAAGATGATTGTTTATGACCGTTTTCTGGGGGGTGGGAGAGAGAATTCAAGATGAAAGATGGCTTTGAAGTGGTGGGGGCAATCAGAATACGATGAGGAAAGGTGTTAAGAAATCATGCAGATGCAACCATCATTTTCTCCTTTCTGGTGCCTTCGGGGTGGGTGGTGGGGACTCCAGCTAAGAAGGTCACCAAATGTAGCTGACATTGACAAGGGAAGCAGGGTTAGAAGTGACTTGAGAAATACTCCTACATCAAAAGTGAATGTCAAGGTTCGGACTAACGAGCCCAAGCAAGTCAGAACTCCAAGGCTGGAATCTTCCTTAAAGAACCTCTTTATTGGGTACAACATATTGGCACGCTTAAATGCACCCAATAAAGAATTTTTTAAGGAGGATTCTAGCCCTGGAGTTCTGATTTGCTTGGGCTCGTTAATTTCTATTTAAGTGACCAACTTTTCTCCTGTCTGCTTTCCATCCACATTGAACTTCATCAAGGGTCATGAGAATTGGAGGACATCAAGCTGGTGTTCTAAGATGTTAAAGCTTGCAAAGTGTTGGATTAAAAAGCAAATGGCCCCTTCCAAGACCATGTGGGCCCCAGGGAACCCTTGCCAGCAACATCCACTTATTAGGACAGCCAGAAACTTGCTGGATAACAGCTTCAATCTGCTTCAGGAGTGGTCTTCTATTGCTCCTCCAGTCATAACCATTGGTGGGATTCAAACAATTTTACTACCGGTTCTGTGGGCATGGCTTGGTGGACGTGGCTTAGTGGGCACGGCAGGGGAAGGATACTGCAAAATCCCCATTCCGTCCCCACCCCACTAGCCTGCTTTCCAGCTCCGTTCTCCTGTGCAGGGCAACTAAAGGAGACCCAGCCGATCAGCTGGGACTCAATGGGAAGCAGAGAATAGATGGGGGCAGGGCCAGTCAGAGGTGGTATTTGCTGGTTCTCTGAACTACTCAAAATTTCCACTACCGGTTCTCCAGAACTGGTCAGAACCTGTTGAATACCACCTCTGATCAGAACATTCCATGCTTTGCAGCCGAACCAAAAGGATTCAATCCACCCAGTAAGACTTGACCAATTGTCCATAGGATTAGGACTCAAAAATGGAAATGTAAGGAAATACCAGATGAAATAGAAATAATTAGAAAAATTTGGACATGCACAGAAATGGACAAATTGACACAAGAATTAAAAAATGAGGATGAATTCGAATATTATAAAATATGGGAAAAGTTTTAGCACTGGTTGGAAAAAAGGAAGGATCAGGAGTATTAAAAATGACTAATGTTAACATATATATTATATATTATGTATATAGAATGTAAATATATATTACGTATTATATATGTATTCTTCATATGAATTAGCGATATAAGACAACTAGGTCTGTCAGGAGGATTACACCACATTCATCGTTTTTAACTGTTTTCCCCTTTTTTGTTCAATAAATTTATATATATATATAAAAAGGATTAGGATTCAACATAGTAGTTGTGCTAGTCTCCTCCATAAAAGGAGGCCCCTGACCTCCGCACTTTCCGCCATGATCTGAAGACCTGGTTGTTTAACCAATCCGGGCTGTGACCCTTGGGTGGGGTGGTTTTAGATCGTGCATTGATTTTAAATTTGTATTTTGTCTTGGGGCTTGTTAGTTTAGTTTAATTTCTTTTTAACTATTTATTGTTATTGTCTTTTAACTGTGAGCTGCCCCGAGTCTTTGGAGATGGGGCGGCATACAAGTCCCATTAATAAATAAATAAATAAAAAATAAATAAATAAATTAAATAAATAAATAAATAAATAAATAAATAAAAGAGGACAGTTTTTCTCTTTGGAATGTTGCGGTGATACTCCAAAGCAGACAGTATGACATATTGTGGAACAGCACCTTCTGGGCTCTGGGAAAACACCGGACACTTTCTGTATGCAAGTACATCATGTATTGAGTACAGGTACTTCTTGACTACAGGTAGTTCTTGACTTACGGCAGTTCATTTAGTGACTGTTCAAAGTTACAAAGGCTCTGAAAAAAGTGAACACTTCTTTATATTATGAACGATATGAACATGTTACACACTTATGATCATTACTGCATCCCCATGGGCACATGATCAATATTTATGACAGTTGCAGTGTCCCGGGGTCATAAAATCTACTTTTGCGACCTTCTGACAAAAACTAGGTCAAGGGAGAATCCAGATTCGCCTAACAGCCATGTTACTAAGTTAACAAATGCAACAATTCACTTAACAACTGTGGTAAGAAAAGTCATAAAATGGGGCAAGCTCACTGAACAAATGTTTCACTTAGTGTCATGCCCCTGTTGGAATCTGATTCCGAGGGAGAGGTAGAGCAGCTGGCAGGGAATGGGAGTGTGGCTCCAGTGGCTGTGGAAGTAACTGGAGAAGGGTACAGTCTGGCTGGGCATTCAGACGAAGACCCAGGCCCACCCCCTCTTCATCCTAGGGCATGCAGGGAGGAACGGATAAGGGAGCAACGTGGGTTACAGGGGAGAAAAAGGCCCTGATTCCCTGCAGCTGGGAAAACAGGATTTTAAAAAGGCGTTTGCGCACAGCACCTTGCTGGAAGCAAAGCGTGCATTATCTTTGTTTGTCAAGTCTTATCTGGGTTCTGGCATCCTTCCAACTGTGTGTGTTTCATTATCTTTTGAAGTCTTCAATTCCTTATCCTGCCCTGTCTCGTTAATTGCTGCAGGGTGGTTTGTGTTGGTTTTTATTTATAATTTATACATACTTTGGGTTCGGACTGAATTTCTTCCATTTAAAAACTGTTCTTGCGACAGTTTTTTCTACAGCCGATGATAACTGGACATTGGGGGCCAAGTTGGAGGAATTAAAGGGACTTTACCTACTTTTGTGACTTTGTTGCTTTTGTGCCATGCCCCTTTGGGTCATCACACTTAGCAACATAAATTTAGGGGTTAATTATGTTCTTAATTCGAGGATGCCCTGTATATAAATAGTCTACCTTTGCATTTGTAAATAGAGTAGTTTCACATTTGTTCACTGAGAGTGTAATTGTGAGGTGCTTTTTTAAACATGTTTGCCCTACAACAAACCAATAAAATTAAAGCAGTTGTGTCTTGGGCTTGTACAGATATCTCCCCTCTCCAGTGCAATTCTGGAGAAAGATTCATCTGGCTTATACAGTGGCAGTCAACTCCCTCCAGAGCCATTTCTGGCCTTTGTTTCTGAAGCATTGCACTGCCCTGGACAGCAGAGCAATATAAACTTGCCATGGATTTCACTGCAAAGCAATACATGCCATCTGCTTGCTTTCGGAGAAGCACACTTGAAAGCTCACAAGCACAAACAGGGTTGGGAATGAGTCACCCGCAGCCATCAGCCCGCATCAAGACTTCTAGGCCATCTCTTTTATTAATAAGCTCTGACACCTCACATTTTAGCTGTAACGTAGCTAACACGGTTCCCTGTTTCCCTCCCAGGATGGGCCAATGTAGCGTGGGGTGGCCTGGCTGTTCTGTGCGCAAGAGTTCCTAGCTGCAAAATATTTGCAAACAGGGATGGTCTGCGTCTCCCTGGCATGTTAATAGCCAAGCGGGTTTTATGCGTATGTAGCATTAGCATGGCAGGAAGGGCGGCAGCTCTCACGATCTGGAAATGGTGATCAGCAATTGACCTTTTACTTAACCTGTCAAATCTGATTAAGCAAGCAGCGTACAGATTAGTGAAATCCCTGTTTGCTACAAGAGGCGCAAGGTCTCATCATTACCTCTCACTTTTGGGCCGTATCTAACTGCCGGAGAGATATTTACTCACCGACTAATATGCACCATTTTCCTCATTATTTCTTCAGGCCAATGTGAGATTTCAGGCTGTGAGCAGATTGCAGCCAAACTGTATACTACTACTACTACTACTACTGCTACTGCTACTGTCGAATCAGGAGTGCCGAAGCACTTCCGGGTTGAATGGATGGAAGAGTGACATCACCATTGCCTGGGGGACACCTAGTTAAGGCTTCCTTTCTGGTCCCCGTTAATGTGCCTATCAAAGTTGTGCCTATTTATCCACTCACAATCGTCCACTTTCTAACTGCCGGGTTGGCAGGAGCTGGAGTGAGTGACAGGAGCTTACCCCGCCCTGTGGCAACAACTGGGTCTCAAACACGAGCTTTCCAGATTGAATGGATTGAACAGTGACATCACCGTTGCCTGGGGGACACCTAGTTAGGGCTTCCTTTCAGGTTCCGTTAATGTGCCCATCAAAGTGGTACCTATTTATCTACTCACAATCACCCACTTTCTAACTGCCGGGTCAGCAGGAGCTGGAGTGTGTTACAGATCCTTATCCTGCCCTGTGGCAGCAACTGGGTCTCAAACATGAGCCTGCCAATTGCCAGCCCAGCGTCATAACCCCATGAGCCACTGCGCTCCTAACCATAGCATGAAGTGTACAGATATTTCTTGCACAAGATGTCAGAATCAACACTGTGAAGCCCTACATATCTGGATAGTCCAAGGAAGCAAGAATGGGATACATGTCAGTGAGCTATTTTTACTGTTACTCTGAGATAAATTCAGAATTTTGGAAACTATGCTGGGAATTTCTGGGAAAGAAAGAGCAAACTTAAAACAGAGAAACTCTAAAAACAGAGCCAGCAACTCCAACAAAATGAAGATCCAGTGAGTAAACCCTCTTTTTGTAATTCCTCTCTGGATAAAGAGAAGCTTTGATAGCACCCACAAGCGCTCTGAACAATTGCTTCCCATGAGGAAACTCAAAGACCTGGATTTACCTAATGGAAGTCTCCAGGTTGAAGCCAGAGAGAGGAAAACCAGTCTTGAGAACTAATATCTGATGTAAACAATCATGCACGAAGTAGACTTTAGAACGATCATAGAAAGGAAATGTATTTATAGGAGATACATTGCAGGGTTAGGCAAAGGCTCAAGTTCACTAATCAGGAAGAGAGCCCAAGAGATATGATTTCTGAGAAAGGCAGAAAGAAATAACTCAAGATTAGGAGTCTCTTAGAGAATGAATAGGCAGTATGGTCAACAAAGGATACAGAATGAGCCTAGGTGGCTCAGTGATTAGGCAGCTGTATTGTTGGCTAACTCTGCCCACAGCCAGGAGTTCAATCCCGACTGGCTAAAGGTTGATTCAGCCTTCCATCCTGCCAAGGTGGGTAAAATGAGGACTCAAATTGTTGGGGGTAATAGGCTGACTCTGTAAACTGCTTAGAGAGGGCTGTAAAGCACCGTGAAGCGGTATATAAGTCTAAGTGCTATTGCTATACGGAATCAATCCTTAACTCTCTAGCTACCCCCTACTGTCCCCTTGTAAATCAGTACAACATCAGGTGTTCTACTCTTCTTTTGGAACTTCTCCTCTGGCATGTCTTTGCTACATGACATCTTCATGTGAGTTTTCACCAAGAATGTGTAGATTTGTACAATAAATCCTTGGTACCCATCGCTTATGATACTATCAAGTGGGACTTGAGCCTGCAGCTCTGACTGAGTTTCTTAAAACTTTAGTCTTGCCCTTATCCTAAAAAGAGATGACTTCCCTATCTAATCAACTAGGGGTTTCTTTAGAGTAATGCCTGAAAATGGGTTGGCTGAATTCACATACCACACTTAATGAGATTCAGTTACAAGCTGAGTAACTGCATTTGCACAACAAGCTATAGTTAGTTTTAATTGAGGTTAGGCCATTTCTGGCTTGGCCAGATGTGCAAACTCAGGGCTTTTGACCAGTTGGTGTTTCAGTGCATTGTCTAACTTAGAAAGCATGTGAATTTAATAACATATATTCTCACCTCACAATCAGGAGGCTGTGAGTTTGCTCCTAGGTAGAGGCAGATAGTTCTTTCCTCTGAGCACAATGAGAATCTATCTGCTGAACAAAACTCTGCATTGGTGACAGGAAAGGCATCCAGCCAGTAAACATTCTGCTCGCTCCATTCAGTTGCCCAGACTCCACCCTGTAAATTGAAGATGATGATGATAAGGTATGTGTTATGAGGAATCCAGCCCACTATGGAGAAAAGATATGGAAAACAGACATGTTTCTTTTTTTCAGACACTTGATTTATTTGTTCAGTTGACCAAATATCTGCTCTCCAGGGCTTCTGTCTCACTTGCCAAATCACCGTCAAACTGTTAGCAAAGTTCTGAAAGAAAAGGAAAGGCTATGTGAGGGCAATGTTTCTCAAGAAGAACTTCTAACCCCAGATATACTTTTAATGTTCTTCGGGAAAGTTGTGTTTTTTTTTTAAATTAAAGGCAGTAATACACGATAGATCAGGAGCATTTGCACTTCTTTGAGGTGATGTTCTCCAAAAGACCCACTCAGCACTTCTCGAGCAGGCATGTGTGAAACCATTTTCAGCTCTTGTTTTCTTTCACAGCCTCAGCCAGCAAAGTCTGTAGGAAAAAAAAAATAATCCATCTGCTTCTTCCCATTTCAGCCAGTTTTCTTTTCACTGCTCTTCCTTCAGTCCTGTACAATTTTCTTGCAATCAAAAGACTCATTTGCACACACACACACACACACACATATATTTGCCCTGACACAGCATTCTAGATTTTGAAGCCTTAAAAAGGTATCAAAAGGGGTAGAAGCAGGGGTGTCAAACTTGCGGCCTGTGGGCCAGATGCGTCATGCACAGGCCACACCCACCCCAGCTCCGTGAAGGGAAAAAAACGTCACGGTATGTCACGAGACAACAACGTGACACCGTGAGTTTGACATCCGTGGGTTGGAGGAAATTGTTTTTAGAGAGCTTGATGGCACCTGAAGGAAGGGAAGAAATTGTACGACCTTGCAGTTCTCCCTGAACCACAAAATGTCCTTGTGGAATGTCTTTACAGGTGGCCCTCAATTTACAAGGACAATTAGGATCAGAACTTCCTTTGCTAAGCAAGGCAGCTGCTAAGTGAATCCCATCTAATGTTATGACCTTTTTTCCCCAGGGCTGTTACGTGAATCACATGGTCATCAGGCAAATCTAGTTTTCTCATTGGGTTTGCTGGTCAGAGGTTCCTTGAGAGAATTGCAAATGGCAGTCACAGGACCTGGGATGCTTCAACCATCATAAATACATATGCTGGACAGACACAGACTTCAGATGGTAGTTAGGACTGCAGAAAAAATTAATACCAACCTGCCTTCCATTGAGGACCTGTATGCTGCACGAGACAAAAAGAGGGCTGTGAAACTATCTACAGACCCCTCACATCCTGGACATAAACTGTGTCAACTCCTACCCTCAAAACGACGCTATAGAGCACTGCACACCAGAACAACTAGACACAAGGACAGTTTTTCCCCGAAAGCCATCACTCTTCTAAACAAATAATTCTCTCAACACTGTCCAACTATTTACAAAGTCTGCACTACTATTACTGTTAATCTTCTCATCACCCCTTATCACCCCTCCCCTCCTACTTGTGACTGTATGACTGTAACTTTGTCGCTTGTGTCCTTACGAATTATATTGACTGTTTCCTAGGATGATTTGATTGCTTATTGTACCCTATGACTATCATCAAGTGTTGTACCTGATGATTCTCGACTTTTGACGAATGTATCTTTTCTTTTATGTACACTGAGAGCATTTGCACCAAGACAAATTCCTTGTGTGTCCAATCACACTTGGCCAATAAAGTATTCTATTCTATTCTATTCTATTCTATTCCATTCCATTCCATTCCGGTTACCAAGCACCCAAATTTTGATCCTGTGATTATAGGGAATGCTGTGATGGTCATAAGGACTGATCCTAAACCACTTCCTTCAGTGCTGTTGTAACTTCAGACCGTTACAAAACAAATAACTGTAAGTGGAGAACTGCCTGTAATTCATCGCAACTTTTTTTTCCCCGTGTCTGACATGGTAGTGATACAGGTTTCTGGGCTTTTTATTAACCTTTTTCCAAATAATATTATAAGTTTGTCATTCTCCTCCTTGCTTGAAGTAAACCTGTTCTGCAGATGTTCTTCCAAAGGGTTTATGCCAGCAAACCTAATAATATTTTCCCCTTTTAATTAAGGGGAGAGCAACTGTGCAAGGTATCCTCAAAATCAATCCAATAAGGGCTGCCTCCTTACTTGATAACAGCCCTCCTTTTTCACAGGTATCCTTTAAGAGTTGCAAAGAGTGTACAGACAAACAATGCCCAGAAAGCAATAAAGGCCAGGTAATTTCTTGTTGTGCAAGAAAGCTCAGTGCTGGATCAATTGATCCCTCAGCCATTGATATAAGGTCACATATATATACAGCCTGAACCTCCTTTCCTCAAATAAACCATTCCACACAGTGAGTCATATTTCACAGACCAATTCCAACTCAGTTGACATCTCAACTTGTATGAAAGTATCAAAGCTGTGTTGCCTGGAAGCCATTTTTCCCCTGGAGACAGAGATGGAAATGTTCTATCAAGCATTTGGAGAACTGTTTTAATACCACATAGATCCTGTACAAACACCCTTAGGGTTTTTCCCCCTGTTAGCCTGGAAAGAATAACGGACACTGAGAGGCCAGTAGACAAGGAGTAAGATATTAAGGAGAATTATTTGTCACAGCAATTCTTCTTTTTTGCTTGTTTTTTTTTTTGGTCTGTTGCTGATGAGGAAGCAGGAAATGCAGTGATACAACCAATGTCAGAGTGGGGAGGCAGGGAATATTGCAGGTCCCATCCCCTAAGGAGATACACTTGGTGGGACCCAGAAGAAGGGCCTTCTCCATGGTGGCTCCCTCTCTCTGGAACATCCTGTCCACAGAGATTAGAATGGCCCCCACTTTAGTACTCTTCTGGAAGGTGCTGAAGACCTGGTTCTGCCAGTGGGCCTGGGGAACCCAGAGTGAGATGGAGCCCATTAAATAGCTCATGTCAGGTTCTGGTGATGGGATGGGGGTGGGCATTTTATTAGTTTTATTGTTTTTATGAATAGAATAGAATTCTTTTTATTGGCCAAGTGTGATTGGACACACAAGGAATTTGTCTTCGTGCAAATGCTCTCAGTGTACATAAAAGAAAAGATACCACTCAAGAGTCAAGAATCATCAGGTACAACACTTAATAATAGTCATAAGGTACAATAAGCAATCAAATCCTACTAGGAAACAGTCAATATAAATTGTATGGATACAGGCGACAAAGTTACAGTCATATAGTCACAAGTGGGAGGGGATAAGGAGTGATGAGGAGATTAATAGTAATAATAATACAGACTTTGTAATAGTTGAACAGTGTTGAGGGAATTATTTGTTTGGCAGAGTGATGGCTTTCGGGGAAAAACTGTCCTTGTGTCTAGTTGTTCTGGTATGCAGTGCTCTATAGCGTCGTTTTGAGGGTAGGAGTTGACACAGTTTATGTCCAGGATGTGAGGGGTTATATGAGGTTTTATATTCTGTAAGCTGCCTTGAGTGGCCATGTGCGAATAGGCAGCACTATAAATTCCATAAATAAATAAATAAGTAAATAAGTAAACAAACAAACAAACATTAGGAATCAATCAGATGTTGGTGGAGAGCCCACGGACATGAAGCATCGCCAACAGATTAAGGTAAGAAGCCTCTGATTTTTACCTAAGCAGAGTAGACACACAATGCATCTCAGTTACCAAGATGCAAATGTGTGGTTTCTGATTAATTAACAGAGCAGAGCAGCCCTTGCTGGCTGATCAACACCATGGGGTTTCTAGCCGATCCACGGCCACATATTTTGCATACTTTCACGAATACATGCCTCCCTCATTGCTGATAAAAGTGGATTTTCCAATCATTTCTCTTGAGATAATTGGTGGTGAGGAAGCAGTCAGGAAATGTAGGGACACAACCAACAGTAGGAATCATTGAGTTTGTTGAGAACATCACTTAAGACTTTCAAGAAGAGATTGGACTTCCATTTGTCAGAAATGGTGTAGGGTCTCCTGCTTAGGTGGGGAGTTGGACTAGATGATCTACAAGGTCCCTTTCAACTCTGATTATCTGTAATTGATACCCTCATACACAAAGAATTCTCAAATGATCAGGTTAAGAAGGAAGTCCCTGACCTTACCAAACCAACAGAGTTTGCAAAGATGTGTGGTTTAATGTTTAGTTAGTAGACCTTAGCACACCTGCTGACCGATCAACACCAGGGGCTTCTAGTCAATCAGCAGCCATGTATTTGCTTCACTTTCACAAGTATATGCTTCCCTCATGGCTTATAAAGGCAAACTTCCAATAATCTCTTCATGGCAACAGCTGCGCCAAGCAGCTCCTTCAACATTTAACATTGCTGGTAAAAGAACACAGAGACCCTTGAGTTTGCTTTGTCCTGAGGTAAATGTGGCATCAAATCTCTTTCGTGGCGAGAGCCACTGAGCAGTTTGAGGGATTAGGTAGCCATTGTTAGTTTCTGAGGTAAATATCCAGCTGAGGAGGGTGGAAGCGGAATTAGGTGGCCATTGTTAGTTTCTGAGGTAAATATCCAGCTGAGGAGGGTGGAAGCGGAATTAGGTAGCCATTGTTAGTTTCTGAGGTAAATATCCAGTGAGGAGACCTGGAGACTGGAATAAGAGGGTCACAAAAGAAAAATAGCGACAGAACCGTTATAAGAGTTTGGGTGATTTGGCAAAATCTTAAGAATGTGACACACCATTGTTTTTGTCTTGGTTCATTGTTGTCATTTTTGTGACTTATCAAGCTATGCTAACCAACTCTCATTAGTAACAGGTAGTGCTCAACTTACAACAATTCATTTAGTGACCATTCAAAGTTACCACAGCACAGAAAAAAGTGGCTTATGACCAGGGGTGGGATTCAAATTTTTTAACAACCGGTTCTGTGGGCATGGCTAGGTGGGCATGGCCATGTGACAGGGTGGGCATCGCTTCTTTTTTTTGCAGCACCCCCCCCATTTTTTTGCCCCCACAGGAGGCTTCCCTGAGACCCAGGAGGCAAAAAGGGGCGAAGCAGTAAGACAGCAAGGGGATCTCAGCACAGCTGATCATCGGGACAGCTGATTGACAGAAGGGGAAAAAAATAAAAACCACAGTCAGTGATGTTGCGTATGCACGATAAGAACTGATTGGGTAGTGAGGGGAGAAGCGGGTGGAGAGGAGTGGAGAGGGGAGGGGAGGGTGGTGAGGGGCAGGGCCAGCCAGGGGCATGATTTGCCAGTTCTCTGAACTGCTCAGAATCATAACAACCGGTTCTATAGAACCTGTCCGAACCGGTAGAATCCCACCTCTGCTTATGACTGTTTTTCACATTTACAGTCATTACAGCATCCCCATGGTCATGTCATCAAAATTCACTCAGCCACTGACTCATATTTATGATGGTTGCAGTGTCCCAGAATCATGTGATCCCTTTTGCACACTTCTCGCTGCAAAGTCAATGGGAAGCCAGATTCACTTAACAACCGTGTCACTACTTTAGAAAGTGCAGTGATTCACTTAACAATGAAAAAGCTTGTAAGCAAAAAAGGTTGTAACATGAGGCAAAATTCACTTCACCAATACCTCACCTTGCAACAGAAATTTTGGACTCAATTGTGGTCGTAAGTCAAGGACTACCTGTACTCTATAGTTTTATGCAATGTGTGAGCCCAGAATAGAGGTGGTGTAACTTATATTAACCAAGACAGTAAATAACAGAGAAGTTAAAGGCACTTTTTCCAAGAAGGCAATTGGAAGAAAAAACAGTGTCCACAAATATCAATGTTTCTCAGATCTTTGATATCTTTGCTTGAGTAAAAATCAGTGAGGAGCCGGAGAAATGACTTTTTCTGGCAAATGCAATAAATCATTACTGAGAATAGTTTGGCTATCTATATGTTATCAAGTGATGCTCACTCCTTATTCCCCAAAGTATCTTGTGAAATACTTTAATTAATTACTCTCTAATTGGAACATTGTTGGACATCTATACTGTGGCAACCATATAATTATGAAGCATAAAGAAATAAGGCAATCTTAGCTGTGAGTATATTGATTTCGTTTGTCATTCTTAATCTATATGGGCCACCTGGAAATTAAGAGCTGGTTTAGAAATGGTCCACCTGGATAGTTTTTTCTGGGTGAGTGAATGGCAATGTCATATGAAGAGCTTCTGTGAAATGGAACAGGTGACCTACAAACCTTTGCAAGTATCTCAGAGCTGCAGCTTCCACAAAATGGTCCTTT
Source organism: Naja naja (assembly GCA_009733165.1). Classification (NCBI taxonomy): domain Eukaryota; kingdom Metazoa; phylum Chordata; class Lepidosauria; order Squamata; family Elapidae; genus Naja; species Naja naja. The sequence continues at coordinate 7,563,500 of CM019163.1, forward strand.
TAGGCCCCATCCAGATGGTCTATGCTATGTCCAAGGTACTAAAGGTTTGGTATTCTGCCATGTACCTCATCCTCAGGGAACTTGCTTAACTGATCTAATCCATCTGGAAGCCCATCTGTCTCTAAAATTGTGAGGTCCTTGGTGATCTCTGAGCTAGGTTGTTTTCTTGAAGACCTTTTATTACCCAACCTCTGCAAGAAAACAACCAGACTCAGAGAGCACCAAGGATCTCACAGTTCAACTGTGAGTTACAAATATTGGTACCAATTGAATGTCCACATACGGGCATCAAATGTTTCAGAAGCTGTGCTGTTGGGTAGTGGAACATCAGCAAGAAAACAAGCTCAGAGACCATCAAGGATGCCACAATTCAACCCTGAGTTACAATTATTCTCTTTCATCAAGCATCACTAGAATGTTTGATATACTTGATTTTGGGTCTATTGGGCAAAATTTGTACTAGGCACATATTTCTCCCTAAGCTTTGAAGGAAGAGGCTGCTTTTTAACAAAGCCTTCTTGCTCGGTTCTGTTTTTGTTTTCCACCCCCACAAATACATGAATATTGAGAAGTCTGGGAAGCAAAAAAAATATTGTATTTCTCTTGTTATTGTCATTCATACCCTTTCCCATTCAGTATTCCTACAGCTGTTGAGCCAATATGCTAATTCATTAGAGCACGGTGTAAATAGCAGCTCGGCTCTCGCATCCTTGTTGCAAATACTTCTTGCTTTGTTCTCAAAATGGAATGCAAAAGCAGGAAACATCTGATCAAAGAGTTTTCAAGTTTCATGTTTAGGAAAGAGACTCGTTCACCATTTAGACAGCCATGGTCTCTTTATTCAGCAACAAAGCCACCTGCAAAAGAATTGTGGGCTCAGAAGATCCTTTAAATGACAGCCAGCCCTGGAAGAGCTAAAGAGATTTTAGCTATCACTGGATTCACTTCAGCTTTTTAGATTTTTCTTTGCTGATAACAGTAAAAGAATAAACAGTCAGATAAATGCTGCTGTCATGTTCTTTTCCATTAAAAGAAGATGAGGGCAATCTGGCTACAAGAAAGAAGAATGACTGTCTGGGAGAGAGTTAGCTACCTCTTTACAATTGGCAAGCACCCCATTGAGTCATTTCCATGGATTCCATATTGATAAGGAAAATTCTAATTGGCATTAGGGAGAAGTGAGACTTCCCCTGCATTGCTTCCTTGTTCTAGTGGAAGAGAAAAGATCCTACTGGGCTTGATTAAAAATACATAATTATGCAATAAAAGGAACCCATGATAATTTGCTGTGAAATAAATGGATGAACTGAACAGTTGCTTTGTATCAATTCTCCTTCATTGTCCATGTGGACCTGTATTTTCTGCTGTGATCACCAAAGCTTTTCCAGGATCTTGGGTAGAAAAAGGTCTTTCTCATCATCTACCCCTTTTTCATAGGAAACATCAAGCATTGTGCTAGAGTCATTTAGATGTCTACTTGGACTTGCAACTGCGAAGGGTCAAATATCAGGAAAAGGCTTGATAAGCCTGCAAGTTCAAGACACAAAACACAAGATACTTTATATGGTTATGGAGGTCAACCACAGTTCCTTCAGGGAAGAGTTAGGTCATCACCACTGAGAAGATGCTACACCTGAAAGCCAAATGCACATCTTGGAAAATGACCTTGGGAAGCCAAATGCCAAGACACCAAGACATTTGCTAAGGTGGGAACATTTGAGGAACACCAACATTTTAAAACTCGTAAAGGAAAATAGAAAGAGAACCATGCACTATATACATCTGCATATACAGAGGACAAATGTTGTGGGTACTTCAACACTGGAGGTTTTTAAGAAGAGATAGAACAACCATTTGTCTGAAATGGTATAGGATTTCTTGCTTGAATATGAGGTTGAACTAGAAGACCTTCAAGGTCCATTCCAACTCCATTATTCTGTTATTTCTCCTTCATTGCCAGTTCATAGTGACTGACCTTTTAAGCAACCCAAGTCATATTTCAAAAACTGCTTGTCATTTGAAATGATCAGCTTGAAGTTTTTCCCTAGCAACTATCAGCAAGGCAACCATATTATAGAGGTCAATAAACCATAATAAACTATTGATCATTGGCTTGTCCAGTTAAAAGGTAACCAACTTCATAAAGACTCTAGGCACTATGCAGTAAGAATAATTAAATAAAAGAACATCAGACACAAAGAGGAGAAAACATTCAGGCTAACATATAACACCTGTAAGAGACTTACCACCTTACCTCCACCCAACTCCTGGGGAGAAAATCAGGTTTTGATAAGTTTTTAAACACAGTCTGAATGGGGCTGTATGGATCTCTGGGAGGGAATGCTGGCTTCTAGCATACTACATCATAGCCTTAATCAAGTCTCCTCCCAGAATCTGACACGGAGTAAACACTCACACAAATGGACTATTTTTGTTCAAGAAAAACTCAAGTCTATCTGTCTTCTGTGGAAGACAGGATCCACGCAAACATTTTTCTTGTTCATTTTTCTGTTCAGTGTTTAGATTGAAGATAATAAGGTAGGAATTTAGGACATTTTAACTGAATTATTTTTCTTCTCTATAAGAGCCAGAGTGGACTTTATAGATTTAAAAGATGTTATGAAAATGGTTCCCCCTAGAATAACTATCCTTTCCTGACTCATAATATTTTGAGTCATCATCATCTAATGAGTCGCTTAAATTACGCTGGGGAAATTCCCATCTGTAGGTGTGGAACACAAAATGGAAACTCACTATAGGAACATAGCAAACTGCATGACAGACTAGACCTACCAACTGTAAAAAATAAAATGAAATCAGATCCTATAATGATTGAGTTTATTCAATGTCTTTCATTTCATCCAAGACTTGAGCCTACAATACCCAGGATGCTTTGTGACAAGATCTTCAAATCATATAACAGAATAGTAAGCGATTAAAAGCAATAATAATGCAAATTGCAAACAGCCTTTTCTTCTTCTTTTTAAAGACAAAATACATACAGGAGTCCAAGCTCACTTAGCATTTTAAACTTTGGTAATAATGGCGTTTTTCCATCGCTAAAAGTTACTCTCATTTGCAGATGCTTCTATAACCATAATAAAATATAGCTGTAGCAGGGAAGAAAAATATTGGCTAGAGGAGGAAAAAGAGCTGCAAAGACAGAGATGGTTAAGACAGTGATGGGTGATGGACCACATTTTTCTTTATTATCCCCTTTGTTGGAAAATGGCAGTTCGTGGGAGATAAGCTTTAAAGCAACAGAAGCCCTAATCTCAAAGTGGCTTGAAAATAGCCATACAGAGGACAGGTGCCTTCCATAGAGATGGGTGGCATGGGAGAAACAATAGAAGGAGGGCTACCCCTTTTCATTCTTGACCTTTAATTGAAAGATTGAAGATAAGTAGCTGATTCATTTTGCTCTCTAACACCCGCATGAAAAAGCTTCCATGACACCTTACTATATCTTCAAAATCACCTTCTTTGTCATTCCAAGAAATTCAGAGCCAAGTAAAATGCTAGAAACGGTTTGATAGCATCAGGATAGGCAGGAGATTCTTAAGTGACAGCTGAAAGACCTACAGTTAGTATATCTGTACTTCCCCAAGGACATTTTTAAAAAAATCAAAGGTAGGATTTTTAAAAAAGACATCGGGATCACCTGTCACATGGAAGGAAGAGGAAGAGGATGGGAGGGAGGGAGGAGAGAAGGAGAAAGGAAGGAGGAGGGAAGGAAGGGAAGAAGAGAGGGAGAGAGGAAAGGAGGAAGGGAGGAAGAAAGAAGGAAGGATGGAAAGAAGGAAGGAAGGGAGAGAAGGAGGGAGGGAGGCCATTGAAAAATTCACTCATTCACATGAGTTTTTAATGCCAAAGAGCTTGGTGTTGGTTTCCTTTCTTGGAGAATTTGAAAAGTGACAATTTCCCCTCCCCCACATAGGGTGCCAAAGAATGACAGCTGTTGCCATGTTAGCTCAGTTAAGCCCCCAACTGTAACTGAGAAGCAGATTGCCACAGCACAGACCTCCTTGTATAACTAGAGCATGGAGTGTCAAATGAGCCACCAGCTTTAGTAATTAATTGTTCCTCCACGCACAGCAGGGAAGAAAGATGTCATCCACACTAGCCAATTTTCTCTCCCCCCCCCTCCAAAAAAAAAATACAATCACGGGAAAGGAGAAACTTTTTGGGAAGAAAGACTGAAGATAAGGGAGGACTTCTCTTCCCTTTCTTAGGCTGGGAAAATGGGTGGGAGAGTAATAGGACATTGGAACAGGAAAACACCAATGAAAGATAAGTGTTAAACTCATTGGTCATGCAATCACATTGGGGGGAAGGCCACTAAATTTATTTTAAATTAATTTTAGTGATTGGGCTTGCTTGGTTTAATTCTTTTTTAAATATTTATTGTTGTCTTTTAATTGTGAGCCGCCCTGAGTCCTCTCGGAGAGGGGGCGGCATACAAGTCCAGTTATAAATAAATAAATAAACTAGTGTTGGATTCAGGCAGGGGTGGGATTCAAAATTCCCAGCAACCAGTTTTTGCCCAGTTTCTGGGTGGGCATGGCCTACCGGAACTTCCGGTTTGGTTGTTTTTCACCTTCCTCAGAGTCCGGAGGCTTCCCTTGGGCCTCTGGGACAGCGAAAACAGCTTCCCCCAGGCTCTGGAGAGCCTCCGGAAGCCTGAAACAGGCCCATTTCCAGACTTCCAGAAGGCCTGTTTCTCCCGCTCCCAGAGCCTCCATGCAGACCCCGGACTCACCTGTATCTAAAACAGGCCATGTGGAGACTCCTGGGAGGGGAGACGAGGGGAGATGAGGGGTGGGTGGAGCCAGCCAGACGATTCAACTACCAGTTCGCTGAACCAGATGTAATTTTAACATCCGGTTCTCCCAAACTAGGCCAATCCATCTAAATCCAACCCCTGGATTCAGGGGTCATTCAGTGCAGTAGAGAAATACTCCCCAAAGCAATTTCAGTTCTTCTCAAAATATGGCTGAACAAAAGTGATGAATATTGAAAGTATCTGAATAGCTCACAGATGTTTTGCAAGGCGATGATATGGCAGCTTTAAAAAATTAACCCTACTTCTACAATTTTATAGAGATTGGGGACCAAAAATGGAAACCCTCTATTCTGAAGCCACTTCCTTGATTACTAGTCCTGGTTAGGAGCAGGATTAATTTTAGGAATAGTAGTTTAGTAGTTTGTGAATGAAGCCTAGTCACCTATCCCCAAAACCGTGTTTTAAGCAAGTCATGGCTCAATGTAACGTGTGAAGCCAATCTATTTATTCAGAAAGGCCAGCTCTTCATTATTATTACTGAGCTAACGCTCCTCTCTTTAATCCCAGTTTTATTTGAAAAGCAAAAATGCTTTGAAATCTGGAATTCCTCAGTTGTTGTAGGGGAAACATGCTGGTTTTTTTTAGTGGGGTGGGTGGTACCTGAGCAAAATATAAAGGCAACTGTAGTGTGTGTAGAAAGAAAGTAGGTTTTTCCATCAAGTTCAATGTCAGGCGTGATCTGCAGACTAGTCTATCTTTGTGACAATTGTGCCTACATGAAAGAAATGTTTACAATAAGCCTCCATCACATTTGCTGTGTACATTTTCACGAAATGCATTGTGCGAAGCCACCAGAGGGGCATACCATCTTGTTCTATATAACAGCTAAATTTGGTTCCAAGTTTGCTATTTTGTCTGTGAAGTGAAAATAGCCAGCCCAGAGTTCTGAGTTATACTGTAATAATACAGCAAAGCAAAATTCAGCTCTGGTGGATCATTTGTTGTATTGCCCACCAGCACATAATGATCCTATTAACATTTAAATGGTTGCAACTCAAACTGGCAGCAATCACATCAGCGAAGGGAAAGCGATGCTGGACGCTATTGTGTAGCTGAAGATGGATTTCTTGACACTGCTGAGTTATTGGACCGTGAGTGTGTTGGTTTACATTCTGCAGGTTTATTTCTTCAATAGGAAAAGGTTAGGAGAGCTCTTCTTCTGCTTTTGTGGACAAAAATGGAGATGTTGAAAATGAGTTTCACTGGCTTTGGAGAACAGTGAACCAGTCTTAGAAGATAGAATTACAGAGTCAGAAGGGAAGTTGGAAGTCCAACCAGGAGATCCTATACCATTTCAGATATTTTATTTTATTTTGATTTATTTTATTTATTTTATTTTTTATTCATATGGCCAGGACAAGCAAAGCAGCTGTGGCTGTAATAAAAAGACATAATAAACTCAATAAACAGGGCAAAGCAAGTGAGGATAAATATGGAATGGGGAGGACCAGAGGTTTAATTAAAAAAATTACTGAAATCCAGGGAAACATTTATCTAAAAAAATCAGCATGATAAAAAAAAAAAAAAGAAGATCTTTTGAAGAGGGACAAAATACGAAGAAGAGATAGCATAAATATACAGAGCTGTGCAACCAAGATCTCCAAATTGCTAAAACTTACCAACAACATGTGGTAGTTGAACCACAGCCATTCTGGGAAATGAAGTTAAATGGGCTGTAGAAAGTATTACTAAAAATAAATCTGCGAGAGTTGATAAAAACACCAGCAGAAATGTTTAAAATCATACAAGATGACTTTGTTGAAGTCAGTGTGTCATAGTGTGGGTGGGTGGGTAGGTTCAAAATCAGCAAGATAGCAGGAGGGTCGCAATTCAGGTTTGCTGTGTGATGTTCTACCTGCCATCTTGCCCCTTTTAACACTTTGAGTTGGAGTAAGCGTGTCCAACCTGTAGCCCACAGGCCACATGTGGCCCTGGGTGGCTAGTAAGGCAACCCAACGAGATAAATAAAAGACAGGCTTTTTTTTCAATGCTGTTGCAATTTCAAACAGGTTGCCTGAATGGCTATTACTTGAGGACAACCTTAATAGAGTCATTGCCAGTTATTTTGTCTGGATTATCTACTATTGTTAGGAGCTTGATCCTAACCAAAAGTCATGCTAGTTATCCTTGATGGGCATATTCAGTGACTCCAGTTGGCAGATGGCAATTTTAAAGGGCTGGCAGATAAAAAAAAGCTTTGTTAATTCCAAGGAAACACTGCTGGCTTTGTTCACAGCATTTTCAATCATGGCTTCTACCTGTCCTTGAGAATCTAAAGAATAGACTGACTTCTATATACGCCACACCATTAATTGTGGTACATCACAGAAATGTAAACTTCTTGGGAGCTTCATGGCATATGAAAGGTGGGATGTAAATGAAAGTCACAAACACATTTCAAAGGTGCTTTTCAAAAGACAACTGGACTATTTTTTTCTCCCTGAGGAAGAAGAAGACATTCTGCTTCTTATCCAAGAGGCTTCATCCGTTCTGACTGGATGGTTGTGGGATTGGAAGAATTTAGTTCTGACAGTTGAGGGAGGATAAGGGTACTAATGATCAGATGACTGCAAAGAAATATAATCCTTTCATTCCCCACCACCATCATCCTGTCAGAACTAAATCCTTCCATCCTCCCACCATCCAGTCAGAACAGATGAAGCTTCTTGGATGAGAAGTGAAATGTCTTCTTCTTCCTCAAGGGAAAAGAAAAACCCCATCCAGTTGCCTTTTGAAAAAGCAACTATGAGATTACCATGACCTGGATGACTGAGAATCTCCATAGACAAAGTCACAAAAAGACACCGCAACAGCAGCATCTGTGGAAGCTTCTAGAAGACAGAAGGAGGAACTTCAGCATCCCAGCATGTTCTACTCACCCATTGGCCTCCTGTGAGTCAGCTTCTGAGGTTATACCAATAACATGATTAATATCTGACAGGAACAGTGATATGCCCATATTGGAGAGAATCTACAACATATGAATTGGTTCTTGGGCTCATTGGTTTCCATGGATACAGAGGCCTGTAAGCCCTGGTGTGCTAGATACTGTTTCATCAAACTTCCTCCCTAGACGTATCACTTGGCACCATCATTACTATGTTTTTGGTATCCTGCTAAGTCCAACCTGCTACCCTGAGCTTTTCATGGTAACACCAATAACATTAAAATCTGCTTTGTGGGTTATTTTGATTCTGACATATTCTGTTTCCCTAAATTGAGTTAGACCTCTATAGTGGAAGAAAGCAGAGGAGGGGGAAGGTGTTAATGTAGCTGAAAGAATAAGAACTAGATTGATTTGGACTGAGCATGTTTTTCTTCCCTTTTTTTGAAAGCAAATTTCATGAGCAGACTAGAATGGTGGCTGAGCGGCAACTGGGAATACCTTTTCTACTGCAGAAAGTAAGTATTCATGCATTAAACCAAAATATTACATGACTCAAGGTTTCTGTTTCAGATGAGTTGCAATTATTTTGTAGATATTAAGGGTCGGGATGGTAATTAAACCAACCTGCTTTAGGGAGCCCAGATGCAAAACAAAAATTACTGTGACAATGACATTCTGTGCAAACTGGTATTTGCTGCTGTTCTCTTTTCTACTGGTAAATGTCCAAAAACTTTGCTCGTCTTTTACAACTATTCAGGGAATGGGATGGGGTGGGATGGGATGGGATGAAATGAGATGAACTGAAATGAAATGAAAAAGAATGCAGTGAAGGATCTCTGAAAAAGACATCACTAACTCAACAAAAACATTTCACACATCTGAGCAGGAGGTTGGACTAGTTGACCTCCAAGGTACCTTTCAACTCTATTATTCTAATACTCCATTCAAATTTGAATGGGTGTATTTATTAAAATTAAATAGTGTGCCATAATATCATTGCAAAGTGATACGTACTGGGAGGGAGATCTTCAGCCTCTCCCCAAAACTGAAATTCAAATACAGTCTCTCTGTCTCTCTCACACAGACAAAGATTCTCTCAAAGGCTCACAAGAAACTGAATTGATTGATTGATTGATTGATTGACTGATTGACTGACTGACGGATGGACTCTGGTTGATTAAATGCCATGAAGTTGGTGTTGACTCTTAATGAATGCAGAGATTTCTTTTTCCATGATAGTCCTTCAGGTCTTCCCATGGTACCCGCATGGCCACAGCAACTGAGTCCATTCACCTTGGTTTTTCTCTTCTTTTCTTTCCTTCCACTTTTCCTAGTTTACAGCCTTTTCCAAAGAACTGGTCCTTTGGATACACCATGTATCCAAAGTTGGATCATCTGAGCCTGATCATTTGTAGAAACTAAACTGAGGAAGATTTTTTTTTTAGCATTTTTTGGGCTGCTTAACCCAAACATTGAAAGATTAATGTTATTGTAATGTATTTGGATGTTATAAAAACCTATCCCTTCTGACTTCACATCCAGTTTGGTGTTTTCAAATGCTTAATGATTTATCAACATGATTCATTAGCAAGTTCCACTGAAGCCATTGAGGCAAATTTCTGAGTCAGCACGCATAGGACTATCGCTGATGCTTCCTCCCTCCACTCCTCCAAGCCAAAGATGGAAACTTTTGGCTTGGTTTTCAGAAAGAAGCATCTTTGGGTTTTGCAAAATATTTCTCCTTTACAAAAAAAAAAAAAGGGGGAGAATTCTGCATGTGAAAATAAGTTGTTTCTAGCATTGCAGGTTTAAAAATAGAATCGTACAGAACAGTATATAGGCATATCACACTGTGGCTTTATATTTTTAACATTCCTGCTTCAATCACTATTCTTTGTGTAGAGGACTATGTAACATTGCAACCCACAAATAAAATGAGCTACTTTTAGCTTTGTTTTTTTTTTCTGTAGATATTCAAGTGCTTTTCCCCTTGCAGCAGTGACAAAGATGTTTCATTGAATTTCTCCTGATTGCAGTCTTGAAGACACAGAGCTTGCAAATTCATTTAACCCTGGTTACTTAGACACCAGTTTGGTCATTCTATCTTTTTAATTGCTTGGTCAAAATACATGCTAATGCATTTGGATACACAATACCTATATATCATATATGAGGTATTTAAAATAATAATATTTCCATACATAAAGAAGGGATTGTGAGTTGTATATTGCAAATGATTGTGATTGGTGTCAACCACATAGATTTTCTGCAGGTGGTTCTGTCCCCAATTTTGTCTTTTAAGTCTTTCAATAATGTACTCATCATCGTTGTAATTCAATCCATCCATCTTGCTACTGGTCCTCTTCTTCTCTTCCTGCCATTTTTCCTAGCATTATACATTTTTTCAGAGAGCTGGATTTTTAAATAACTTGTCCAAAGTATGACCTCCAGTCCTTCCGTTGTGGCCTGAAAACATGGCTGTTCCAACTTGCCGACCTGGACTGATGGAGGAGATGGGGTTTTTAGTAAATTGTTTTTATTAATTTTTAATTGATTATTGGGTTTCATATTTAATTTTTTAATATTGTATTGTATTTGTACTGTTTTTATGATTGTACGCCACCCCGAGTCCTTCGGGAGATGGGGCGGCATAGAAATCCAATAAATAATAATAATAATAATAATAATAATAATAATAATAATAATAATTTGAGTTTGGTCATTTGGGTTGATTTGTTAAATGATACATTGGTTTATTTTCTTGGCTATTCCTGATAATCTCAGGAGTCTTCTCCAATACCAAAGTTGAAAGGCACCAAATCTCTTTTTATTCTGCTTCTTCCAAGTGCAACTTTCACTTCCATAGAGTGTTCCAGTGAAAATCATTGCTTGCACTATTCTGATTGTTGTAGGCATAGACACTTATCTTTCCCAAAACCTTCACTGCTATTCTACAGAGTGTTATTCTACAGCACGTTGACATACAGATTTATTTCTTGACTGTTGTTTACTCCTGATAGTTCATCCCAAAAGGCAGAAGTTATCTACCACTTCAATATATTTACTGACAGTTCTGTATCTTCACTGTCACGTCCAAGCTGGTTGCTGTACCTGTTGTTATTAGTTTAGTTCATATTAAACTTTATTTATCAAGCTATGCTAATATCAAAACATGCTACAGGGGCCGAGGCAAGCAAAAATAAAAAGAATTTACTCAGCACCCTGAATCAATATAGTTTCACTTCTGCCCTATACCAGGTGTCCAAATTAGAACAATCTTGGTTAATACCAAAAATATCTAACCAAGATGGCACACTCCTTGGTCCTTGAATGGAAGATCATAACAAAATGCCAAATTTGTAGACTTGGATTGGAAGATCAAAAAAATATTCAGACAGGAGAATAATGGCAACTTCTAGTAATGGTGCCATTTGGTCATGAAAGAGACGTTCATTTCTACTTCACTTACCTACTTAACTTGGTAGGGCAGTGCAATTAATAACTTGGGAACTAAGTTTACCTTGTTCCATTTCCCTGTCCTCAGGATGCTTCTCAATCTATGTACTGTTTAACTGTTGAGCTGTTCAGTGCTTGATACAAAATACAGACATAATGAGACCGAGGATTTAGGTTTGACTACTTCAAAAGCGGATTAAAATTCAATTTGGGAACAGGTTTGCATAATTTCCCTCAATGTAAGCAACTTTGTACTTAAAAATGTAATCCATAACTTGTTTATGGGTTGATAAATGACTGGGGATTTGGCTTTTCTGGATCAGAAATAAGCAACAAGGGCAACCAAAGGCATCATACGGAGCTAGATTAATTAACATTTGATACAAAATCATGCATGGCTCATTACAAGAGTTGCAAACAACATTGTGTTGTAAGTCAAGAGTAGTGCACATGGGTACTTGATGGCATAACTTATAACTGACCAAATGTAGGGGAAGGACAGGCAGATCCTGAGAGTAGGGGAGTCAAGAGAGCAATCAGTCTAGAGTCATTACGTTCCCAATGAACAGTCTAAGTTCAACTTCTTTGGAATTCCGTTGACTCTTATCTAGAGCTATTAGAGCTGCCTGTTAGTTGATTAGATTCTTGGGCACAGGTATGAGCAATAAATTGGCTTAACTTAATGTGTAGCCCTGATTCTTTGTGCCTGACACCAGGCAAGCTGTATTCCTTAAATACCTTTCCATAATATTTGTAGCGTTGCCTCAGTCTTTTGAATAGAATCTTCCCATCCTGAGTATTCCAATAAAAAAGGCTTACTTTTGTTTTACTCCACTCAAGGTACCAGAAGGATAGGAACAAGAAAGAAGGCTTTTCTGTGCCTGCACTATCCCACTGAAACACTTAGCTCTTCTCAAGATTAGGATGATTATACTCTTTATTATCTTTCAAGAAAATGATGAAGACCATCATTTTCTACTAAAGCTTTGGAAAAATAGTGGCCGATTTTGTAGGATGCCATATATACCATTCAGTGACTATTGGTTTAATCTATGACTTAATTCTTTTATCATTTATTTTTCATGTTGGAGAGTCTGGAATTGAGGGCAGGGGGAATGTGAGCGTATGAAATAAATAGTTCATAGTCAGACATTTGGCTTTTACTGTTGAGCTTTTATGAGCCTAATTGATAGTATGATTATAACTTGCAGTGCTGTGCTCTTAATTTCTCTTTCAAATTTGTCAGCACTCCTAATATTCACAATAGTGTAGTGCCCACCATGCCTTAAACCATAACATGTGTTTGCTTCTAATTTAACATATTGTGTTAAATAACAATGGGAAAAAATTCTATTCCATTTAATGGGCATTTTTCCCTTCATTACCACTCCTGCAGCAATTGACACTTTTAACATATTTGAGGTCAGATACCACACTAAGTCATCAAATAATTTGTTTGCTTTATACTCAGTATGCCGAATGAACCCAGCTATTGTGGTTTGTAAGCTGTGCTCCAGGGTTTAAAGACTTGCATGAACTTAGCTAACTGTGGTCCACATCACTTTGAGGTATGCGTCAGACTTTCCATGCCTAGTGATGGAGAATTCTGAAGAACATTCATTTATTCCTCCAGACTATTCTAAATTGGCAATTCACAAATGGTTCAGCATTATTATTATGTTCCTCATACAGTCATCCAGATGTTTAGACTGGATTTGGTATTTTTGTCTATCCATCAAGTCCTTTCCAGGGACTTTAGATAGGCAGAGGTATTATTATTATTTTGAAGACCTGGAAGACTTTAGGAATGTTCTAGAAAAGGTTCCAGCCCCTAGAATGGAATGTTCCTGAATTCTCTGGGATCTTCCATTGCAAGTAATAGGATCATATAAATAGCCAATTGCATATATCGGGACATTCAGTCTTTCAGGGTATCCTAGACCAATGAATGATGAAAGAGAACTTTTTAACACAGAATGAATGAGAAATGGACAATGTTATCTCCAAAGCAGTTTTGGTAATATATTAGCAAGTGCCGTATAATCTAGTTTTGTGTGAATTAATCTGCAGAAAACTGATTTTCTATACTGGGGATTTTCTTTGGTGCATGGGTTTCAACATGGTAATTCCTGTTGCTTTATAATAATTGTTCTTTAAATAAGCATTTATTGAATATGGGAAATTTGCTGAATATGCACAGAATTTACTCTTTATTGTAGCTGTCCTTGGAAGCTGATTCTTACTGGAGCTGTAGATAATGGCATGAAGAACCCCAAAGCATGGAGCATTAAAAATGATAGCGTAATTCTATAACCCTGCTAATATAATATTACCTATTACCTAGAAGTCAGGCAATGTTTACCTGTGTGTTGTTGATTCCTTTTGTATGTTCAGTTAACACATTTATTGTCTCTGTATATGAAAACTATTTAAGGATCCCTTTTTATTCCCAGAACGGATTTTATATGCAGGGTTGAAGGAAGCCCTATAATTTCTCTCTACATTAAAAATATTAATTGGTTATTGAATATTGCCTTGTTGTTTTCTTGTTGCTTTTTAATTGTGCTTTTTAAAAAAGAGCAAGTTTCTAATTTTTAAAATTGATTTTGTTATAGAGAGAAACCTGAAAACACATAATGAGTGAAATAAGTTGCTTTATTTTTTTTCTTCCCATAAAATTGCCACTACATATTCAGTCACTGCATAGCTACTTTACTGGACTGGACCTGCGTGTCAGTCCCATCAGGAAGACTAAATCAGGAAATCATCTAGGGAGGCTAAACCTACAAAGGAGCTTAAAAATACATGAACTCTTTTGAATTTTCAATATTTCTGCATCAATATGCATCCTAAACCCTGATCTCTTCTCCACACAAGTTCTAAAACTAGGTAAAAAGAACCTAGTTAAACAAATGATTCAGAAACATTACAGATTTATCAACTTACAACCACAATCGAGCCCAAAATTTCTGTTGCTAAGCAAGAAAGTTGCTAAGTGAGTTTTGCCTCATTTTAGGACTTTTCAGTTGTTAAGTGAAGCTGGATTCCCCATGGACTTTGCATGTCAGAAGGTCACAAAAAGCGATCACATGACCGAGGGACACTGCAACCGTTACAAATATGAGCCAGTGGCCAAGTGCCTGGATTTTGACTATATGACCAACGGTTGTAAATGTGAAAAACAGTTATAAGTCACTTTTTTTCAGTGCCATTGTAACTAAACAAATAGTTGTAAGTTGAGGACTAACTGTATGCTTTTTCATGTCTTTATTGAAGAAAATGTTGTAAAGCTACATATTTCTTTATGACAAAAATTATATGAATCTTGGTTTTCCGTAACTAGTGTGGCTCCTTTAGGCAGCCGTGACTGCAAATAAGCATTTCTGATAACTGTTGATCAGATGTGCCCATTGGGGTTATTTCACCTGCAAAAGTTTTATTTTTTTAAAAAAATGAAAGCCAACAAAGTTAAATAATTTCTCTTTCTTTCTCTATCTCAAGATCTTTGGCTCAGAACATCAAGTACATTAACTCTCACAGAAGTAATACTCCATTAGCACAGGCAGTACTCTTTCTAAAAATGGCAATACTAATTATTTGTTGTATTGCTCAATGTTATTGCAAGGACATATCCAGCTTATCCCATTAGAGAATAGAAGAACATGGTAGCCTCAAGGAAAAACAATCTTAGGTGTTAGAATTGCATTATGGGAAACTCAGAAATAGCTGCGGGTTCCTCACATCATACATCACAAGTCACACTGTAACTCTATCTGCAGACAGCTCCAAATCACAGCTGTTCTCCTTACATATCTTGCATTTAAAATCTACTTTTAAAACTTTTCCTCCTTGCCATTATGAATACTTGAAGAATTCCATCTTTGCAAATAGTTGTATCAATGGATATAATTGGTTTTTACCAGAAAGATACGTGGATCAGAACATGATAAAACACCGAGATTCCATATTTCTCTAAATGCTGCAGCAGTTCTTTCTTCCTTTCTTTAAAAAAAAAAAGTCAAATGCATTCTAAAATATACCCTTCGAAATATATCCAGAAAGGCATGTTTTGAAAATACTTACCTCCGCTTTCATTTAATGCAGATTTTAAAACAAAAGTGCAGATTGCTACAGAAATGTTGTTATGAGGCCATTCCGCAATTTGGGGCAATTACACATTATTGCAGTGAAGGCAAAATGATTTTACCTTCCTTGATAAAACTGATGAGTTGGAGAGGTACAAAACCCAAGCTGGATGCACTTAGGAATTAATCATACTCAATTAAGGATCTCATTACTTTCTGAAGAAGCAAAACTGAATTTCTAGATATACCTTCTTAAGGCTGGCAAATGTCTTAGAAGGAACCCTCCCTGGTTTCTTGGACAGTAAGGGCAATGGGGGGCAAGAGATTTACTTACAGACTTGCAAGATTCTATTAATGTAACCTTACAAAAAAGGTAGAGTTGGTAATTCTGTATGTGCTTCTTCTCTGGGCTGCCTCTCAAGGCTGACACCAATCTTGCAAGTGTGAAAGTTGTCTATGGAGAGTCTCAGCCATCCAGGTCATGGTTGTCCCAAAAATGCTTTTTAAAAGGCAACTGGACTTTGTGTTTCCTTGAAGATGTTTCACTTCTCATCCAAGAAGCTGAAGAAACTTATTGGATGAGAAGCAATTCCTTTGTTCATCTCTCCCCCATCACATTTACAGACTAAGAAACTAGGGAGTGTCCCTCCTGAGATATTTATTTTCCGTGCTCCCATTCCTTCTGTGAACTCAGCTGCCTCTTACCTGACTGTTGTCTAGTGTGAGACTCTTACTCCTGTCTCCAAAAGTTCATCACACATGGTGCCTCTATGTTTCTTGGTAGCCTCCCAGATTTCTTCATTTCAGCCAAGTATTTTGGTACATCAGTGAATGAGGGAGAAGAGTTAGTTTGCTGCTGTAAGAGCAAACAATTGGGCTTCTAAGTTTCACCACCTCTGACCAAAGTTCTGACTAAAAAAAGCTAATGGCCCCAGCAGATATGGAAGTCTGGAAAGTTTTCGGTCCACTGACAGTCAAAAATTGGTGGAACATCTCTATGGAAGGTAGAACAGGGATATGGTGCTAAGGTTGCAAGAACGACAGATTCTTTTTGTGTTCTGAAACCTGTAAAATGCCATTGACTGAGCCCTCCTGTTGCTGACAGTGTCACACTCATTTATGTGAGGCTGGTGGTGTTAAATTAATCCACCTACTGTGAAGCTATTTTGCATGTGAAATCATGTTGAAAAGTATAAAATGTCAGATCAATCCCTAAGGTGGCTCTCTTCTCGAGATTCTTCTGTGCTTTCCCCAGTGACAGAGAAAACCAGGAATACCATATACTCTTAGCTGACAAATAATGATGAGCCATCATTGTTCGTTAATCAGCCCACTATGTAAAACGAACATATTTTTAAAATGAATAAAAAAAACCAGAAAGGCTGACCCAAGACTATCGCTAACTGAAGTGCCCTCTAGTTTTCCATTTGGATAGTCTAGACTACTGCATCATGTTGCTTGTGGGGTTGCTCTTGAAGACTGCTTACACAATAAAAAAATCCAGACACCTGAATGTTATTGGATATCAGCATTTGGACCATAGGGCATTTACACTGCATCAGTTGCTCAGGTAATCCATACATTTTCCAGCTTAATTTAAAGTACTGGTGGCCTGTCAAGGAGCACATTTCTGTTAGTCTGGGTGTCAGTAACCCGCAGCTCTGGAGCCACACGTGGCTTTTGGACCCTCAGCTGTGGCTCTCTGTTGGGTGATCCCACCAATGGCTGGCCCCGCCCCTCACCCTTCCCTGCCAGTCACTCCTGGCCTGGCCTGAGAAGGCAAAACACAAAAAACAGAAATGAAAGGTAGGGAGGGAGGGACGGACAGAGAGAGAGAGAGAGAGAGACCCATTTCCCACAAAAAACACCTGGGTAGGCATGGCGGGGGTCATGTGACTGGGTGGGAGCGATGTTGAGTTCGCCACACCCACTCAGGTTTTCAGGCTCCCGGTGTTTGCTTTTCTGTGGGAAATGGGTCCAAATAGTTATTTGAGTGTTTAAGGTTGCAGACTTGCAGACCTCTGTGTTAGTCCCACAAGGATACCATTTGACAGGACCCAGCCAGGGTTCTGGGGGGGGTCGTGCCATTGTGAAAAACAGTGGAAGTTCTGATAGCCAACAGTCATGTGTCTGAAGACAGATTGGTGTCAAATTCTAGAAGGTGTAGAATGAAGCAAAGTTAGATGTTCAGCTGAACTTAGTGACAATTTCTTCAGAGTGAGGAACAAAGTATGCTCTTAATGTTTCTTGCTCCACGGCAATCTGCATTGCTATACAGATAAGTTACTTAACTTACATGCTATTATGCACAGATGCACACACACAAACACACCTAGAGAAGATGCAGTGTGAGATATCACACACACACACATACACACAATTAAGTTCCTTCTACACATA
The DNA here is from genome assembly GCA_009733165.1 of Naja naja. Lineage (NCBI taxonomy): Eukaryota > Metazoa > Chordata > Lepidosauria > Squamata > Elapidae > Naja > Naja naja. The sequence goes on from CM019163.1 coordinate 7,581,171, forward strand.
AGTTGAAATGTTACAGACATTAATAATGGCCCAGTGGGCACAACTCAGTACCCCCAGTTCATGGGCTAATGTGAATATTCATACATGTGTGCGTGTGTCTTTGTGTGTATAATTTGAATGGCAAGATGCAGCAATCGGCATTTCCTGTAGACTTTTCTCTAATAAAATGCCTGTCAAGTTTTATGATTTCAATTTTGCACATCTGGGATTTCTTACTCAACTCCAAAACTTGCCCTAAGCAATTTCTATATGTACACAGACTCATTCTAACCTTGTTGAAATCAGAGAATTCGGGTTGCGAGGTAGCCACTATTGTTCTGGCATCTTATTTCTTTCCCTAAGCCCCATGTCAGCCATCATGTCCTTATAGTTTACAACCTTTTTAAAAAAATACACGATAGTATAATAAAGAAAGAAAGAAAAGAAAAGAAAAGAAAAGAAAGAAAGAAAGAAAGAAGAGAAAAGAAGAGGGAATCAAGTTATTCTCCAAAGCACCTGAGGCAGGAGAAGAAGCAATGGGTGGAAACTAATCAAGGAGAGAAGCAACTTAGAACTAAGGAGAAATTTCCCGACAAAATATATATCTTGCTTTGAAGAAGTGGCACAACCACTGGATAAAATTATGATAGAAGGTGATATGAAAGAAAGTAAAAAGAATATATAAAAATAATAATTCCAATACTATATTTAGTAGACTCAGAAATAGGAGTTGCTACTTTCATGTATTTAACTCATGGTTTAATTTAAAAAGTGCAAATTTATGCAAGATTATTCAGAAGCAAACCCTACAGCACTCAACAGAGCTCTGCCACCATTAAATAAGTTTAGGACTACAATTAATCTCAATGCATTTTGCCTTTAAGACACTGATTATATTATTCTACCGTGTTTCCCCGAAAATAAGACCTACCCTGAAAGTAAGACCTAGCACTATTTTCTAAACCTGCCCTAATATAAGACCTACCCCGAAAATAAGGCCTAGTGTAAATCTCCAGTTCCAGGAAGACTTTTCAGGGAGCAACCGTGCACCAAACACCCCCTACACACTCACACCCACTATTTGGCACCATAAATATATAAGACCTACCCCGAAAATAAGACCTAGTGTGTTTTTGGGAGCCAAAAAATGTATAAGACAGTGTCTTATTTTCGGGGAAACACGGTATTCTGTAATGTTGAATTAGGGTTCCACAGAGTTCAGACCTGGTACGTGGAGGTTCTAATATCCTGATTGGACAGAACTAGTGAACCGAAGATGGGAGAAATGTGTGTAGAGCTACAGGAAGGGCTGAAAGTCCATAACTTATTTTCTCCTTTTGTTTTCTTGTATTCCAAACACTATAACACTCCACTGTTTTTTTAACAAAGTCTCCTCCCCGCCCTTCCCTCCCTCCCTCCCTCCCTCCCTCCTCCTCCTCCTCCACATCTTTTCTTAGGTCCCTGTATGGGATCAGTATAAATTAATGAAGGTTTGGCTGATTTCCCAAATGCATTAAGAAGTTGCTTTTAGAGCCTTCCTTTGTTTTGACTTTTGGCTTTGTTTGTACATGGAGAAAGTGCTGAAACAATACATCATTCAGAATACACAGTGACAATGGCGGGCTTCAGATAGAAGATTAAGCCACCACAACCTTTTATTTCACTTTTTTTTGGGGAGGTCAGCACCATTAACTGAGCAATGCATTTCCTGGAAGAACAGTTCTTGGATGACAACAAAAACATTTTGCATTGAGTGTTCAGCTCTATCTGGAGTATTCTTCTCGGTCCATCCCAAAACACAACCCGAAGTCTTTACCGCTGTGCTGAAATGGATTTTCCTTGCATTTGTACATCGACATTGATGCCTATGCATTTCAGCACACACAAATGTTCGAATCTGCTCCACTTTTTGGTGAAGCTTTTCTCCTTCTGAGGCTATGTAGTGGGCCACCATAACACTTATGCTCCATCGGTGTTTGAAAGACTTTTTTTTTTAAATTCATATTTATATGCCGCCCTTCTCCGGAGACTCAGGGCAGCTTACAATTTTTTGGAGCACAACCCAATGCGCTCAGCAATAGCCTTCATTCCATTGTATATGCCTGCTTATTACTAAGCGGCATTTTTACAAAGTCAGCTTATTGCCCCCAACAATCTTGGGTCCTCAATTTACCTACCCCGAGAGGATGGAAGGCTGAGTCAACCTATTTCATTCTTGCCTGCCTTGCACCTATAAAGGGATATAGACAACACAGTATCAACAGTAGAGACCTTCAAATTTCTGGGTTCTATTATATCACATGACCTAAAATGGACACCTAACATCAAAAGCATCATTAAAAAAGCACAACAAAGAATGTTCTTTCTGTGCCAAAAAGGAAGCTCAAACTGCCTAAGGAGCTGCTGATACAGTTCTTCAGAGGAATTATTGAGTCCATCATCTGCACCTCTATAACTGTCTGGTTTGGTTCTGCAACCCAACAGGACAGACACAGACTTCAGAGAGTAATTAGGACTGCAGAAAAAACAATTGCTACCAACCTGCCTTCAATTGAGGACTTGTATACTGCACAAGTCAAAAAGAGGGCTGTGAAAATATCTACAGACCCCTCACATCCCGGACATAAACTGTTTCAACTCCTACCTCAAAACAATGCTATAGAGCACTGCACACCAGAACAACTAGACACAAGAATAGGTTTTCCTCAAATGCCATCACTCTGCTAAACAAATAATTCCCTCAACAACTATTTACAAAGTCTGCACTACTATTACTGTTAATCTTCTCATCACTCCTTATCACCCCTCCCCTCCCACTTGTGACTGTATGACTGTAACTTTGTTGCTTGTATCCTTACGATTTATATTGACTGTTTCCTAGTATGACTTGATTGCTTATTGTACCCTATGACTATTATTAAGTGTTGTACCTGATGATTCTTGACTGTTGATGAATGTATCTTTTCTTTTATGTGTACTGAGAGCATTTGCACCAAGACAAATTCCTTGTGTGTCCAATCACACTTGGCCAATAAGGAATTCTGTTCTGTTCTGTTCTGTTCTGTTCTGTTCTGTTCTGTTCTGTTCTGTTCTGTTCTATTCTATTCTATTCTATTCTATCCTATAAAAGTGAGCTGTAGACTTCTGACCCTTATTTCCTGTAAGGAAAAAAAACCCACTTCTGAAAAATAAGCAATCCTCTTGAGTTTTGCATCTATTACTGGTTACTCATGGAAGAGTGGGAGCATCTCAATTTAAAAAAAAAATTGTAGCCACAGCTAAAGGGATTTGCCAGCGTGTTGTAGGTTGATTCAGCATTGTTCTTTTTTTTTCTTTTTCTTTTTTAATTCTTCTTCTTCTTCTTCCAATCAATCTACATCTAATGATGCTTTGAAATGCTATAATGGATGCAGCACCCCTGTCTTGGTCTAAATTGGATTAGAGATGCCTCACTAATGCAATGCTGGCAAGTCAAATCAGCCCTTAATGCCACCAAGATGAACCTGCGGGGAATATCTGATGGCTAATGCCCACGTGAGAGTCGGAAGAGAAATCTTCCTTTTTGATTTAATAAACCATTTCTATATTTCCCAACGGTGGCTTTGTGGAGGAGCAGGAGGAGCTAATTAGCAGAATTACTCATTTCCAGGGGAGGCTTTAGGCCTTTCCTCTAAATTAGGACATACTAAACACCGCAATCCTCCCAGATCTAGCAGCTCTTTTGCACACAGTCTGGTTCCCCATATATATATATATATATATATATATATATATATATATATATATATATATATATACATACATATACACATACGTATGTATGTATGTATATGTATGTATATATATATATATATATGTTTTCTAGATTTTCATGGGTAAAGGTATGTAGGTCTTGGTGTATTCGGTCTTGTCCTGTAAGGTTGAGAATACCTTGGCAACGCTTTGACGAAATCTCATCCGTCATCTTCAGGCTGGTGTCTTCAGCTTCGTTCTTCTGGGAGAAGTGTGTGATAGTGGCTGTTTTTCCCTTTTAAACTCCAGAGTTGGTTGTGTTGTTACTTCTTGATTGGTTGATGGAGTTGATGTATGCAGATTGGTTGGCTTTTTCATAAGACCCTGTGTGGCTGAGGTACTGGCTATGTGTCTCTTAGCCTTTTGTGTTGTAACGACCTGGGTAATGGGCTGTGTGATGATCTTCTGAGTTCTATTGTTGTGACATCCTGGGTCTTGTGCTGTAATCTCCTGGGTCATTGTCCGTGTTGCAACCTCCTGATGTTTTGTGTTGTAATCTCCTGAGTTCCATGATGTAGTATCCTGGGTGGAAGGCTGTGATGTGACATTCGGGCCTTGGTTTGGCTCCGAGTTTGAGGTCTGGCTATGTATTTATAGTGTGTGTCAGTTTGCTTAGTTTGGGGTCGGAGGGGGTGTAGCAGCTGGAGTTGCAGCTATGGTCTGGTTTCTGGACGGTGGTTGCCTTTTGTCTGTGGGGTGGGCTTGGGTTTGAGTCTGGTGAAGGAGATTGGTGGTGGCATCATGTGTTATTTTGGGTCCGTGTTGGTTTTGTGGCTGGGACTCATTTGTTGATGAGGGCTAGTTTCCAGATGTCTGGTAGGTGGGAAGTATCATCCCGTTTATTCATGTTATGGGGTGTTTCTCTATTTCGATGGCTTCCCTAATTATTCTCTTGTTGAAGTGTTCAGTATTGGAGATAAGTTTGGATCCCTCAAAATCAATTTCATGTCCTGTGGCTTTAAGGTGCTGGAAAAGGGAGGAAGGTTTTTCTTCTTTTCTGACTGCGTTCTTGTGTTCTGCAATGCAAGCATTTATTCTCCTGTTGGTTTGTCCAATGTATGTGGCTGGGCAAATTTTGCATGGTATTTTATAAACTCCTTGGTTTTCTAGCTGGATCTTGTCTTTGGGGTTTCTTAAGATGTTGGCTATTTTTTGGTCAGTGCCAAAGGCTGTCCTGATATTGTGTTTGTGGAGAATTTTGCTGATTTTATCTGTGGTGCCTTTGATGTAAGGGAGGAGGGCGATGCCATTGTCCTGTTCTGTGTCTTGGTTTTATGTGTGTGTGTGTGTGTGTGTAATTTTTGCTTCATGGTAGCCCTCACAAGGATATAGTGCCTCTGTTGAGGGACATCATCCAATGAAGGGATTGAATTGCATAAAAACTCATTGCTGTTCAAAAGCCTAGAGAACGTAAAAGACACATATTCTTAATAGGACCTATTGGAGTTGATTCAGCTAGGCTTTTTCCCCCCTTTTTTTCTTATCCCAAACAAGGAAACATTTCCCATCTTAAATTACTCAGAGCCAGCCTTAAGTCTCTTTTTCTACTTGCCTTCATTTACCAACACTATTAGACTTTCATAATCATCTATCTATCTATCAGGAAGCTAAATCTATCTCTATTTAGGAGGATAAATATTGCCAGACATATCTATCTATCTATCTATCTATCTATCTATCTATCTATCATCTATCTATCATCATCTATCATCTATCTATCTATCTATCTATCTATCTATCTATCTATCTATCTATCTATCTATTTGTCTATCTATCTATCATCTATCTATCATCTATCTATCATCTATCTATCACTTTCTATCATCTATATCATCATCTATCTATCTATCTATCTATCTATCTATCTATCTATCTATCATCTATCTATCTGTCATCTATCTATCTATCTCATCCTATGTCTATCATCTACTATCTATCTATCTATCTATCTATCTATCTATCTATCTATCTATCATCTATGGTATTGATAAAAAGCACATCACAATTACATTCTCCATTGCATCACACTTGTGTCAAAAGCACTAAGGCACTTCTGGGTTGAAAGGATTAGCCAATGACATCACCATCGCCCTGGGCATGCCCAGTGGAGGCTCCTTTCATGACCCTGGCAGGAGCTGGAGCAAAAACAGGAGTTCGCCCCATCTCATGGCATCACTTGGGTTTCGAATGCAGGGTTGCTAACCTCCAATTCAGCCTCCTAACCATGCAAGACACCATGCTCCTACATTCTCCATGAGCAAATATAAAATATAATAAATATAAAAATATTTACTCTATTTACAATTTCAAAGGTAGACTATTTATATAGTTAATACATGATGGAATTGCATACAGAAAGTCTCTGGGGTTTTCCCTGCTATGCGCTCCAAGGCCACTGTTCCACAATATGTACACTGTAGAGGTGGTATTCAGCAGGTTCTGATCAGTTCTGGAAAACTGGTAGTGGAAATTTTGAGTAGTTCAGAGAACCGGCAAATACCACCTCTGACTGGCCCCATCCCCATCTATTCTCTGCCTTCCAAGTCCCAGCTGATCGGCTGGGTCGTCTTTTGTTACACTGCACAGGAGAACGGAGCTGGAAAGCAGGTTAGTGGGGTGGGGAGGGACTGGAATTTTGCAGTAACTTTCTCCTGCCACGCCCACTAAGCCACGCCCACAGAACTGGTAGTAGAAAAATTGGAATCCCACCACTGCATACACTGTCTACTCTGGAGCACCATAGTTTCATTTTGAACAGGAAAGCTTTTCCTATTTATGAAGGAGACTAGTCGTGCACCTGCCATGTTGAATCCTAATCCTATTGAGGATTGGTCTATGAACAGTTGTGTCCCTGCTCTGGCAACTCCAACTGAAGCACTCAGGAAGCACCTGATGGGAAAGACTCTTTTTTTAACTGGAGATCTGAGGAGCCCTTGGCAACCAAAGAAGATAATTCTGATCTATATGGGCAGATTCTCAACTTCTTAGAAATGTCAAAGTAGTATGGCTTCCTCAGCCATTTCTTTCTTGTTGGATAATATGATGGATGGACCCAGGCAGATTCTTCTTCTAGAACAAAGGAAAATATGGGCTGATTTTTTTTTGTAGTCTCTTTCCAGTTTAGCCCAGTTCTTGGTCTTTAACAACACAATTGCAAATACTTTTGTTATGGTCATTGAGCAAGGACAGTTTTAATAATTCAACTAGGTTGGCCATGTAAAGAACAAATATAGAACTAGACAATAGATAGAGCAGGAAAGAGGAATATCCATTCTTTCTCTACCTATTTTCTGGCCCATTGACTTTGTTAAGTTTGCATGAAGAGTCAGACGCGAAGAGCTTCAGTGAAGAGTTTATTAAGTGACTACAGCTCGAATGGACCCGACTTGGCTGGGCTGCGGCTGCTTCTTATAGCCAGCAGCCATAGTTGCCAGCCAATCAGAGTGCAGGGTTTTTCCCGCACTATTTAAACCAATCCTATTCGACATTTTACAAGAACAATTCAAACTAAACCAATAACATTCAAACCTACATACATAACAGACTTAGTGTAGCTAATGCAAGTCATTTATTTGATCTAGATACCCAAGAGAAGCCAATACTACATCATACTTTCCTAGACAAGGGCAGAAAATTTGCAGGCAAATAGTTCCATTAAAGCTGTTGAGGTCTTTTTATTATTAATATTGTAGAATACCTGTTTTTCATTCTTGCATACAGTCAGTATTTAAAGTTGGTTATTTTTATCAAGCAATCCAAAGTATCATCACCAAATTGCATATACCATATACCTATCCCTGGCAGGACATAGCAAGAGAAGTAGAATTTGTTCTTCCTTCTACTTCTTATTGGACATATTTGGAGAAGGCAATTAAAGAAGCAGCAGGTGCAAGGAAAGCTTTCAGGAGAAGGAATATAATCTGGAGGGTAAACAGTGAGACTCCAAAACTTACAGTTCTGGGCATGTCTGTCAACTACTAGCTGTGTAAAAAAATATGAATAGAACTATATTATGCTGGTTATTATAGCATTCTTTGGAAGGTATACAGCTCAACCGACAGTGTCAAAGAAGATTACTGCACCTAGTTGATTCTAGCTTAAAGTTGATTCTAGTTAGACCTGTTTAGGACTTAGATGGCAGATCCCCTAAGAAATTGAAAAAATAAAAATCAGAAGATGGCAATTGTTTTGGTTCTGATTTTAAATATACATTCATTTTCTTATGGATCTTAGTAGTTGAGGGTCATGGGGATAAAAGAGCCTTGGTGGCGCAGTGGTTAGACTGCAGTACTGCAGGCTACTTCTGCTGACTATTGGCTGCCTGCAATTTGGCAGTTCAAATCCCACCAGGCTCAAGGTTGACTCAGCCTTCCGTCCTTCTGAGGTGGGTAAAACGAGGGCCCAGATTGTTGGGGGCAACAGGCTGACTCTGTAAACCACTTAGAGAGGGCTGTAAAGTACTGTAAAGTAGTATACAAGTCTAAGTTCTATTGCTATTGCTATAATAACAGACAAGGAATGCAAACCAAAACAGAATCTCTAAAAGACATTTGACAAAGTGTCTATGACTATGTAGTCACCAGATGTCAAGCTTCACTCAGGAGAAAGCTCATATCCATGTTCAGTGACAAATAAAGTCCTACTGGGTTGAATGGCAAACCCTATTTGTTCTAAAGAGACACACTATATATAATCTTAAGCAGTCATTTATTTATCTGATTGTTGCCTGCAGACCCTAATCAATCTAAACGAGATTGCACATTCTATTCATTATGAAGCTTCATTAAGAGTGGCCTGTAACCCCTTCATAGCCACCAGAAAGTTTGCACTGAATTTCCTCAATTATTTCTCATCAAATGGAACACTTAGGATCTTTTACAACAACAAAATAAAAATCCAGCCAGGACATCCAAAACTAGCAGAAATACAAATATTCTATTGCTGTTTGGCCCGTGTTTTCCATCTTGAATGGAGATCTATCACCTAAAAAATGAGAACGGATTCTCCTTGCAAGATTCCACTGATTCATTCAACCTAGCTGCATGAATTTGCAGGAAAATAAATCTACGGTGTTAAAGTCTGATGGGCATTTTGTTTTGCTTTGCTTTGATTTTGTGTGCTTTTTGAAGGATATGCATCCCTTTGCAGCAAATATGATAGTTGCTGAATTGAATAGAATTTTTTTTTGAGGTGGTCTTTGCTCTCTGTGGTTTTGGTGATGGAGTTGTACTAAAATATAATGCAAGAGCACGCCCTTCACTTGACTGAATTTTTAAAAAAAGTATAACAGCGCAGCTAAAATCAAACCACAGGCCTCTTTTAATCCATCTCTCAGATTTAAACTGACTGAACAATCTGTATTTAGGTTCTTGCTATTCTACAGTGATTCCTGTCCCACTTTCACTGCAGAATGTCATATTTTGGGCTTGTTCCTTGGATTCACACTCACAACTTCAGAGAAAACTGGTTCCTTCTCTTCTATGTGGAGAGAAACTCTTCCGTTCATTTCTCTTCCATTTCAGCACTAACAAAGACTTCCTTCTTTCTCTCATGTCCAACTGTAATCGGTCTTTTTAGATCCCAGACTTTGACAAGTGTTGAATTTAAAGAGTTTTGTCATATGCTATTTCAGAATTTGCCTTACTGAGTTTCCTATGAATAGCATGTTCTTTGCCTGCAGGAATGAGAAACAGGGCTACCTTGAACTCACCAGAAAAACTGAACTATTAAACAAGGATATAAAAAGAGCTATTTCTCATCTTCAGCAAAGACTCCACATGTATGCAGTGTTATATTCCTGTCAGCTCTTAAGATACATGGAACCGTAGCCAGGAAAACACCTAGAGGAAGGGCTGCAGCCCTCAAATAAAAGAAAGGGGGCTCATAAATTGTATTTATTTCAAGATTTATATGGCCACCCAATTCTTAAAGGTGTGACTTTGGGTGGCATGTAACTGTATAACAGACCACAAAGTCCCTACAGCGGAACAAAGCTCAATAACAAGAACAAAACACAAAGTCAAGGCACAACTACATGCAATCCAAACAAGCTTATTTAACATCCTGGCTTGAAATGATCAAAGAAACATCCAGATGTTCCAAGCCCTCTCAAAGGCTAACAGGAATGGGTCTGTGGTAGAATCTAGCAGAGTTGCAGGAGGAAGAAGTGAAGAAACAATGTTGAGTCCTTGGTATGCAGAGAGAGAGAAAGAGAGATCCAGAAGAGATCCTCCTTAAATCTTCTGAATATTTACCTGACAGTTATGCAGTGTGTGCTTTAGTCTGGCAAGATTCCTGTCTACAGGCAGACAGCAATAGAAGAAATGACTTGAGCAATTCACTATCGTTCTTGGTTCCCTATGCCTGACAGGGTCCAATCAAATAAGAAGCCTAGTTTTACTCAGCCATGAAGAAAGTTCTGGCCTTATTAAAAAAACTATGTTGGACTTCCTAGAATTTATAAATAAGGATGAGTGGAAGCAAGAACACTGCCCAAAGCCCTTCTATGAGAGAGACAGGCAGTTCATAAGTTACTTATCTTATAAGATTAAAAATAGAGAGCTTGGTGGGGTGGCTTTGATTAATGTCTTGACAGAGCAGCTTCCAAAAAAGCCATCAGGGCCAGGATAAGCAACTGCTGGAGCTAGGGCAAATTAATTTAAATGTATTTAATTAGAATGAGATTATTCCCCATTTATGTAATAACGTTCCCCTTGAATCACATTAACCATTACCAGAAACCCATTATGTAACAGCAGCAGTTAATAAATTGAGAAGTAAACAATAAATCAGTATATGATGGAAACCTTTCAATGGATTTGGGAGGAGGAGGTGGAAGAGGAGGAAGAGGAGAAGGAAGCCTCAGCCTCTAATAATAATGTCTCCGAATTGAGCTTTTGATCTAGTTTTGTTCTGTAGATTGTCAAGTTACAATGCAACCACATACAACCCTTAAATCAGCTTTTGAAAGCCATAATTAAGTTTAGCTCAATTTGGCCCAATCTTCCTACCCGTTGGCCAGGAACAAGTTCCAATGGTTCCAATGTTAACGAAATTCTTTCAGTCCATCAGGATGGCAAGCTGCAGAGGAAATGACACCACATGTTTATAAGATGATAAATCAGAACCAAACATGTCCTGAAAAGTATAGAATTATTGTAATGCAGTAAAACAAAATAACACTCGGAGAAGGTTTTGCGTCCCACCATGCATTTTGTCCTCCATGACTTGCAGGAGAAATCATTTCATAAAAGTCACCTCTGATTTGTTTGATATACAATTATTGAAATTTTAATAAGGGCTGTGCGGAGTTTCCCGAGCATCTCATGCAGTCGGGGAGGTTATAATAAGTTTATTGCTGCAAGCCCTGACAGCAACTCATAAAAATGAATGACAATCTATATCGTAACATCTTGTCAGCTCTTCTGCATGCTAATAGATTACTTCGCTTTTCTTTGTTGTAAGGAGACGGACTACATATCCAATATTCAATTCCAAAATGAAGATTGCGGAAAATTTGATTCCAAGCCAAAAAGTCACATTTAACAGAGATACAAGTAACATCCATATCAAGTTTCAATTAAAATCATTTCAGGGAGGTTACAGGCAAGATACAGGTGGTCCTTGCCTTACGGCCACAATTGGTACAAACATTTCTGCTGCTAAATAGCACGGTTGTTAAGGAAATTGTACTCGATTTTTTTTTTGCCATGGTTGTTAAATTAATCACTGCAGTTCATAAGTTAATCATGCAGTCATCAAGTGAATTTGGCTACCTCCTTTGACTTTGCTTGTTGGAATCCAGCAGGGATGGTTGCAAACCATTTGACCCTGGGATTCTGCAATCACTCTAAACACATGCTGGTTGCTATGCCCTTGAATTCTGATCACATAATTGTGGGGATGCTATAATGGTCTTAAGTGTGAGGACTGGTAGCAAGTCACTTTTTTCAATGCTGTTGCAACTTCAAATGATCACTGAATGAATGGTTGTAACTACCTGTACTTACAACGAGAGTGTCCATCTGTATATACAAATCTCTATTTAAGTTATTAGGATCGATATTCTTATTCCAATTTAACACGAGGAAGAATTTGGCTTACATTTTATAAGCAAGCCAACATAATTCTCATATCCTTGTTTAAAGTGAAGATTCAACATGCTGATCATCCAAGGTGTATCCCAAAGGTGCTTTTTCAAAAGGCAACTGAACTTTCTTTGTTTCTCCTTGAAGACATTTCACCTGAACTCAAGACGCTTCTTGGATGAGAAGCAAAACCTCTTCAAGAAAAAACCAAGAAAGTCCAGTTATCTTTTGCAAAAGCACCTTTGGGATAACCGTGACTGGATGACTGAGAATCTCTAGAGACATCCAAGTTGTATTTCTCTCTGGATTTCGTGAATCTGTGCTCTGACAAAACCCTGGTTGCAAAAATTCACACAAAAATACACACAGGGAGGGAAGTTGCCCAGAAAAAGAGCTACGATTTTTATATTCTTCATTTTCTGCTCCTTTTTTTTAATATATTGCCTTGCCCAATTTAGTTCTTGAATCAACAACCAGACCAGTTAATAAAATAAATTAAGTGATTGCTAATTGCAGGCAAACATTGTACCAACAAGCCCAATTGTACATGCTAAGAGCAACTCCTTGAATTTTGCATGTTTAAATTCAGGAAGCTAATTAGTTCTAATCAGATTAAACAGTCAAGAATGTGGCATAGAGAAGAGTGTTGGGTGAACAAGCTCATTAGCCGTTTATGACCACTGGAGAAAAAAGTGACTTATGCTAAATTTATCTTGTGTGCAAGAACGATATTTTATATTATGTTGAACCGCCTGCCTTTAAATATGCCACATCCATTCCTGGTCTTGTTAATCTCTTCACTCACACCAGTTCACTTTTTACCACATTAGAAGATTGCAATTACTTTTTATAATTAAAAAGAGCAAATTAGTCTGACTAGTTTCAGCTGGTTGTCATCCAAGCAATATCCTTCCATTTATTTAAGCAGCAGAGAATAGCTAAGGAAGTTAACACTTTCTTGAACTTTACACTATTTTGTTTGACATTTCAGGTATGGTTAAAAGCCAACCATACTGCAAGACAGTGCTTTAGGTGTTAGACATGATAAAATGACACAATTAAAACAGTTCCCAATATAGTAATCTAGCTACTCCTCCAAGCACTGATGGCATAACCTAGTTTGGTAATGAAACATCTGCAAGAAAATGGATCTCATTCTCTATCAATGTCTAGTTATTTTACCTGGACACAAGAATTAAGTTCCTTGAGCAAGGATACAAGTAATCCTTGACTTATGATGACAGTTGAGCCCAACATTTCTGATACTAAGCAAGACAGTGGTTATGTCAATTTTGCAACCTTTACTGCCATAGTTGTTAAATGAACCACTGCAATTCTAAAGTTAGTAACACAACTGCCGCAAAGGTGCTTTTTCAAAAGGCAACTGGACTTCATTTGTCCTTGAAGATGTTTCACTTCTCATCAAAGAAGCTTCTTCAGTTGGGACAACCTGACCTGCGTGACTGAGAATCTCCATAGACACTTAGTAACATGGTTGTTAGGTGAATCTGGCTTCCCCCATTGACTTTACTGGTCAGAAGGTTGCAAAATGTGATCATATGACCCCAGGACACTGCTACCAACATAAATATAAGTTAGTTGTCAAGTGTCTGAACGTTGATCGCATGACCATGGGAATTCTGCAATGGTTGTAACTTACATTTTTTCAATGCCATTGTAACTTTGGCAATGGACCTGCATTCAGACTGTTTGCCAATCTTATTATATCTTTGGAGATAGGAAATCCTAGCTTTGCTAGTCTTGTTTATCTATTTTCTTTCATTGTTGATCAGCTATTTATTTGTGGGGCTGCTATTGTAAGAGAGCGAGGCACTCCAAAATGCCACCTGCAACCTTCACTCTCCCTCTGTAAAGTTTCAATTGTTCTCCTGGGAAGCATTATTCACTTTCCTGGTATGCAGCAAACAGTTCCCTATACATTCAGGCCCTACAGTTGATAGAAAGTGGTTGATCTTTTGCATAATTTCATGGGTGATATTCAGGTGATGATGTCTTCAAATTCTCTTAAAATGAACAGGTAGAATATAATCAAGCCACTACTGAAATGATGGGGTTTTTTTCCCCCACCATTCAAACACATTCTAAATGGCTGCTTCTGAGATTAATGTTGTGCAGATGGAATGGTGGTTTTTCAGCTTTTCAAATAACATTTCTGTTAACTATTTTAGGCTCACTTTGTGTGAGTATTCAGTTAGGAGAACAATGCGTCCTTCTCGGAATGTTTGTGGACCGCGGCAGAGAACTACAGCAAATGTTAAACCATGTCTGCCCAATATAAACCTCACTATTCCAAAGGCATTGAGAAGATAACCCACAGATCTGCAGCACTTCCTGGTGCCTTATTTTTCTTCTTTGTCCTATCCTCTCTGCAAGATTCCTTGGGAGAAGCACCCTAAATTAAACATTAGGAAGCTGTTACTAGCAGCAGTTGGTAGTCATTTCAATACTATAAATGGAGCTTGAAAGGCTACAATTCCACTCACAAAATGTGTTGATCATTTTAGTATATTTACTTCATGATCCCTCAAACATATTCCATTCCTGACCTATTTTGGCCTTGAAAAGCAGACAGAGAAGACTTGATCCCTACCAAGAACCAAAAGGTTAGAGCCTGAATCTTGATTTTACTGTATTCACTTATTTGTATTTATTTATATCCCCCTTATTATGTTTATAAATAACTGAAGGCAGCAAAAATAATACTACTCCTAGTTTTCCCACGATAACAACCATGTGGGGTGAGTTGGGCTGAGAGAGAGGGATTGGCCAAAAGTCATGCAGCTGGCTTTCATCCCCTAGGCAGGACTAGAACTCCCCATCTCCTGGTTTTTAGCCTGGTGCCTTAACCACTAGACCAAATTGTTATCCGGAATAATGTCAGGTTTCCAAGTGAGGAAATCCATTTAAAAAGAAAAGAGCATATTCCGTCTTCCAAAACAATTTCTTTTATTTAGGAAAGCATCAAATTGGCAAAGTCTGTTGTAATTCCGGATCTGACGCAACCCAGAATTACACCACATATTATTGGAAGTTAGAAACAGTCCCCCAAAGTCACATTCCCCAATAGAGGTAAATCAAGGTTTGCCCGGTGTCATCATTCTCCACCTCCAGGTCTCAGCAGGGTCAGCTTTCATTCCCACGGGAAGAAACACCACCTAGCCTAAACAACTCTCTCTATCTCCACTCCTCCCACCTTAGGAATGTGGCAAGCCTGAAACCCTTCCCCCATAACCAGCAAAGAGAAAGTAAGAAAAAGAAGATATACTAAGCCTAAATAAAATGGCTACACATATGTCAATTTCGAGCTTGACAATTGTTTTATTGTAAGGGTTGATGAAATTGGTAATTGATGAAATTATCAAGGATAATTTCTTGAAATGGCATAAAGATCATTCAGTGATATTGTTTTCACAATATGGGTAATCCTCAAGTAATGCACATTTGTTCAGACACTGTTCAAAATTATGATGTTACAGAAAGAAGGGAATTATTATTATTATTATTATTATTATTATTATTATTATTATTATTATTATTATTATTATTATTATTAGACTTCAATGCCACCCTATCTCCTGAAGGACTCGGGCGCTTACATTAAAAGAACAATAAAAAAATTAAAACAGAATTAAATTGAATAAGAAATCTCATTAGACTAAAAACAAAGCTAATAACTAAAAATTCCCATCCCTCCATCAGTCCAGGTTGGCAAGCTGGAAAAGCCATGTCTTTAGGTCATGGCAGAAAGATCGAAGGTCAGGGGCCACCCACAGCTCCAGGGGAAGTTGATTCCAGAGGGTGGATGCTCCCACAGAGAAGACCCTACCCCTAGGGGCCGCCAGTCAACATTGTCTGGCCGACGGCACCCCAAGGAGGCCCTGCCTATGGGAGCGCACGGGACGTTGGGAAGCCGTTGCTGGCCGCAGGGCTCCCTGAGTTACGATTGGTCCTCAACATTCAATAAAACTTTCTGATGCAGTTTTGGGCAGTGAAGGGTAGGGAATTCTAGGAGTTGAAGTCTACCCATCTTAAAATTGCTGATGTTGAGAAACACTGATCTAGACCCTCTGCTAAGCTTTCTGAATTCTTTGTCTGAAAACAATTTTAGAAAAATCACAAGTTCAGCCCATATAAATATGAGATTGAAATAATGTACTAAAAAAAGGTAAAACAAAAAAACTAACATTTTTCCCCCAACTGTAAAGATAACTAGAGTAAAGGAGATGATGTGCTACCGGTAGCTGAAAAATAATCAAGTTGTATAAAAGTGGTGCATGGAAACTTTCTTGCGGAATAATATTGCTACTGACAAGCAATGTTCAGATGTAATAGTTCCTCCTCCACATATTTTAATGTTATTGCTTAATTCTGAAAATGACGTGCCACATTTCTGCGGCTATGAAATGTGAAACCTTCAATCTAATGCAATCTTACATTCAAGTAAAATCTTTTTTTTTTCAACTGGCAGGGAGGCAACAGCAGGCATTTTATGACATAAAATTGTGGATGTTTATTGTTGCATTTGTCTGAAAAATAGACCCAATTATCTAACATATAAGGACTGGATTTATTGGGTATGCTTATGTCTTGCTGTTGGGAATATTGCTTTGCCAAGGATGGTTTTGGGCTAGTGTCATGCATTCATTTTTTTTAACAGTTGGAACACATTATTTCTCCTGAATTCTTTTTATTTTAACAGAGTGTGTTGTATAAACTCAAGTATATTGGTATTAAATATCGACTTTTCTCTTAGATGACCAGATCATTATCTGTAGGAATTATGGTATAATAAATACCCAACAGAGAGCAGATTTTTCTTAATGCTGTAAACTTTCTGCAGGAAACCAAGGTTTATAATACTCACTGTAACCTGCAGGCTTTGCTGTTAAAAAGAAAAAGAAAACAAATTTGCTGTTAACAATTGCTTGATAGCAAATGCTGTTTTCCCTATATTATTATTTTTAAAAAGACTTATCATCCAGTGGAAATCAGCTATAGCTGTCAAACAAGGTCAACAGAAATGCCAACACCTTTGGGTGCAATTATTATGATGCAATTGTTATGTTTCCCAGTAGACAGCATCATCCAGTTCATTCCTGAATATTTGGATATTTGCATAATAAACAGAGACAAATATACACCTAATTATTAAAAAGGCCAGCAATCATAATACAATAAAGAAAACTCGAACCAGGACATCTATTGAGCCACAGTGGCGCAGTGGTTAGAGTGCAGTACTGCAGGCTACTTCTGCTGACTGCCAGCTGCCTGCAATTTGGCAGTTCGAATCTCACCAGGCTCCAGGTTGACTCAGCCTTCCATCCTTCCGAGGTCAGTAAAATGAGGACCCAGATTGTTGGGGGCAAATAGGCTGACTGTAAACCGCTTAGGGAGGGCTGGAAAGCACTATAAAGCAGTATATAAGTCTAAGTGCTATTGCTATTGCTATTTATGTGACTGCTGTTCGGTATGTTGTTGAGATACCAATTGCTGATGGGCAATTTCCAGGATCTTCTGTTTCCTTTGAGGAAGTCTTCAAAGAAAAATGTGAAAGACAGAAGGTCATCTTCCTGAATACCCTAAGTATGTACAGGCAGTCCTTCATTTGCCACTTTTCATTTAGTGACCATTTGAAGTTACAACGGCGCTGAAAAAAGTGACTTATGACCATGTGATCAAAACTCAGGTGCTTGGCAACTGGCATGTACTTATGCCTGTTGCAGTGTCCTGGGGTCATGTGATCATCTTTTGTGACCTTCTGACAAGCAAAGTCAGTGGGAAAGCCAGGTTCACTTAAGAACCATGCTACTAACTTAACAACTGCAGTGATTCACTTAACAACTGTAGCAAGAAAGGTCGTAAAATGGTGCAAAGTTCAGCTAACAAATGTTTTGCTTAGCAACTTAAATGTTGGGCTCAATTGTGGTCATAGGTTGAGGACTACCTGTATACCGGTACAAAGGAGACTGATTTATCCAATGTTTCAGTTCTTGAATGGATTCATACATTTGCTAAACCATTATGCTGCAGCTTGGTTCTAAGTGGGATAAATGAACCTCACCCTTGTGGATTACAAGCCCTGATTTATGGATTACTGTTTTATACTAATCTAGCCAATTAAGATTTCTTCCATAATCCATGTTTAAAATAAAACCTGGCTTGGTGTATTGTGCAGTTAAGCCAATGATACTATCCTAAATATTGAATGGTTCTACAGAGTATTTTGTCCAAAGTATAGATTAATTTTGCCCTTCTCTGAAATCCAATTTCTAAAAAAATGAGCTCCATTGCTTCCCCCACACCTCCTGCCCATTCAAATCTTGTTTTGATCCCGTTTTATCTGAAAGAAAATACTGCGGCTGATGGAGTGAAGTTTTAATCTATATTTCTTCTCAAACTTGATTGCTTTTTGTTCTTCTTTATTTGCAAGGAGTTCCCACCTCTTTCCTTTCAACACTGTTATTAAGTGGAGAGTGCATCAGCTACCGAAAATAGCCTTGCCAGATGAAGTTTCTACTATTCCATTGCCTCATGTTGAAAAAAGAGCTAATTGGCCTGGGGGTGATAATAGGGTTGAGTCTGTTACCAATTGATGAAGCTTCATGTGTCTTACTTCTTTCTTTTGGAAAGACTTAATCGCTGTGCTTTGTTCAATTTCTAAACACCCTTTATCTGTTCTTCTGTCTACCTAATAGTTCATATCAATTTACTCTACTAGGTATGAAATGTGACTCTTTCATGTTTTGCAACACAAAGTAGGGCCTATTTTAAAACCCTTCTCTATTTCCTCCCCTCCTGTGTCCATTTGTCTTACTTTGCTTGTTAAATATTTATTTTGCCATGTTTGACAGTCTTTGTGATGTGCCCTGTGGTATTGGGTTCCAATGTTGCTTGCAAAAGAGTGGGCGATTGATTTTTGTTTTTGCCTTAAATCCGAAACGGCCAAATTCACGTTTCATTTGCTTTAAGGGAAACAAGAGGAGAAAAATTGTGAGCTGTCCATATAGATATAAAAATGAGAACTGTATTAGTTGGGAAAGATGCTTGATAGCAACGTATCCTACTGTAGGAATAAAGGCAAAGTATCTTCTTTTGGGCAAGTGCTCAGCAAGCTACACTGGGAAACCCTTGTGATAAGAATAATTGCATCGAGAAGTTCTGCTTCACAGAATCCTTCTTTCCATATGCATGTAGAATATAAGGAAATGTGCAGGAGAAGAGATGGCAGAATCTGGGGGCAGAGTTAAAAGGGGGATCAGCCTAGAATCTCTACATAGCCACAAATTTAGCTAAATCCAAACTGTTGACCCTTATCTAAGTCCAAGCAAATGCTAACCATTGGTTGAGAAGATTCCTGTGCATAGGCTTTTAGCAATAAAGTAGTTGAACTGAACCTTCATGTGGATTTGTCTTTCATGCTTGACAAAATGTGAGATGTGCATACCTATCTTCACAGTGATAACTTTTAACTTTTCTCCATACTAAACTGATATTCTGTTTGCTTCTTATTCTCCAGCCAGGATGTCCTAGAGAATGCAAGAATCAGAGAGGGGGAGGAGGAAGAGTTTGGGGCAGTCTCTGATGTATCATGTGAATAATTTTAGCAGAGTTTCCTTGAGAGTATGGACTATCCTTTCACAGCAAGAAGAAAAGCATGATAGCATGATTAGGGATATTGTTGTGAGTGTCCCATTCTGGGTGTGATTAATAGATTAGGAGAAGGTTCCACCTCCACCTTGTTTATATATTGGTCCCTTTTTATCCAGTACTTTGCTAATTTTGATGTTTTAATTCTTAACGCAGAATGTTTTTGATGCTGTCATCATTTTACATTGTATTTTTATGCTGTTGTAAACTGCCCAGAGTTGCTTGGCAGTGAGATGGGTGGCATGTAAACTTAATAAAGAAGGAATATTCTTTAAGAAAGATTTTCTTTCTTTAATAAGAAAGAAAATGAAAAATAACATTATAACATTTACTGGAGGGAAGTGAATAACTACAGTACAGCGTGCATAAGGGCGACACTAGAATTCAGATGTGTAGTGTTTCTACAATGTTCACCATGACTTGAAGCCAACGCGATCAACATTTCATTCTTCTATTAAATGTTTTTAAAGAGGTTTTCAATTCGGGTCTATCAAAATGCCAAAGAACAAAAAACAAAACCCAGCTTCCAAATAATTCTCTTTCTAATTTTCAGAGTTCTATCACAGCGGGTTAATGATTGCAGCTATTTCCATTCTTCCTCTCCAGTAATAAAGTGCACAGTCATGAGTTTGTCTTGTAGAGATTTTAAATCAATCTCTCTACCTTGATGAATTTAGATTAACATAAATTGTAATGTCCTGAATAGTTGCATGTGAAATGACTATCGCTGTCAAGCCGTCATTTGCATTTTGGTGAAGGATTACTTTTCCCTTTTTTCCTGAATGAGATGAGTTCACCCGAAGGATGTAAAACCACAGCACCAGAGGTGATATTCAGCAGATTCTGACCGGTTCTGGAGACCCGGTAGCGGAAATTTGGAGTAGTTTGGAGAACCAGCAAATACCACCTCTGACTGGCCCTGCCCCCATCTCTTCTCTCTCTGCCGGGTCCCAGCTGATTGGCTGGGTCTTCTCTGGTTGCCCTGCACAGGAGAACGGAGCTGGAAAGCAGGTTAGTGGGGTGGGGAGGGAATGAGGATTTTGCAGTAACCTTCCCCCAGGAGTGGAGAGGGAATGGAGATATTACAGTATCCTTCCCCTGCCAGGTCCACCAAGCCACAGCCACCAAGCCATGCCACGCCCACAGAACCAGTAGTAAAACAATTTGAATCCCACCACTGCACAGCACACATCAAAGGTGCAAAGAGAGGAAGTGGGGCCAACGCAGATTTTCCCAAAGATGTTTTGAGGTGCAACTTCTCTGAAGAAACAGATTGAGACACACTTCCACTTCCAAGACATCCTTCACTTTTCTAACATGGTGATGCAACGTTCAGTTTTAAAATGTCAGTGGGGTTTAAAATGTGGATTTAAATAACAGAGGGTTTTTTAATGACTCTCTTGGACCCAATCATTGTTAAAATTATTGCCCATTCTGTACAGCAGGGAAGCCAGGAGGAATCATGTGCTAGTTACTAATTCTTCCATCTACAGCATTTATTCAAGATTTACATGATATGTGCCAGAAGGTGCCTTTTTTTTTTGCAACTGCACCCGAAGCAAAAGGCAGAGCTTTCTGAGGACTGCTTCTGGGCAAATTCTGTGAAATCCAGAGGATGGGCCCTTCAAAAGTCCATTGCAACATAGCAACGGTGGAGAAAGCCATGTAATGTGTCAGAAATTCATTAGAAAATTAGATGAACCTCGGTGTTTAATCCACTGGAAATACTTAAACATGCAAATGTTCGTGGCCCCCTTAGTAGATTAAAAAAAAAACTGGATAGCTGCTCTCAGAATTAGTCAGGGCCAGCACGTAAAATAGTTAAGCGTTATTATTGCTATTTTTAATATATCCAGTGTGTGAAAGTGCTGTCAAGATGACAGGCTTGCATCTTAGTAGAAAAGCACCTGCTTCTCATGCTGGGCATTTAAGTTTTGACTCCTGGGGTCTCCAGGCAAGATTTGACAATCCATAATAAAGAGATCTGTAGTCTAATACCTGTATGTAACAAAAGAAGACAACAGGAAATGAGCTGGGAGAGATAACAGGCAATGAATGCAAGCAAAATGCTCTTTGTGTGTTTCCCTGTACAAAGGACGGCTGTGCAGGTTTTCTTCACAGATATAGCCTAGGAAAGAGTCCATTCCCACTCCATGCCCTGCTGGAATCCAACCAACAAATGATGTCCCCCCCATACATCTGTCAGCCTCCCAAGCAATGGTGGGATTCAAAAAAATTTACTGCTGGTTCTGTGGGCCTGGCTTGGTGGGCGTGGCAGGGGAAGGATACTGCAAAATCTCCATTCCCTCCCCACCCCACTAACCTGCTTTCCAGCTCCGTTCTCCTGTGCAGGGCAACCAAAGAAGACCCAGCTGATCAGCTGGGACTCGGGAGGCAGAGAAGAGACAGGGGTGGAGCCAGTCAAAGGTGGTATTTGCCGGTTCTCCAAACTACTCAAAATTTCCGCTACTAGTTCTCCAGAACTGATCGGAACCTGCTGAAGACCACCTCTGCTCCCAAGTAGACCAGACAGGAAACATGACAAGGTGAGCTAAATCAATTTTATTATGAGGCTACATTAAATACCAAATCTTGCAAGTCTAAAAATACAAATCTCCTGCTTTCCATGTTTACCACCTGATAAATCAGGGCAGATTCTTTCTAAGTTACTTTCTCCACCCCTTATTCAGCTGAGGGCTCCTTCCCCCTTTATTTGATCATTCCCTATGCCAGGGGTGTCAAACTCACACCGTCACGGTGGCATCATGTGACATATCATGACTTTTTCCCCCTTCACTAAACTGGGTGTGAGCGTGGCCAGCACATGACGCATCCAGCCCATGGGCCATGAGTTTGATCAGGCCTGCCCTAGGTGACATCTTTTCTCCCTGTTTTCCAAGGTCATTCTCATGTTCCTTTTCAACATTTGACCAGTACTTCCATCTTTTTTTATTATTATTATTTTTCCTTTCAGATATGGAACAAGAGCTGAATTTAGACTGGAAACCAATCCCTTAATTTTCACTGGCAATACTGAGGCAGTGTAGATAACGTTCTCCGTTCTCTTCCTTTCCATCCGCCTCTCAAACTAATTACATGAAAGAATTCAGAGCGTGCACCTGATGTTGATAACACGTTCTAACTATCTGAGGCTAGTTAGAAGGGCCCTTTGCATTTTGCTGCACTTCTCATCAAATAATTCTAAGAGTGTAACCAGTTAATTATCTATTTGTAACAAAAGGAGTCATGTAATTTTCAAGAGTGTTTCTCCTTCCCCCACTTCCCTTTCATGGAGTGGTCATAAATAGGTATGATAGATGGGATTATGCACTGCCGTGGTAAGGAACTGACACTGTCAGCATTCAAAGTGCGCACTTAATGCTTAGGACTATAATGGCAGTGTCACACTTGTCTCAGCATCTAAGAGACAGGAAGACTTAAATGCAGAGGGAAAGCTATGAGTGCCAAAAAAAGAGGGGGATTTAAAAAAGAAAAAGAGTGTCATTGGATCTTATAGCTGAGACTATTGCTTTCCACAAAGCAGTCTTCCGGTGCTGATAGGAAGGGAGATGTCTGTGCTTAAAAATCATTTGGAGAACAATCAAATATGATAAATGAGCACCATGAGCTGCCATTTTGCTAAGCCAAATCACAAATTGTACAATAAAGGAGCTAAAACAAATGAGTCCGCGGTAAGGGAATTGTCAAGATTCATGTTTCCCATTGCCAGCCCAGAATATAGTGTGACAACAACTTTAATGTGCTGATTTACATGCAGCTCTCATTCCTGAAACTTAATCTTCCAGAGATGGAATGGAATCTATTCAGGTAGAATAGCTTTACCTATAATTATTCAAAGAACAAAATCTTAGAAGAGGCACACACTCACATCAACACATACGTATATACACACATACAAAAACATACACACATCATGAAGTCAATAAATGCTCAATTGATTCCCATAGAGGGTTCCGATACTATTTCTTCATAAAATATGGAGAACCTTAATATATGGGATTTCAGCCTGCTGGAGTCTCCACTTTTAGTCCATTTTTTAAAAGAAAAATCTTCTTTTAAAAGAAGAATCTTTGATTCCCATCATCTGAGACCATTTGTTTGCATAGTGTCTCCATGAAAGAGACTTTTTCATGGGTGGTCCTAAAAGCTTTCAAGACTCCCTATGAGAAACTAATTCAATAGAAATACTGCTTGTAGAGTACCATTTTTAGAGGTAAGGTGGGCTGAGCACTCAGCTTTTTCTTTGAAGGCCCTAGTCTTCTAGAATTTTGGATGTTCCTTTCACCTTTCTTTAGAAATGAAAATAGCCTCATATATTAAGTAGTTTCTTGATGGATTTATGCCATCAAGTTGGCATTGACTCTTCAGTGACCGCTTCGATACTTTTCCCCCATGATTATCTGAGCCTCACCTGGTCCTTCAGCTCATCCTTTCTAACAATGATGAGATTCAATTTCTTTTACTACCAGTTCTGTGGGCATGGCTTGGTGGGTGTGGTATGGCAAGGAAGGGGAAGGATACTGCAAAATCCCATTCCCTCCCCACCCAACTAACCTGCTTTCCAGCTCCGTTCTCCTGTGCAGGGCAACCAAAGAAGAGCCAGCCGATCAGCTGGGACTCGGGAGGCAGAGAATAGATGGGGGAAGGGCCAGTCAGAGGTGGTATTGGCTGGTTCTCCGAACTACTCAAAATTTCCGCTACTGGTTCTCCAGAACTGGTCAGAGACTGCTGAATGCCACCTCTGCTTTCTAACCTCTCATTGCCACTGTAACAGACTCAACCCACTTTGTGGGTAGTCATCTTTTTCTTCTCTTTCCTTTCACCTTCTCCAGAACAGATGTAGAAGAAGGAGTGACAGAACCTGGAGGTGGAGTTAAAAGAGGAATCAACCTAGAATCTCTACGTAGCCACAAGCAGACCAAGTCCAATCCCCTTTGAGTGCTGTTGACCCTTACCTAACTCCAAGTAGGTGCTAACATTATCTGGGAAGATTCCTGTACATAGACTGTTTAGCAACGAATCATTTTCATTGGACTTTCACCTATGGACCTAGTCTTTCACAATTGACAATAAAGTGAACTTCTAGATCAAGGGTCTTCAAACTTGGCAAGTTTAAGGCTTGTGGACTTCAACTCCCAGAATTCCTGCACTAACATGGCTGGAGGAGGAATTCTGGGAGCTGTAGTCCACAAGTCTTATAGCTGTCAAGTTTAAAGACCTATGTTCTAGATCTTACTTAAAATAGGATTATTCTACAAGGGCTTTGTAGCCAAGGAAGATGCCAACTATGATATGTTCCTCTATTTATATTGTTTATATTGTTACTTTAGAGTAGATATTGTAGCGGGTGTCTTTTGTTGAATCGTAACTGATAATAATTACCAGAAGTTGCTGAGCCATGGTAGTATATAAATTTTGGAACTAAAAATAAAGAAATAAAACATTAAAGTTAAAGTCGTCCTACACTCAGGATATATGAGAAAAAAAAGTGATATGTAAAAGAGAATTTGTCTCGCTGATCATTTACAAGACCTCCCTAATAGATGAATTCCAAGCAGCCTTAAAATATTATTACATTTCTTTCAGTGCACTGCAATCTGCAGTAATTTTTCTTTTGCATTCTTTACTTATAGTCAGAGTATATTTACATATTCTATGTACATCCATGCAGGAGAACTTGGCACTAAAGATAACAAATAAATACTTGGAGAATAAATAATGAAATGCCCTGTAGTTTTAGATCTAACTGGTAATGTTCCTGCCAGTGGAGAAATACAAAACATGGAGTTGCTGAATACTGGACTGGACTGAAATGCCACCTTAGATATCATGGCTTCAAAGCCTCTTCATTCAATTAATGTATTTCAGGATTGGGATCCAATGAGATAGAATTTTTCTAGCTGGTTTTAATAATGGGGACTTAGAGGAGCTATATAGGTAGATCCTTTAAAGTTCTTTGTGAATCAACCAGTTCATGAAAGCCAATGTCAATATTTATTACAATCAAAGACCAGAACAAATTCAGTTCTTTATCCAATTAAAAATTCTAGAATAAAATTGTGAATGACAAAGTCAAGAGAAGTTGGAAATGATAAATGTTCTCTCATTTTAAGGTTGTTCTGTTCACATTCCCTGCTCTAAACATTCTTTACAACTGCAGAACTATATTAACTGGAACAAGTAACAAAAGGAGATTAAAATCCACTTTCAGCTAATATTCTCTTGAGTTGCCTATTTCAAGTGATGCTTTGTAAATGTTCTGTATACAAATGTTGAAAATATATGTAGGTATTTTGATTGAGGCTTTTTCCTTTCTTTTCTTTCTCTTCAAAAACAGAAAGAAAACACCTGTTCAGGAACCCAGCATGGAGAACCACAGTCTTAATTAATGAATAGCATCAGAATTCTCATTTAAGACAAATCAAACGTACTTGAGCACCAAATTTGGAATGTAAATGATGCAATCAAATTTTGATTCATCCTGCCATGCCATGCAGAGAAGTACAATTCAATTCAAATCAAATACTTTGTCTGATTTGCATATTTGACATGTTTGACATATTCTGTAGCATAACATTTACTTATTGTAGAAAGGCCACAAAAAGACTGTTTTGACATTTTCATGTTTATATTTTCATTACTTATGTTATTATATATTTTTTCTAGTCCACTGTGAGAAGCTACATGCACAAATACCTACACACACACACACACAGAGAGAGAGAGAGAGAGAGAGAGAGAGAGAATGTTTAGGACATTTTTAAAAATGCAACAACAACAAAAGGAAAACAACTGATAAATAGTAGTTACACAGTCAAGGAAAAAAATAAGAAATATTGTTGTGATTAAAATAAACTAAAAACAGGAAAAAAGGAAAACAGATTAATAAAAAGGCAAAAATATCCACAAAATATCTATTAATTTAATCCTTAAGCTTCTTGTTAAGTCTAGACTCTAGACCAGCCGTGGGCAAACTACGGCCCAGGGGCCAGATCCGGCCCGTTTGGCTGTTCTATCCGGCCCGCGGAGCCAAAAGAGCGGAGGGTTCTCTTGCTCTCCCAGAAGGCTACGTGAAGTAATCTAACTTTGAAGTTATATTGGTTCACACAAACACTCCATCCATGCTTTTGTTCCGGCCCTCCAGTCCAGTTTAAGAACCCATTGTGGCCCTCGAGTCAAAAAGTTTGCCTACCCCTGGTCTAGACCATAGAGCAACCTATAGCTTTATTTCCCCCTGCCCCTCAAAGCCAGATATTTCACCTTCTTTTGTATTATACTAATGTATGGTGCATTATAATTTGCAACCAGCAAAACTAATTTTTTTTACGTACATTCCAATGGACAGTATTTGCAACCCTGTCATGACGTTGTTTACACACTGAACAATTTTACTCTAGCCACTAATGAGATAGTTTACTCTTTCATCTTTACTTTTCATCTTGAATTTTATGAATTGGCATTGTCATCAATATGTTTATGTTTCTGTTGATAAAGGTTTGCAGGGCTATTCTTGATTTGCTATTATTGTTCCCTTAGTTTCTTGTTTTTTTTTAAAGTGTTCCATATTTTAATCACAAGCATCTTAGAGTTGGATCCTTTTTCTTTAATATCATGCACATATTTTTTAAACCATGGAGCAATTTTTTCCCCCAAGTACAATCCATCTTTGAATTCTATTTCTTGCATTGTTATTTAATGTTTCTTTTCTTCAGGAGTCTTTCCTTACAAACTAGTATAGGCAGAGATGCTTTTCCACAAGTACATGCATTCAAACTATGTTTTTATTCTTCCACGGTTTGTTTCACTTCACCACCACCTCTATTTCTGGATATGTCTAATCTGTCAATGTCACATCTTGGATGAAGAGCATGATGAATGACCATCAGTTTCCTTATTTTCCAATCAAGATCATCTGATTCGGCTTGCATCCAATAAATTATCCCTCTGGTACATCTAATTACAGTGACTGCCCAAGTATTTATTGCTTTGACGATGTTTTTATTTATTTTATTTATTTATTTATTAGGCTTATATGCCGCCCTATCTCCTGAGGGACTCAGGGCGGCTTACAATTAAAACAGTCCCAATACAATTACATAAATGTTAAAGGACATTAAAAACCAAGGTCTCCTTTGTCAATTAGAATATTTTAAAAATATATTTAACCCCCTCAGTCCCCATCAGTCCCCATCAGTCCGGGTAGGCTAGTTGGAATAGCCAAGTTTTTAGGTCACGGCGGAAGGAGCGGAGGTCAGTTTTTCCATTCAGTTTAGGTTTTTTAAAAAAATTGGGACCTGTTTGATCGAATTTGAACTAGTGGTCTTTTTTAATTTGGCCATGCAATAAATCAGACATGTCCATTAATCCTAACTATTGGTATTCTTCATTAAGCACCAGGTGTCTAATGGCATTTCCATTCATTAGCTGTAGCCCATCGTCTACAATCTCGCCTCCTTTAATTACCAAACTAGCACATTAGTCCAGGTCAAATTCCATTCCTGTGTTTTTGCTACATATGTGGACAGTATACAACAGAGGGTTGAGTTGAGCTTTTGACTTACCATGTAGCTTTAGGTCATCTCTATAAAGCAGTGATGGGGTTCACATTTTTTTACTACTGGTTCTGTGGGCGTGGCTTGGTGGGGGTGGCTTGGTGGGCATGGCAGGGAAAGGATACTGCAAAATCCCCCTTCCTCCCCACACCACTAACCTGCTTTCCAGCTCCGTTCTCCTGGGCAGGGCAACCAAAGAAGACCCAGTCAATCAACTGGGGCTCGGGAGGCAGAGAATAGATGGGGGTGGGGCCAGTCAGAGGTGGGATTTGCCGGTTCTCCGAACTACTCAAAATGTCCACTACCGGTTCTCCAGTTCTCTTTGGTATCCACAGCAGTTCGCTTGTCAGCTGGAAAGCTGGCAGCCCGTGGTTCAAGACTCAAGTACCGCACAATGGGATGAGCTCTTATTACTTGTCCCAGCTCCTGACTGCCTAGCAGCTTAAAAACATGTAAATGCAAGTAGATTAATAGGTACCATTTCAGTGGGAATGTAACACCGTTCCGTGTGTCTTTGGCATATAGTCATGCTGGCTCCATGACCACGGAAAATATATTTGGACAATGCTGGCTCCCTCAGCCGAGAAATGGAGAGAAACAGCACCATTTAAAAGTCGGACACGACTGCAAGGGAAATCTTTAGCATTATCTTTTTATCCACAGTCGACTTTGTATACTTTTGAGTGAAATCATTTGGCCCAAACAGTAATTGCAAGCATAAATTTTCTTGAGATATTCCTTGGTTTATTCCCCCATTTTCCTCCATTTAGTATCAGGTCAGTATTCCATGTCGCCACTGACCTTTGCAGGAATCTTGTAATATTTCTCCCCATTCCAAAAGCGTCCCATCATTTTCAGATCCAGATATGGGGAATGTGAGTCCAATAGGTATGTATCGTCTTTTGCATCCATTACAACCTTTGTTTTAATTTCCTTTGAGGCTTTTAAAGGTCATTTTGTCAATTAGGAGCTGGTCTTTTGTGCCATGGGCATTTTGGCAACTGTTGTTTTACTGGAAAAATGACATTTTGCTTCAAACAATCACATGTTATAATTCCAAGAAACAATGTGAATGCAGCAAGTAGGCAAGTTATAGGGTGGTAGTTGTCAGGATCCTGGCATTTCTACACCAGGTGTCATCCAGTTTTCAGTTTTGATTTACAAATGATGCACACTGCAAATGGGTTGTGGGGTGCACTTAGTTGGGACTCTCAGTTAAGGTCTTTTGGAGACGAGTGGTCATTCTAAGAACGATACTTTCATGACTGTTTTCAATTCAGGTAATCCTCCATTTAAAGATAATGGACACTGCAAATGAAGCTGAGCTGGGCATCCTGGAGTGAGGAGGAGTGCCGGAGGAATAATACCTCCTTAAAAAAACCTTGGTCCAGCTGGTCCAGCTGGTAGCACCTCATAAGGGCCCCTTTCCAGGGTTACAGGAGAAGATGGTCAACAGCTTTGAAGGCGGAAGAGGGCTTTATGCCCCAACGGCAGATAAAATGGTAGAACCATCTTCTAGGGGAAGGGAAACTCTGATTTCAAACCTCCACTGCCTTGTGGCTATATCCATTATCGGAGAAGGCTTCAGGAGTCAACCTCAAGGCAAAATCTGGAGCCGGAGTCCCGGAAGCAGTTCGTGACTGTGTACAATCATGTTCTGGTAACTCCTGCGACGCAGCTGGAACTGTCTGTCATTCTATTAGGCTGTTTCAGTGACGTGGAGGGTGGGGGGGATCTGCTGCTTGGGTAACAGTTTATCCTCCATATTAAATTACGCAGGCCTCGTGCTCTGGAGAGGACACTCCAGCTTTGCATACAGCATGGAAACAACACAGGAAGTGGCAGTTACTGGTTTCATAGCACAATACCATCATCTCTTGGGAGTGAAGGATGCCAATTCAATCCTCAATTTACAACAATACATTTAGGGACCATTCAAAGTACAACGGCACTGAAAACAGTGCCTTATGACCATTTCTCACACTTATGACTGTGGCACCATTCCCCACAGTCACATGATCGAAATTCAGATGTTTGGCAACTGACTCACATTTACGACAGCTGCAGTATTCTGGGCACGTGTGGTCCCCTTTTGCAACCTTCTGACAAGCAAAGTCAATGGGGAAGCCAGATTCACTTAACAACCGGGTTACTAATTCGACAATTGCAGTGATTCACTTAACAACTGTGGCAGGAAAGGTTGAGTGGGACAAAAATTATTTAACAATTGTCTCACTTAGCAATGGAAATTTTGGGCTCAATGGTGGTCATAAGTCAAGGACTCCCTATATCACCGAATCATCCAAGCAGCACTACTCCTACAAGATGACATCTCATCTCAGAGTTATAATCACTATTGTCATTAGACTGCATTTATTTTTTTCATTCCTGGGAAAAGTATTTCAAATAAGTACACCTATAGATTTATTTATGCAAAGGGATATTCATTAGAATGCTTTATACAAATCCAAGGATTACTTGCTAAATCTGTTAGTCTTCAACAGATACCTCTCACTCAAACAAAGATTTTGTTTTCAAGCCACCCAAAGACAATTTCTAAAATAAAATAGCAGAGGGAGAAAATGATATTCCCCTAGAAAAAAAATGTGAATCACATACCAATTCTTGTCTTACAAGAAGTAATTCGGTATTTGTGGCGAGAAACAGGCATCACAAATTAATTATCCCATTTCTAAGATGGTGTATTGTCATTATGGAATAATTCATTAATGGACAAAAATATTGATCCGAAATCAATTGGCTTCTTTTTCTTCTTATTTTTTACCCTGAAATGAATATTGGCTTTTGTGCACAAAGGCTATCAATAAATTCAATCAAAAGCAAATCATTTTCCATCTTTACTTTGTTACCAATGGAAGAGCTTGGCTCAGAAAAGAAAGCTTTCTCAGCAGGTTTGTGATGAACTATCAAGACCTTTATGGAAAATCATTCAAAGCTGTGTTATTGCAGGGATCAAAAGCTTCTTTTTTCAAAGTAGAATGGTGGCATTACTCACTTGTTGGAAGGGATCCAGGCCAGTATCTTTCACTGAGGTAGCATTTCTGGGGTGTGAAAATGCTATCAGTCTTGCAAAGTGTAATAGACCTAAAGTTCAACATCTCTAACAAAAATTATTTCATGACGATGATCGTAATCAAAACCTCTTCTTTCACCAACCATGACCAAATGTAGGACAGAAGCAAAAAT
This sequence comes from Naja naja, assembly GCA_009733165.1. Taxonomy (NCBI): domain Eukaryota; kingdom Metazoa; phylum Chordata; class Lepidosauria; order Squamata; family Elapidae; genus Naja; species Naja naja. The sequence goes on from CM019163.1 coordinate 7,612,477, forward strand.
TCAATGGAGCACCATTCCCATAAGCCTTGTAAGGTTGCAAGGAATAATTGCAAGCTTAACTGATATCAGACATCTATAGATACTTTATTGTGGCAGGTGTGAACAACCAGATCCACGCATGAAGCGTTTGAGCTAACTACTTTATTACGTTCTGCCTGTAATACAGGAATCCCCCTAGTCTGGCATGCTACTCCTGGGAACAATGAGATAAGGCTTCAAGGAACTTGGTGAAGGTGGTAGCCTCACACTTGATCCATCCTCCTGCCAGAATAGCTAAATAAAAACATTTAGCAGCTCCTGGACAAAAATTGGATAAACAGCCAGTAATAGCTTATCTTACTCTCCCCATGAAATTCTCAAAGATGTTTAGGTGGTGATAAAACCTTGGACTACAGAACAAAATGGAAACACAAACAGTATTATACCAACCAGAATAGCAATAGCATTTAGACTTATATACCACTTCATAGTGTTTTACAGCCCTCTCTAAGTGGTTCACAGAGTCAGCCTCTTGCCCCCAACAATCTGGGTCCTCATTTTACTGACCTCAGAAAAACAGAAGGCTGAGTCAACCTTGAGCCGGTCAGGATCAAAACTCCTGGTAGTGAGCAGAGTTAGCCTGCAATGCTGCATTCTAACCACCGCACCACCACGGTTCTATGGAAACCATGGAATGGAATACCACTGTTCCATGCATGTCCCTGGTCATAAACAGTATTTCAAATGAGGTTCTGACTAGTCCTCATTGTTTTGCCTTCACACTTTCAAAAACATGTTAGTAATTAGGAGAGATTGGACTATATTGGGTTTTTTTTCCCCAGAGCAAATGAAAACAAGTAACAAAGGTAAAGATTTCCCTGTCCAGTTGTATCTGACTCTACGGCACATCTCCATTTCTTAACCAAAGGAGCCAACGTTGTCTGAGGACATTTCCATGGTCATGTGACCAGCATAACTATATGCCAAGGTGCATGGAACACTGTTACCTTCCCACTTAAGTGGTACCTATCTACTTAATCACATTTTCAGGCTTTTGAACTGCTAGGTGGTCAAGAACTGGAGCAAGGAATGGGAGCTCACCCCTTTGCACAGGGCTCGGGTCTCGAACCTGGCCTGTCAGCTTTCTAGCTGACAAGTTCAGCATCTTTAACCACTGAGCCATCATGCTCCATTTGGTAGCATGGATATATAAAGCCTTCCCCAATTAGCCTTCTTCACAGTGTTGTGATTGCTGCCATTGTTGAAGATGAAGGCCATAGAAAAAATCCATTTTAGGAACAGCTGGATGGGGAAGGCTGGTATAGTCCGTATCCTATTTTTAAGAAGATCACATAAGCTTCAGAGTGATAACTGCAGAGCTCTACAGAAGGTTAAAAAGCAGCAAGCAATCATTTTTCTTGATCAGAGTGGTTTGGTTAGCCAAGATAATTGATGATCTTTTGCAGCATTTGCCTGATGCATGTGCTATTACATCCATTTCATTTGCAGTTTTTATAGGTGCAAGAAGAGACTCTCCTAATAAGTCATTTTTCTTCTTTTGTCTTTTTCCCCCTCCCTGTTAAACTTGTCAATGATTTAAATAATGGCACCCTGAAAATTGGCTCTTCCAACCAGTAGTTTTCTGACAAACACACAGAGGCTCCAACGTAGAATGTGCCTTTTTAGATAATTCAGCCTGAAGGTTAAAAGGTTGGGGTGCTGTTATTACATCGAATCATTCATGTGGCCAAAGCGAAAACCCTTTGTGTACTTAGTGGGGTCAAAGTTGGCAAATTTGGGAAATGGAATAGATGCACCGCGGAGCTGCCCTTGGCAGATCATTCGTAAATGCTGCCAATCCCCTCCATCCAAGCACGCATTTTAAGCGTAATATTTACTCTACAGCTTCATCTGGCACAGTTTAGGCAATGAGAAAAGGCACACTGACCCTGCCTCTATTTAACATCTTTAACCATTTATGAGCAGGGGATTAATATTTCATTGAGTCATGCTTTAAAGGAGAGGAACCGAACTCTCTGCCGGCGCAGAGGAAACAAATGTTCATTAGCTTCATGATTTAACATCTAAGACCCACAAAATATGGCAGGAGCGATAATAAACATACATAATTCTGCTCAGGGTTTTGGCATGGCAAGGCAAAAAGATGTTTAGAAAGCCCTGTGTTTGAATCAGAGGTGGTATTCAGCAGGTTCTGGCCAGTTCTAGAGAACTGGTAGCAGAAATTTTGAGTAGTTCGGAGAACCGGCAAATACCTCTGACTGGCCCCACCCCCATCTCTTCTCTGCCTCCCATTGAGTCCCAGCTGATCGGCTGGGTCTTCTTTGATTGCCCTGCACAGGAGAACAGAGCTGGAAAGCAGGTTAGTGGGGTGGGGAGGGAATGGGGATTTTGCAGTAACCTTCCCCTGCCATGCCCACCAAGCCATGCCCACAGAACCGGTAGTAAAACTTTTTGAATCCCATCATTGGTTTGAATGCATAACATTCTTCATTAGATGATTATTTTTTTCACACTTCAGGCATCAAAGATACGCAATTATCTATAACATAATTGACACAAAGGGCATGGGATATTTTAAAATTTTGCATTGCCTTATTTGTAGCCCCTTCTTCTGACCTGGGCTTCCCAAGATCATGAATCAGAGTCCTCTTCCCAACAAAATCCCTTTTATTTAGGTTAAAGGGAATACCTCTCCAGCAAAGCCACAGCGAACAGTCTTTCATGAGATTTCACAACTACAGACCTTTATCAGGCTTGGAGAGTTGCCAGGCTGATATCTTCCAAACGCCATGCTGCAGCAGCAATTACTTGGCAAGAAGTCAGGAACAGATCTTCACCCTAATGAATTGAATTAATTGTCTCCTGCAAACCCCGCTCCCCTTTTGCCCCTCTTTATTCCTATGGGTGGGGCCATTCACCGTCCACTTGTGGCTTTACTCCTGAGTTGACTGTTGTACCTTAACTGTTCCCTTCTCCTGACAGCTCTGTGCATGCGCACACTGGGAATAGGCTCCAGCTGTTCTTCTGCCCCACTGATCTCCAACTCCGAAGGCAGATGATAACTGTCAGATGGCCCTGGCCCCATCCCTGCCTCCGATGCAGAGCACTCGTCAGAGCCTTCCCCAGACTCCAGGACTGGCCCATGTTCCTCTCCAACCTCTTCACTGTCCGAGTCTGCCATCAGCTCCACTGGCTGCTGGTGGGCCACAACACCCCTCATTGTCTAAGAAGTTCAGATTGAGAAGCTGTAACAGACTGAACCATTGATCTGGGATCTAAATATTTGCCAAATGTATCACCCAATATTAAAGCTGTGAGACCCTTGGTGCTCTCTAAGCTTGGTTATTTTCTTGCAGACATTTCATTATCAAACTAGGCAGCAGCATCAGTGCTAGTGGGGTTTAGTAGTGAAACATCTTCAAGAAAAGCAACCAAGCTCAGAGAGCAGCAAGAACCCACAGTTCAGCCCTGAGCTAATCATATTCCCTTCCATCAATATTAAATCTGCTTTTAAAACAGATCCCTCAAGAAAAATTCCAATGCTTGCCCAGATTTCACTGGGGTTAAATAATAACTCTCAAGTTAAATCCAGAGAGGAAGACAATCCTAAAGAAGCAACTGGTGACTAATTAAATTAAATCCATTTTTCCTAATAGGTAATTGTAATTTAGGCAAGTCAAGATCTTGAGGGATGCCTGTGCCCACTAAAGTTATTTAATAGGCTATCAATTTGTTTCATATAATGAAGAAATATATAAAGAGGATGACCTTCTGAAATATAAACAAATTTGAGAGTTAAATTCACATAATTGTGTTTATCTTACAAATATTCAAAGGAATTCTAGATAATTCTGCTAGGTATTCCCCAATGAGGACAAAAGAGGAGACAAATTCAAATTTACGAATTGAGAAAGGTATGCAGTAATTTTTATATCAAGTTAATTTTTTTTAAGGGAAAAAAAAAGAATCAAAACACAACCCTAAAAATGATTACGGAGACCCAGTAGCATCAAATTCTAATTTGCTGCAGTTTACAGAGTCACCAGGCAGGATACTAAATTCAGATATTAACAAAATGAGATTAGGAATTGAAGTTCTTAGTTTATCTTTAAAAGTAATATCCACTTCAATATGTCGCGATTACTTCCTTTCCCTTCTTACTGCGAGCTCTTAACTTGCCCAACATTTCTAATAATGCAGCAAGAAATTCTAAAGCCCGGGACAACTTGATATACACGTGATACAACTTTAATGCAGGGATGGGCTTCAAAAATTTCAGCAACGAGTTCTCTAACCATTTGCTGGGTGGGCGTGACTATGGTGGGTGTGGCCTAGTCGGCCTCCTGCACCATGGGGGCGCTGTTTTTGCCCTCTCAGGGCTCCGGAGGCTTTCCTTGAACCTCTAGGAGGCCAAAATAGCCCTCCAAAACTTCCAGAAGGCCCATTTTTTGCCCTCTCTGAGCCTCCACACGGGCTCTGCACTTACCTTGCATCCAAAACAGGCAGTGTGGAGACTCCTGGGAGAGACAGGACAGGACGGGGTGGGAGGGGTGGGACAGGGCAGGGTGGGAGGGGCAGAGTGGGATGGGAGGGGCCAGCCAGGAGTGGCATTTGATGGTTTTCCAAGCCAGAGCTGAACCAGGACAACCAAATCACATTTTTAAGCCCCAAAACATGCTGTATTGCAGATTTTATACACACACACACACACACACACACACGTGATCAGACAAAAGCAGCCGATGCGATTGCGCCCATTCACAGTAAGAATAAAGAGTGATTGAATTTACATTTTAATGAAATTGTCCTAATCTCATACATTCAAACCAGTAGAAACTGAAACTCAGTTTACCTTTGAAAGTCACATTTCCAATTTGTATGCAACTGACTTGATTTGCACCAAAAGGAAAAAAAATACCATGGACCAATATTAATATTAGCCGAATATGCAACAGAAATGCAGGAAGGAATAAAAATAATGAACAGAAACGCACATTCGTATTTGGAAACAATGAGACAAAACACATATGTGTGCAAGATAGACTTACAACCACAATTGGCACCAACATTTCTGTTGCTTAGCAAAGCTGTCGTTATGTGAGACACCCATGGTTTTATGACATTTTTGCCATAGTTGCAGATGATGATCAGATAACCCCAGGATGCTGCCACCATGGTTAATACATATTGGTTGCCAAGCACCCCAACTTTGAACACATGATTCTGGGGATGTTACATCCATCGTAAATGCAAGGAGAGATTGTAAATCACATTTTTCAGTGTCATGATAACATTGAGTGGTTGCTAAATGAAATGGTTATACATTGAGGACTATCTGTAGTAAATCTGCATATCAAATGCAGAAATTTTAGGAGAAATCTGCTAAAGCACACATGAGAATTATCATGTAATTGTTTTTTTTAAGTCAGATTAATGCAAAACCATGAAAAACTAAAAACTGGAAACATGAAGAATTGAGAACTGCCAAAATGTATAGATCCATTTGTACTTAATAGACAATAAATGCAATAACTTCTTCTTCTTTTTTGAGATGAAGTTACACAAAGAAAGCCAGATATGTCAAGTGGTGAGACACAAAATGCAAGAGTGGTAAATGCACCCAGTCAATTTGCAATGATTGTGATTTCACACAAAGTGCTAAGACCAACATATGTTGGAGAATTTTGATGAAGTTTCAGTAGCCATTATGTTTTGCAATGCAACGCTATTTCAAAAGAGTTTGGCGGAGACATAATTTCTAAGCAGGCCTTCTATTAAACTAGACAGGGGGCCTTGAAGTTCCCTGGAGTGCCAAACCATAGAGCACTTACCTTAGTAATTATTGCAATTCTGCCAAGCTTATGAAATATATCTCCTCTCTGAAATTCTGCTACCATCTCAAGACTCCACGCGAGCACCTAAGTGCTTCTTGGCTGATTGGCTACATTCGCTATATGTATAAAATATATTATTAAAAGTAAAAAAAGACCGTTTTCATGCCCAAGCCCCCTCTTAGGTAGAGAGAGGTTGTAAGACAGAAAGAGACTGCCAAATCTCATAACCATCTCATGTGATTTTTTTTTTGGACTGCCCTTTGATCTTATAAAAGCTTTGGGAACTGCCAGGGTTACTCAATGCAACAGCAATTTGTTGTTGTGTGCTTATAGACAACACTCTGGTTGCTACTGCTGACCTTACATACCTTAATGGACCTAGTTCCAGGATCCCTTAGTGGCCATTTTCACACCAGCCACAAGGGTAGTGAGTCATGGGTGGTAGGAATGAAATAAAAGCTTTGCATGATGTGTGGAATTCCTGTAGGAGATGACCAGGCTGAGCCCAAAGGAAGGAGTCAAACACATCATCTGTTCTGACCCAGGCTTCATCAAACTTATTAAAACACCAACTGAATTTAAAAGTAAAACCTTTTTTAATGTGACGCTGGGAATTACTTGCATTCCCAGCCAAAACGCATACAATTCTCTGAGATAAGCTCTCACCTTTCAGGGTTGTAGAAGGCTGCCAAGAAAGAGAAGTCCAATTACACAGAATATAAACTGACATAAATTCCAGCAAGACAAACCAGAGGTCACAGGGCTTCAATGAGGAATCAGAATCTAATTAACTTCTTTGCTTCCTGCAAAGAGCGCGTCACCAAAGGCTAATTTTTATCCCTTATGGGAGGGGCAATCACCTCCCAGCCTTAGTCCCGAGTCTTCCCTGCTGCTTCAGTTGCTCTCGCCTTCTAGCAGCTCTGCGCACATGCACATTGGGAACAGGCTCCCTGGGTCCTCTGCTTCACTGCTGTCAGACTCTGAAGGCTCTGAAGGCAGCACCCCACTCTCAGGTGGTCCTGGCCCCATCCCTGCATCAGATGCAGGACCCTCGTCCAAGTCTTCACCAGACTCCCTGACTGGTTCACTTTCGTCCTCACTGTCTGATACCTCTGCTGTCTGCACCGGCTGCCGACGAACCACAACATCAACAGTCATGAATTCCTGTGCATCCACAAGAGATAAGTCCAGCCCACTTGAATTCCTCTCTATTTCTAGTTTCCCTTGACCATTAGTAGTTCAGATTCTTGCAGAGAGCTTAAGCTTGCAATAAACCTTTCTATTTATTTGAACTGCCCAAATCTCCCAATTTCCCTGGCACTTGACAATTCTCTGATTTGGCAGCCTAGGTAGATACCATATCTGGTGGGTCTTCACTGCCTATGAAACAGCTTCCCAATTATTTATTACTTGCTATATTTATTTACTCCCATGATCAGAACCATCTCTACTTAGGAAGCTACCACTTCAACTACACCTTTACTTGTATACTGTGTGAGTCAAACATAAACTGTTTCAACTCCTACCCTCAAAATGATGCTATAGAGCACTGCACACCAGAACAACTAGACACAAGGGGAGTTTTTCCCTGAAAGCCATCACTCTGCTAAACAAATAATTCCCTCAACACTGTCCAACTATTTACTAAGTCTGCATTACTATTACTATTAATCCTCCTATCCTTCCCTTCACCCATCTCCTCTCACTTATGACTGTATGACTGTAACCTTATTGCTTGTATCCTAATGATTTTTACTGACTGTTTCCTAGTATGATTTGATTGCTTATTGTATCCTATGACTATTATTAAGTGTTGTACCTGATGATTCTTGACTCTTGACAAATGTATCTTTTCTTTTATGTACACTGAGAGCATTTGCACCAAGACAAATTCCTTGTGTGTCCAATCACACTTGGCCAATAAAGAATTTTATTCTATTCTATTCTATGTATGTGATTTGTTATTTAAAATTCCTGGTTATTTGGGGTATGTTTTCCCTTTATAAATATCTATTTTACTTCTGTTTTTATTTTTCCATGGAATAAGGTAAATTAAAGATGCTAATGTCTTTGAGTCCAATCCTGGAAACCATTGAATGAATTAAAAAAAGCTTGAAACCATCATTTCTAGGGTTCTGCCAGATTCATTCCTATTGCAGAGAATTTGGGGGTCCTAATGTTGAGAATAATATTTCAAAGTCTATATACTCACAATGCTTTCCCATTGGAAAAGCTCTCAGTTTAAGTGGCTTATATTGATTTCCTTCCGTTCTCTTACATCTGACAGTAAGAGAGAGAAAAAATTTCCAATTCAGAGCATGGGGTTGTGTGTCTGTGCACACGTGTCTGCATACAAAGACACACCCAGACACCAGATCATGTTTTATGGCTTTATTTAAATTACATGGATCAATGCCTGCTCATATTTGGTTTGGCTTTTCAATTACAGCCATCCACTAAACCAAGCTATAAGCTATGCTGCTTTACAAAGATATTCTTAGCTTCTCCATATGATTACAGTCATGTTTTTCAGTTCATCTGCAAGGGAAAATTGAATTTGACTGAATTTTTATCTGCTATATCCATTACCAGATTGCCTACCTTTAATGGACAGGTAGTAGACTACTTGTATGTATCTTGGCCTTTGTGAAAACACATAAAGAATCTCCCAGAATGCCTTAACACATCTCTGGCTTTTATAACTAACTTGCTATCAAGCCAGTTATTTCATCCAAAGAACCGGAAAATAGGTGGTATGTGTCAGCCTTTACAGCTTTAAATTTATTATAGGGTAGTGAATTTTAAAACAGAGTTTCATTGTTGCTTGTTCTTTTCAAAAGCATGAACATCCCCCAACACAAAAGAGCCCTTGCTCTACAATTTTATACTCTCTTTCTTATCTATTATGGCCTAAATTATATTTGTAACAATGTTGCATAATAGAATATTAGGTGTTTTAGTTGGGCAGACGCAGTCCCGGTACATTGTTTCATTACATGCCCAAATAGAGAACATTTGGAAGCACAATGAGCTGCCTGCTTTTATCACAACTTACTATCTTGGGCGACCAAGAGAAGTGGTAATAAAGTTCACGGATTAATTCTAGGTAGGCATGAAAGAATTTCGAGTACAGCATGCTCGGTTGTCCTAGAATGCTGGTGTGTGTGTGTGTGTGTGTGTGTGTGTGTGTAGGGGAGGTTAACCAGAAAAGGGAGTTGAATGATCAGTTTATGATAAACAGACTGCATTTTCCTCCCTACCCTGCAGTTCTCCTGTTATTTTAGCTACATGATGCTCTGCTTATTGGATTTTAGGACTGAACAGTTACCAGAAGCTGATATTAATTATATGCAAAGCAATTACTCTATTTTGAACACCAGCATACAAAACATTTATGAAGCATCAATGGTTTCACCCATAACAAAAATTAAGAGTTCCCGTGAAACCTTTCTTAGCCCCTTCCCAAAATAATTTTAGATTCCAATTGATCAGATGTCTTATTGGAGGAAAACCAAAATATCCTACTCAGAATTTGACCCATATGAAAAATGCAGAACAACTCTTAAATCATGGCTGGTTCACAAGGCATTGGGCAATGTAGAAGTGAGGTTAAGTTGACATGTTTCCTCCCAAGCAGATCAAATATCAAGTTCTTGGAAGGTTTTCTGCAGGACCTAGGAGAGCTCCACAGAGTGGGTTTCTTTGTAAAGCAGCACTATAGTTGGTTTTTGTGTATATATCACTAGTTCCAATTCCTATAAACCATGACTTGTTACATCAGTCAGATTGGCTGTGGGGGGAAACAATTTACTAAATCACAATCAAACATGCTACATATTGGCTTAGCATACTATGCGACACCAACCATTTGTTTTCCCCAAGTTAAATTTTGCAAAAACTCAACAACTATGCCTTTTTACCGCTAAAAAACAATAATAGAATTTGGTTGTAGTGGTTAAGATGCTGGCCTCGAAAGCAGAAGATGCTGAGTTCTAATCCCGCTTTAGCCATGAAAGTTGGCTGGGCAACTTTGGGACAATCACCAGGAGACAGTGAATTCTAGTCCTGCCTTAGGGCACGAAAGCTAGCTGGGTGACTTCGAGCCAGTCCCTCTCTTTCAGCCCAGCCCACCTCACAGGGTTGTTGTTGGGGGAGGGGAAGAGGAAGGAATATTAGGTAGGTTCACTGCCTTGAGTTGCTTACAAAGTAATAAAGATGGGATAAAAATCAAATGAACAAATAAATAAATAGCTCTGTTGCTCATGACAAGATTCCAAACCTCATTGAGGCAATACCTTTATTAGATTAACTTGTCAACCAAATGCTCATATGGTTATTTAGAGTGATGGGTTTTAAATCTTCACTGAGATGTTAGGCTTTTTGTGATGACGTTACCTACAGTTCTGGTGATTAAAATAGACTTTTTCCTAATAAAAGAAAATGCAACTTCTTTATTCCCTTCCACCCTATTTCTCCTTGCAGTATCAAAGAAAATCCTTCTGAATTCACTTTCCCCTTTCCACTTAACCTTTCATTACTCCCTTTGCTGTAGCCTAGAAACTCTTTTTTTTTCCCCTATCTCAGTTTCCTCCTTTCTCAAAACTTATTGAAGTCCAAACTTTATCACCTGGTGCTACTGAATCCATATCTGGATTTTTGAGAGCAGCCGTTACCAACCCATGAATCCCAAATTCTTTTGGGTTTTGCATTACATGGGTTTGTGTGGTGGGGTTGGTGCGTGAGTGAAAATGATTATCCCCCACTGGGTTTAACCCCTGCCCACACACACACACACACACCCTTCCAGTTTAAGCTGAACAAAGAAGGAAACTGTCACGCAAACGGAGGGAAATAGTTCATTTTTTCAAAAGGAAAAAAATCTCAGCTTTGTATCCTCATCTTCCCCAGCAGCTATGGCGAACCAGTTCTGTATTGATCACTGAAGAGCATTTACAGTGTCAGCTGGGGATTGTAATGGGAGGGGGGGGTAGGGGGTGGTTTGGAGTCAGAGAGACTGTTGAATTCCCTGAGCCGGAGACTTAGTCAGCCATTTGGGACACCCCGGTTATGGATGGTGTCTCTAAGTCTCGGATAAATAAAAAGCAGTGTGATTTGGATAGTATTACTGTAAGGTCAAAGGAGACAACAAGGGAGGGAATAAAAGAGATAAAGGCACACTCCCACCCCCAGGGAGACTACAAAGATTTAAGAAAAAGCATACCCATCAAGAGAAAGGCATGGAAAACCATCAGTAGGAAGAGGAAAACTCAGGAAACCGAAGAAGAAAATTACAGAGCAGTTGAGCACGTAACTACACCGAAGCACATCTGGAGGACAAAGGCCTATATCAGGTTCTCCAACCTTGGCAACTTTAAGACATGCGGACTTCAATTCCCAGAATTCCTTGGCCAACCATGCTGGCTGGGGAATTCTGGGAGTTGAAGTCTCTATGTTATAGATTTTTTTAAAAGAAAGAAATTAAAGGTAAAGGGATTGGAAAGACAGCTGATCTCCAGATCCAGGAAATACAGATAGAACAGAATAATTGTGTGTTGTTTCCGCCAACATGCCAACAGAGGGGAATAGAGAGTTTGAGGGCAATTTCCAAACCTGGATCCTTTCTCAGAAGAAGTAATCTACTGGGAGAAAGTTGGATTTTTTTAAAAACTCTGGTCAAGTTGCCTTAGTTTCTTGAGAAGGAGATTAGGTTTTTCAGTCCCCACTCAGGAAGCTGTGCACCGTATGTTAACGCTGCCTCTGCAGGGTGCGAAATATAGGCTTTACATGAGAAGCAAAACGTCTTAAAAGAAAATTCAGAAACTCCAGTTGCCTTTCACATCAAAGCACCTTTGGGGAAAAAAAAACACGACTTGGATGAATGAGAACCTGTCCATGGTTTGTCAAGGTGGTGATTTTAGGTTGAGCTGGACAACAAAGTCTCTCGGTTTACTGACCACATTAGGACTAAGGAGACGGTTGAGAAAGCCCAGTTATCAAGACCATGGCTGGACAGCTTTCTCCCATGGTTTAGGTGCACTTAAGTCTTCTGTCATCCAAACCAGGTGGCCTTGGAAGACACACACACACACACACATACTCAGCATCCTTTCCAACTCCCAACAGCCCCCAGAACCAGGCAAAGAGAAACCTCGCCCGTCCTCGTTGGACGACCCCAACCCGCCGGCCGTCGAGGGGCCTTTAAGTTCGCCTAACTCCCACCACCGTGAGGGGGGGGGACAAAGATTGGGAGCGCGATCTCGTGAGAGCGCATGCGGAGAAAGGGGCGCCTGCCTCGCTCTCCTCGCCAGAAGCAGCCAGGCAGCTTGCCGCAAATGGCTGGGGGAGGGCCGAGGAGGAGGAGGAGGAGGAGGAGGAGGAGGTGGGAGCGGCCGAAGTGAAGCCGCGAGGGGAGTTTGGCTGGCGGAGAGCCGCTTCGCCGCCGCCGCCGCCGCCAACAGCAGCGAGCGAAAAAGCGAGCGAAAACAAGACCCAAACAGCGCCCAGAAGGAGCCAGTCAGCCAGCCTGCTCCGGCGACCAATCGGGCCAACGACGCCGGGGCTGCGCCGCGCCACGGGCTGCTACGGCTGGTTCCTCCCCAGCGCCGTCGGGGCTGCGAGGCGGATGCCCGGCCGGTAAGCTTGCGTGCTGGGTGGGTGTGGCTGGCGAGCCCCGGAGCTCTGGAGAGGCGGGGCAGACCCGGAGCTCTGGCGGTACCCGGGTTTTGGCGTACGTGGGGATGCTGCCTATCTGAGTGGAAGGACTTTGGGGGTCCTTGCTCCAAAAGCCGGCGCGGGAAGCTTTGGGGCGGGGCAAAGGGGAAAAAAAAGAGGCGCTCGACCCTCGGAAGCCGTGTTGGCTCTCCCTGGGCGTCCAGCCTCGAGTTCAGCGCGGGCTGACCTGGAAGGAAGAGCGAGGAGGTGGAAACGAGCCCTGACTTGGAAACAAAAGCGGCGCCCTTCTGCTGGCTGCTTTGGCGAAGCGCCTTGGACTACAGTGCCCATCGCTCCCAGCTAATGGCTGGCTGGCTGAGGTGGTAACTGAGGCGCATTGGGGGAGCGCACCGCCGGGAGGGGGAGTAGAAGCGGCCCCCACCCCCTCCCCAGTTCCCGGCCGAGGGTTTGTCTTGCGATTTGGATGCTCTGGTTCTTCTTTCTTTCCTTCCGTCCTCTTTCTCCGCCTGGCTTCTCTCTCGCTTTTCTTCTTCCCTTCAGTCGTGATGAATGGTCTGGCCGGGGTCGGGAGAGCGGCGCGGCGATATGTTATGTCCTTCCAGACTTTTGTCAAAGCCAGACATGATTTGCGCATCTCGGGAGGCAGGGGTGTCTGCGTGCGTATTTGCGCACAGATCCGTAGCGCCGGATAACACCCAGGGGCGCACGCACCCCAGCCAGTCTCGCCGCGTGAACTATTCCAACTTCAGCTGAGCTGAAAATGAAAGGGTGGGGGCGGAAGAGAACTGTTTCCTGATTTGCTACCCTGTGGGGCTAGTTTGATACGTTTAAAAGAAAAGGAAAAACCTGCAGCCGGCCCTGTACCATTTCTCTGGCCCTCTCAGCTTGCAAATAGCAACCTCTTTGCTTCTGCTCCATTACTCTGAGTAGTAAACGCAGCTCCCATGTTTGCTTGCTCCGTGGCATAAATCTTCTGCGCTCTCTGCTTCCTTCCTCGCCATTCATTTAAAGAGGTTTTCACTTTCCAATTATTATCGCAGCTGGGGACCCGCTAGTTCTTGGTTGAGGGGCTGAAGAATTCTTCCAGCCCCTTCTCCTCTCCCCCCCCCACTTTTCCTTTTGCTACTTTCTTGGAGGGAGGGACCCCTTTCCCACATTTTTCTCTCCTTCTTGATCGTCTGAAAATGGGGGGGGGGGGAAGGGTCTTTCTTTCCTTGGGGTGCCCCCCAGCCAGAGAGAGAGAGAGAGAGAGAGAGAGAGGGAGATGGATTGATTCTTAATTCAGACAGGCTCGATCACGTGTCCGTTCAAACAGGGCGTGACTGATTGAAAACCCACGGACAAAATTCCCGTGCCGGTGACTTCATCTCTTCTCTACTTTGTCTGCGTCCAGGCTCAAAAAAAAACAAAAACAAAAACCCTCCTTTTGGAGGGGTTTTTATTTTTTAATTTGTGAAATGAAAACTGTGGCAAGTGGAAATGCCAACCAGCGTCCAGTGTTCCTGGCCGACATTCTCGCTGGACTTTCTATCTATTCATCCTGACCAGTAATATATTTGCACACCGATCTATCAAACAGTTAGGCAGTTTTGTAGGGAACTGCTTACGTTCGGGGAATCTACAGGGATGAAAGAACTCGGTGGCGCCTGGTATCCTGAGAGAGAGACGTTTTATGTACATCTTTAACTGTCCAGTTGGATTTGGGAGAGTCAAACCCCTCCTGGGGAGAATTTCCAGCAAATGATCTATTCGCTTTTTAAAAGAAAGGGATGAAAAGGGAACTGAGGCGGATAGAAAGCTTTCAAAATGAAAGCGAGGGGATAACGTGAGAATTAGAAGGCTCTCTGGCAAAACAATGTTTTATGCACTTTTGTTTATAGTTGTAGGAATTATTTGTTCCTTTCTCTCCCCCTCACATACAGCTTGGCTGGGGACACATAACCAGTTAATCCCTGGCTTGCTTGACAGGGATTAAAATAATTGGTTTGTTTTGTTTTCTATGCTTGAAAAAAAAAACTGCAAAATAAAGCAGTTTGGAAAACTTGCTTAACCTAATCGAGTGAACCACATTATCTAGGTTTATAGGACACATTAAACCTCAGACTGGACTGGTTTATCAATACATTGTTTGAATGTGGCCATTCTGTATTGGCAAAAGTGAGTATATTGCATAATGTAACTATGACACCTTACAACAGTAGGCGAATGCTGTCCCGAAATGTAGTTTGATTGATTTGAACTGAAGGACCTGTGGCTGAGTTAATATAAGGGGCTAACTTTAAGGCATTGGGTGTGCTGTGGTCCATAAACCATGGTTTACCACTCAGGATGAGATGTAAGCCAGGCCACCATGGTCTGGGCTAACCAAAATTAATATTTTTAAGGCAGAGGGTGAACCTTGGTTGTGATGCTCCCCTAAGGCTTTAAACAGGAATGCTAGTTAGAAAATCTGGACATTTGGACAGTTGTGATTCAAATTCTTTCTCCTTTTACAGTATCCTTTTTTATTTAAAAGCACAGACTTTGTATGATTTGCTAGTAATTTTCCCTTCCTCCTCCTCCTTGCTGTCAGTCTGGTTCACACATCCATCCTGTTTAAATGTTACACCAACATAGATCTTTTTCAAATGGATTTTGATTAGCGGAGAAAGTGGGGCATAAATATCTTTTGAGTGCACCCCTGACTAGCCCTTTGTGCTCCCTATGTGGTTTTTGTTTCCCAGAGTAAATACAAAATGGATTGTGTCTAGCTTCACTCCTGTTTGCTATTTCATTTTCAGACCAAATTTCAATCCACAGAGCAGTTTTTCCCAAATATTCCATGCCTTGTTGTTTTGGGTTATGCAGATACAGATTAACTGCGCTGGGGAAAAAAATTAGGAATTTGGAGGGAACAGAAATGCTACTTAATGGTTGTGATCAGATTTCTTTATAGTGTGTATTTCTTTTGAGGTATGTATTGCCAAGGCCCCTCAATGCTTCCCTTAAGGAAAAAAGATTAATAATCTTGCAATAAAAATTTACCTTGCTGCCGAGAGACCTGTTCAAAATAGCACTCTGAGGCTGTACTCTTGCATACTTTTTTTTATAAGGCAGTAAAATGGATCTCAGTGAGACCTCCAATATTATACTCCTTGTGGTTAGAATGGAACAGAGGTGTTTTCTCCTCATCCCCTAATTCTAAAACATAGAGTAGGGTATCATCAACCAAATCTTTTTTTTTTGAATCTCACCTAAGTAGAATGCTGTTTAGGAAAAAAAATTAGGGTGGACTATGTATGCCTGCTTTAGCTCCTGAACGAAAGCAGAATAAATAATCAGTTGGTTATGTGCCATCAAGTTGTTTTTGACTTCTAGTGACCAGATAGGTTTCCTCTATAAGGTTCTGCATTATAACTTGGCCTCCAAGGCTTCCAGTGGTGTCCCCATTGCCATTGTAACTATATCCATAGACCTGGCTGGTGGTCATTCTTTTCTTCTCTTTCCTTCCATCTTCCCCAGCAGTAGAGTCATCTCCAGAGAGAGAAGTCTTCATATAATGTAACCAAAGAGGGGATAATATGAGCTTGGTTGTTTGTGCTTTGAGTGAGAACTCTGGGTTGAGTTGTTCAATGATCCATTGGTTGGTTTTTGTGGTTGTCCATGGTATTCTCAAGAGTCTTCCTCAACACCAATTTTCAAGGCATCAATATTCTTCTTATCTTGCTTCTTCAAAGTCCATCTGTTGCTTCCATAGAGTGTCACAGGAAACACCACACCTTGCATGATTCTAATTTTTGTGGTTGATTGATTCAGGTGCATAAGATATTTGTAATATACAGGTTGAAAAAACAAACTGTATTTTTAATGTTCAATGGGCCACCTGGTATTCTCCAGAAGTGGTAGCTTCAGTACCAGTCCTCAAATTGGCTACAAATTTTGGGAATCAGCTGGCCTAATCTGGAGGCCAAGGTTGGAGAAGACTACAGCATTCTACCTTTATTGGAACAACTTAGTATTGTTGGATTCATGTGTCATACTAAAGTACTTTTCAAAAATTAAAATATGAACTGTTGAGCAAGCCATAGCAATATGATTCACATAGAAAGTGAACAAATATAATTTGCAAACTTTAGTAGCTGAGGTCAGTATGTTCAAAGCTAACCCTGAATCCAAACCAAATGAGTAGTGTAGTTTCCCATCCAAGAAGCTTTTTCAGCTCTGGCTGGCTAGTGAGGAAGCTGAAGAAGTTTCTTGGATGAGAAGCGAAACATCTTCAAGGAAAAGCCAGAAAGTCCAGTTGCCTCTTGAAAAAAAGCATATTTGGGGACGAGTAGTGTAGCTGTTAAGTTTGTTGGCCTGGAATTGATCAAAGAAGCCCCCAGCGTGATTCTGGATCCATTATCACCCCCCGCAAACTATTTTCGTAAGATTGTTGTTGTGAGGGTTCAGTTGGAAGATGGATTGCGACACAGCCACTTTGAGCTTCAAAAGTGAAGGGGACAATACTGATTAGAAAAGGAATAACCCAATAACCCCAAGCATTAACAATCATGGTGTGTTTTCACACAAGGTAATCTGAAACCAGTCCCAACATGGTCTCTTGCTTAGTGTGTATAATTTCAGCCTAATGTTTTGGAGCTTGTGATTGTCATCTCCAAGGGACGGAGTGGCTTGAATATCTCTCCATGCAATGCAATCCATTTGGATAGTAATGCTGTTTCTGTATCTGGTTTAATGTGTTTTTGGAAAAGAGCATCTGCCATTCACATACAGATAGCCCTCGACTTACCTCAGTTCATTTAGCAACTATTCAAAGTGTAGAATGGCACTCACCGGGAACAAATTCCTTGTGTGCCCAATCACACTTGGCCAATAAAGAATTCTATTCTATTCTATTCTATTCTATTCTATTCTATTCTGTTCTATTCTGTTCTATTCTGTTCTATTCTATTCTATTCTATTCCATTCCATTCTATTCCATTCTATTCTATTCTATTCTATTCTATATTCCATTCTATTCTATTCTATTTCTATTCTATTCTATTTCTATTCCATTCCATTCCATTCTAT
The DNA here is from genome assembly GCA_009733165.1 of Naja naja. NCBI lineage: Eukaryota > Metazoa > Chordata > Lepidosauria > Squamata > Elapidae > Naja > Naja naja. Next base: position 7,630,035 of record CM019163.1, read on the forward strand.
TCCATTCTATTCTATTTCTATTCTATTCTATATTCCTTCCATTCCATTCTATTCTATTCTATTCTATTCTATTCTATTCTATTCTATTCTATTCTTTCATTCTATTTTCTATTCCATTCCATTCTATTCTATTCTATTCTATTCTATTCTATTCTATTCCATTCCATTCCATTCTATTCCATTCTATTCTATATTCTATTCTATTCTACTCCATTCCATTCCATTCTATTCCATTCTATTCTATTCTATTCTATTCTATTCTATTCTATTCCATTCTATTCTATTCTTTCATTCTATTCTATTCTATTCCATTCTATATTCTATTCCATTCTATTCTATTCTATTCTATTCTATTCTATTCTATTCAAAAAGGTAACTTAGGCCCATTTTTCACACTTAACGACCATTGAAGCATCCCCATGGTCACGTGATCAAAATTCAGCCACTGGACAACTGACTCAAATTTATGACGGTGGCAGTGTCCCAGGGTCACGTGAACCCTTTTGCGACCGTCTGACAAGCGAGTCAATGGAGGCAGCCACATTCACTTAACAACCATGTTACTAACTTAGCAACTGCAGCGATTCACTTAACAACTGGCAAGGAAGGTTGTCAATTGGGGCAAAACTCACTTAGAGAAAATGTCTCGCGTTTGGAACAGAAATTTTGTGCCCAGTTGGGGTCATAAGCCAAGAACCGCCTGTACTGAATGTGTTCTTGGTTGCAGAAGAAAAACCCTGCGTTATTATTTTGTTGTTGTTGTTGTTATCTAGTAAGTGTGGAAGATTGGCGGGTACAAATTGCCAATCTAACAAAGGATTTGGTCATGGTACCAATCTGACTTTGTCAGAAGCTTCTGTCTCCTGCATGTTATCATTTACAAAATGATACACATGAAAGGACATTTGGTGGCGGAGATGCCGTTGTATTCCTCCCAGGATTTGAAACTCACTGAGGTCTGCAATTTATATGGCTAATTTTCATTTTTATTGGAATACAAGCAACTGGGTTTAAATAGTTTGTTCAGTGGAAGGAGAAGTCATCCTTCCTTGCTTGCTGTCATTGAGATATATTATGTGACACTGCCTAGCCTACAGTTCTGTTCTGTAATATGGTGGCTAAGAAGATGAGGAACTGGGGAAGGCTAACGTACGACATATTCTGTTGGTGGGGATGGGCAAAAGAAATATAAAATGCCGCAAAAATTAAATTATTTCTGTTATTGCTTTTGGATTGCTTCCAGGAGCTTCCATCCACCAGCTTTATCCTCATAATTATAATTGAGCCATGGTGGCACAGTGGTTAAGATGCAGTATTGCAAGCTAACTCTGCCCATAGCCTGGAGTTCGATCCTGACCGGCTCATGGTTGACTCAGCCTTCCATCCTTTCAGAGGTGGGTAAAATAGAGACCCAGATTGTTGGGGGCAAGAGGCTGACTCTATAAACCAACCAACCTTCCTTCCTTCCTTCCTTCCTTCCTTCCTTCCTTCCTTCCTTCCTTCCTTCCTTCCTTCCTTCTTTGTGGTTAGAATGCAGTATTGCAGGCTTATTCTGCCAATTGCCAGCAGTTCCATCCTGACCAGCTCAAGGTTGACTCAACCTTCCATCCTTTCCGAGGTCAGTAAAATGAGGACCCAGATTGTTGGGGGCAAGAGGCTGACTCTGTAAACCACTTAGAGAGGGCTGTAAAGCACTGTGAAGCGGCATATAAGTGTAAGTGCTATAATTATCCTGCAAGGCAGTTCTGGTTTATATGAGCTGGGTCTATGATAATGATGATGGTGTTATCCAATAATATTCAACTCTTGGCGATTCTATGGGCCATGGCTGTCCCTATCTTCTGATCTTGAACTACTTCACTGAATTTTTCTGTGTTCTGGCTGGTGTCAGCTTTGATGGTAATTGGCTCCACACGAATGATTAAATTAAAATGTGCTTGGCCGGTGTGCATCTAGACAGCTTGATTAGCCTCTAGATCATGGTGTGAATTGTCCACTGTGAGTTCTGAACCGTGGGTTGAACCTTAGCATAAGGTATAGACTCAAACATTACCCAATTATGTTTAAAGCAATCTGAGGCTTTTTATGATGTGCGATACCCAGCCTGATGTGGACTGGGAATCATTTTGTGAGTCTCAAAAGTAGAATAGGTGGTTGTCCTATGTTTTGGACCACAACTCCTACAACATGGTATAAATGGGAATGATTTCTTGAGACCCATGAGAATTAAACCGTGAATGTCTCTTTCACCACTTAAACATTTGTCCAGAATGCAGCTCTGCTTTCCCCCAAGTATATAAGGCATTCAGTCACCGCATATTCATTTTTGTGAATAGATTAATTTGTAAAAACTTGTGGTTTACACACATGTTCTCTCTCTTACCTTTAGATAATTAAGGCTGCAATTACTTGGAGTAAAATTACGTGAATTATTTCCTCCTGAAGGTGCATATTTGTTTATACAAAACCATCAGCATACATTGTACATAAAACCCAGGAAAAAAACCCACTGTTTGTCTTCACCTTACAGGCTAAAATTCAACACAAGAGCAAGACAACAAGGTGTTTCTTCCTTTTAGCATACATAAATTACATATATTTAAACTGAATTACAACAAGGTATGGGAACTAGGAGTTACAAAGCAGAGGCTTTGTAGAAAAGAGGAGTTTTAGGGGGTGGAAATGTCAGGGAATGAAGGATGTTGCTGCTTGATTGGTGCTCTTGAGCGGCAAGTCCATTTAGATGGAACTGTAAATGAGAAAGAAAGAAAGAAATCTTTTGTAAAAGTGGGAAACTTTGGATGAACTGAGGATTTACAGATGTAATGACATTTTGAAACAACTCAGATCTGATTTCTCAACAGTTTTCTTCTCTTGTGAAACATGCTTTAGTTCTTTTATATTTAGAAGACGTTTCCTCCCATATTTTTTGGGGGGTGGGGTAGAGTATTGAATGTGTGTACTGCTGTGATATGCTGCTGGATTAAAGATCTCACTCTCCTTTTGCGTCCTCCCTGGTTGCCCCATGTCATCATCTGAAAGCGTTCCCTCATTATGTCTGTCTTCGGAAATGAATAAAAATATTATTCATCGATGAAGAGAGTTCAGATGCAATGCACTTTCCTGACAGAACAATTAATTAATGGAACTGCTTACCTCCAGAAGTTGTGGGTGCTTCATCCATCACTGGAGGATTTCAAGAAGAGATTGGACTATCACTTGTCTTGAAATGGTCTAGGGCTGTGATGGCGAACCTACAGTACATGTGCCACAGGTGGCACGCGGAGCCATTTGTGCGGGCATGCTAGCCCCAGCCAAACTTACCTGCACTGCACATGCTTCCCAGCTAATTTTCAGCCTGTTTGAGGCCGTTTTTGCCATCACGGAGGCTCGAGGAAAGCCTCTGCAGCCTCGGGAGGCCGAAAAACAGGCCTTCTGGAAATACCAGAAGTGACAAAACGGGCCTGTTTTTCAGCCTCCAAAGGCTGCAGAGGTTTTGCCTCCAGGAGGGCAAAACCAGCATCAAATGGGCCGAATATCAGCTGGGAAGAACGGGGGTGTTAAGGGGGATGTTGCATGCGCATGTGTAGGGGGGTGGGGCGTGTGTGTGTGCTTTCAGCACACCACAACAAAAAGGTTCGCCATCACCGATCTAGGGTCTCCTGCTTGAGCAGGGGGGGTGGACTAGAACTCCTCCAAGGTCCCTTCTAACTCTGTTATTCTGCAATGGAAAACAGGACCTCCTTCCTTCTCCACTTATCCCTCCCAGCTGTGGAGCGTGCAACCCTCCCATCCCTTGAACATTTCACTGCAATTTGCTTTTCTTGGATGGTGTGGGGGAACAGCTCAAAGGCCATTGATTTTTGAGGAATGCAAATGGTTCCTAAAAATGCCAGAGGAAAAATTGAGGCTGTCAGTCTTTTGACTGGAAGCTCAGCTGCTAAAGAGGGACGTGTCTTCGCCCCCCCCATCCACACACACACACACACCAGTTGCAGTCTGGAAAGTGAAGTCCCCATCGTAAGTCATAAAGGTGAACTCCGCTACCTGCATTCATTTCCAGGCAGTTCAGGTGTGGAAGCTTTCTGCTGAACAAAGTGATAATGTTGTGCTGTGCTGAACGAGGACTCTTGGGCTGATTAAATCTAGTAAGAGCAGAGGCCATAGCGCATACAGAGGTAGGTTGGGATTAACTCGAATGAGAATGATGGCTGTTTTGTTTGACCTTGCAAAACAGAGCGAGGGGCTAATTTTCGAGGCATAATAGAAAAAAGGCACGATACTCTTGTGCTCTGGGGGCGCATAGCGAGATTTGATAAGTGACAAAACGCTTTCGGAAAACAAGCCATAGATTTCTGTTCATCTCAAACGTTGTTTATGGATTTAATTTCCAATGTAAGCACTTTAACCCTTCGTGTGTTGTTTTTTAAAAATACCTGGTGGGATTTTTATCCCTTCAGATAAATTGCATCGCAGTTTGTTCAACCTAATGTATGCAGGTTGAATTGTGGGACTGTGGGGTCCTGGGTACTCTTTGAACTTGGTGGTTTTCTTGCATATGAACGGTTTATGATTTAGAGACCTGCCAGTTTGAGAATATCAAAAGGCGAGTGTGTGTGTAGGCATTAAAAAAAATGGTGAGTGTATCATGGACATCGTGTGTGTGTGTGTGTGTGTGTGTGTGTGTCAGTGGTGGGATTCAATTTTTTTTTACTACCGGTTCTGTGGGTGTGGCTTAGTGGGCATGGCAGGGGAAGGATACTGTAAAATCTCCAGTCAGAGGTGGCATTTGCTGGTTCTCCAAACTACTCAAAATTTCCACTACTGGTTCTCCAGAGCTGGTCAGAACCTGCTGAATACCACCCCTGGTGTGTGTGTGTGTGTGTGTGTGTGTGTAAAACCCTGACCCACATATCATTTGTCTCACTTGTTCAATGACATCATAATATACATGACATGCTTTCCTTGATGGATGGATTCAACTTGTAACCCAGACATTTCTGGCCATTTTACACAAAGTTGGGAGGAAGTAAATGTGGGCAACTCATTTCTTATTTTTTGATATCAACTGTTTTGATGAATTTGCTGGATGGAAAGGCCAGATAGGAATCAAAGAATTTATGTTTGAAACTCACTGATTGAACATGAAGATATTAAACTGAATGGTGCTGTTTCTGGAAATCAGGTATTTTCTGAAGTATTTGTAACTCCAGTCCCCTTAATATTTTATTCCTTCCTTCCTTGTGAATTATCTCTCTCTCGGTCTCTATCTCTGGCTGTCTGTCTTCCTCTCAAAATTATCCATTCATCTTCATGCTGTTCAGCTTCCATCTCACTTCCATCAGTCCAATGATTGGATTTCAGGACCTTCTGAATCTATTTTTTAATATTAAATCCCATCTCTCCAACACATCACTTTGCAATCCAATCCATTCCTCCATCCAATAACCTTGCCTCTCCACTTCTCACAGCGACGTGGTTCAATTTTTTTTGGCTCCCCTACTTTATCAATCTCATCTTTGGTCATCCTTCCATTTCTTGCACAACATTAATTACAATTCATCCTTCTGTTTTTCCATGCAGCTAACCTACACGCACAATTATGCACTTATTAAGGACATGCTAACATGGGGTAGACTGCAGTTCAGGGCATGAATGAAAGGACTTTGGGCAAGGTAGATCTATAATCTCATCCATCTGTGTTGTTGGTCAGGCATAGCTATCATGGCTGGTTAGGAATGTTTGTCACTTACCTTGCAACAGGTTGAGCCAATACAAGTAGTCTTTGACTTACGACCATTGGTTTAACAATGGTTCAAAGTTACAAAGGCACTGAAAATAATGACTTACGACTGGTCCTCAAAGTTATCTCTGTTACATCACCCCTGTGGCCATGTGACCACAATTTAAGTGCTTGGCAACCATCTTACATTTATAATGGTTACAACATCTCTTGATCACAATTTGCAACCTTTCCAGATGTTTCCAAAACGCAAAGCCAATGAGGGAAGCCAGATTCACTTAACAACCATGGTAAGAATGGGTCTCATTAGGTGATGACCTGCTTCCTGACCACATGGCTTAGATACCAAAATTCCAGTCCCAATTGTGGTCCTAAGACAAGGATTAACTTTGTAATCTTCTATGAAGACATGCTTCCTTTTAACAAGGAGAAAAACCAATGCTTGACTATGTTCTGTGCATAGAGGTGTGACAGCATTGCCAAATTCAGCACAAAGAAGGGTTATGAACATTATGTTGTAAACATCTATAGGCTTGTGGATACCATGCATGGCATCTGCCAGCTTTTTGCTATATCTAACTTAAGTTCTAAAAAACAACATGGAAATGGATGGTCCTCCTTAGAGAAGGGGTCTCCAACCTTTTGGACCTCAGGGACCACCAAACTCATAATTTTAAATCCCACAGACCAGAGACCCTGGGAAAATCCCAAAAAAAGTCTGCAGGAAAATTCCCCATCCTGTTTTCCTACTGATCGATCATTCTTTATTTGGGATACCGTCTCCAGCTCAGTTCTCAGGAGTGGGGGGTGGAGAGAGAGACTTTTGGCTTCATGCAAGGAAAGCAGCAGAAGCAGCAGAAGTCTTTCTTTCTCTCCCCCAAATTCTTCCAGAAATGAGTCTTTGTGAGACTTGTCACACTGGCACAGCTTCTTGGAGCAGGAGGCCTTGCAGGGCCCCAAAGACTCATTTCTGGCAGAGTTTGGGGAGAGAAAGAAAGACTTTTGCTGCTTTCCTTGCGTGCAACCAAAAGTAGAAGAAGAAAGAAGCAGAAAGAAGCATGGCTTTGGGGGGTGCTTTGGGGGTGACATTTCTCTGTGGACCACCAAAAATTTTCGTGGACTACCAGTGGTCCCCAGCCCACTGGTTGGCGACCACTGCCTTAGAGCAATGTTTCTCCACCCCAGTCCCTTTGAGAAGTGTAGACTTCAATTCCCAGAATCCCCTAGCCAACCCTACTGCTTTCTGTTCTTTTCTGTCTCTTTTAACTGTTTCCCGTCTTCGTTTTTGTGACTTTTATCTTGGTGGTCACCCTAAGGATGCTACTCTAGCTAGTTGTGTGTTTAGATCTAAGCAAGCGGGAAGGCGCTCCAGGGAAATTAATCTTGTCTTCCACCCACAAACTCATGAGAAGATGAACATCTGGCAGTAATGGATGTGTGTAACCAGCTGGAAAGAATTCTGGTGGCCCCATCCAGCTCCTGCCAGGTATGGGAATAAACATAGTTATCTAGGCAGTTGGCATGGGAATCTCTCCATGTTTTCTGCCACGGTAATGGATTTTGCAAGGGACGCCTCATTTATAGAGACTGGTTTCACATACCTGGCTAAACTGTAATTTTTAACAGAGGCGACAGATTAGAATGTAGAATAACGGAGTTGGAAGGGACCTTGGAGGTCTTCTAGTCCAACCCACTGCCCAAGCCGGAGATCCATACCATTCTGGACAAATGGGTGGTCCAATCTCCTCTTTAAAAAGCCCCCAGTGATGGAACACTCACAACTTCTGAAGACAAGCGTTCCACTTCTTGTTCTCCCTATCAGGAATTTTCCACCTCCAGATTTAAGAAAAAACTCTTTTCTTTAGACACAGCGAGAAATTGTATCTAAATAAGAAAAGGAAAAGAAACTTCGTGGTCAGAGAGAAATATCTAAGTACGTTGGGAAAAATCTACTTTGTGAGATAAAATTCAAGGTCTCTCTAATCCGTGTGTGTGTGTGTGTGTGTGTGTGTGTTTGTTCCCGAAGTGGCACATTTGGAGAAGAGAATGAAAAGAGTTTGATTTCTTTTTTTCTGCTATTGACCTGAAATAGAACAAGAAAATGGCTTGCAAATGGATACTTCCATCATTGAAAGGAAAACAGAAGGAGAAAAAAAAATGCAGTGCATTTAAATCCCATAAACATTTTTATTTGTGAGAGAAACATTTTGCATTTGATGCTAGCAGTCAATTTGCTGTATATCCCCCCCTTTTCCCACTACACACACACACACACACACACACAGAGAGAGAGAGAGAGAGAGAGCTTGCTCGCCTCATCTTGTTATATGGTAACATAACTTGGTTCCATGTGTGTCCAGATTGGGATTTTTTAAATGTTGCTTGTGCTTAAAACTTGTTGAAATCAGACTCCAATTAGACTTTTGGATTTGCATGTGAAGAAGAAGGAATCTCTCTCTCTTTCGGTGAAGTGTTACATCACTTTGGATCGCCTTGCCTTGCTTTGAATTCTCTGCGGCATGTCGTTCAACAGATGTGCCTTTACTGGGAGCTTTGCGTAACATGTTCTCACTGTTTTTATGCACTGGCAGGCACTTCAGCACTGGAAGGCTCTGACTGTCAGATGAATGTTCTCGGTTGCCTTGCCGGATGTGCAAAACACTTCCAAAACAGCCTATAATTGCCTGATCTGTGGAGGATGCAGAAGCCAAAATCTGTCCCTCAGACTTTAAAAAAAAATCATTTTGAATGCATGAAAATATCAATAGCACTTAGACTTACATACCGCTTTACAGTGCCTTTACAGCTCTCTCTAAGTGGTTTACAGAATCAGCCTCTTGCCCCCAACAATCTGGCTCCTCATTTTACCCACCTCGGAAGGATGGAAGGCCGAGTCAACCTTGAGCCTGGTGGGATTCGAACTGTCAAATTTCAGGCAGCCGGCAGGCAGCAGAAGTAGCCTGCAGTACTGCACTCTAACCACTGCGCCACCACGGCCCAAAATATTAGTGGCCATGTTTTCTCTAACAGACAGAGCCATCAATACCAGAAAAACTTAAATTAGCTGACCACAGTTGATTCACAAGTTGGCCATGTTCTGATAGACAGCAGCTGCCTCTCCCTCCTTCTGGAATCTACTTTTTGAGGGATCTATTGTTTTTTCACCCATTCTTTGCATTTAAGGGCTTCCTTCTTCCCCTTACTGTTTGAATAGCACACATGGTTCTGTTTTGTTTTGTCCTGCTTTCTTTGGCAGTTTGTATTGGACGTTCTGATGTTGGATTGCAAACTAGGTCATGTTCTGCAATAATGGGAAGTACAAGTATATTTCACCTTTTGGGGAAAAACAGACAAGCCATCACTGGGCCTTGTGCCTGTTTTACCTTGTAGTGAATAAACCTACCTGAAATAGGTTGGAAAGGGCTGGTGGAAGCCGTTCTTCTCTCCTTCCCAATTTAAAAGGAACCTTAAGACAAAGATGACTAGGGGACTGGAGGATAAAACACGTGAAGAACGGTGGCTGGAATTGGGTATGTCTAGTTTGATGAAAAGAAGGACCAGGGGAGACATGATAGCAGTGTTCCAATATCTCAGGGGCTGCCACAAAGAAGAGGGAGTCAAGCTATTCTCCACAGCACCTGAAGGCAGGACAAGAAGCAATGGGTGGAAACTAATCAAGGAGAGAAGCAACTTAGAACTAAGGAGAAATTTCTGGATGGTCAGAACAATTAACCAGTGGAACAACTTGCCTCCAGAAATAGTGAATTCTCCAACACTGGAACTTTTTAAGAAGAGATTGGACAACCATTTGTCTGAAATGGTGTAGTTTCCTGCCTGAGCAGGGGGTTGGACTAGAAGACCTCAAAGGTCCCTTCCAACTCTTCCCTTCCCTTCCCTTCCCTTCCCTTCCCTTCCCTTCCCTTCTCTTCTCTTCTCTTCTAAAGTTGTCATTTTGGTTGATGTAAACAGATGTAGGCAACTGGCCAAGCACTATCTACTTTGCAAAATCTCAAACAGAAGGTTCTTTTCCCCATCACTTATTATCTGATTTCCTTTTTATTTATTTATTTCCCATCTTTATTTGTTGTGCAAATAACACAAGGGGTCAAACATATCCAACACACCTGCCTACGTCAGAGGTTGAACCCGTTGGCATATTTTTTGGGCATGTACTGGGATAATACTATTCTTCTCTTCTTGCGTTAAATATTATTTTAGCTCTGCATGTCCTCCTCTCTGATTTAAATGCATGAATGCAAATGATATCTCCAGATAACCATGTCTCTAATGAGATTTGTGTGTGTGTGTGTGTGTGGGTGTGGGAAGTGAGAGGGAGGGCGGTACTCCAATCTCCACTACTTACTTTCAAAATATGTTGCAGATAATATCACAAACTTCTGCAATACCCCAAAGCAATTGCTAATTTTAAACACGGGCTGTGTTTATTTCTCTCTGTGTATTTTAATATATTCTGTTACCATTCTCGGTTACTTACGACTTTGGAGGCTTGCCAGATTTCTGTATAAACTTATGCGGTATGTTCAGGGTTGGAAGAAAACACCATTTGGCCCTCATCAGATGGTGGTGGAGATGGTTTGTTGGATGGGGGTAGAGGAAGGGGACAAAGGCAGAAGAAATATTCAGATGTTCTACAAGAAGTTAATGCCAAAATAACTTCTCCTTCACCTCAACCAGAAAGTGGTTTCTTTTTCCTGATTTCTTACCAGGAGGTGTCACTACAGATCAGCCGGAGCTCAAGAGACAGAATAGCTAATAAGCTCATTAACATGATCCTCTTTCATTCACTGTTTTTTTTCTCCCACCCAGATGGTCAGTATATGCTGCTTCCTAAGAACATTTCTCAACAATGGCAGTTACCTGCAGGTCATTTTAATGAGTTTAGGCCAGGGATGGAGAATTTCCAGATGCTGATGCTGGTTTACACACCCCTCATTGTTGGCTAGCATTGATGGATGGGAATTGATGCTGAATTAGATTAGATTCCCCATCTGAGAAGGGCTAGGTTCATGCATAGTGCTACATTTTCTTAATTGGTCCATAATTAATTAGGAGTGTACCTTGTGTTAAGTCAAAACCACTAAGGTTTAATGTAACATGTGATTCTGGTTAGTGAGATCTGTGTCAGCTGCAAAAGATCAGGTCTACATGCAAAGGTCTGACTAAATTGATTTATTGCTAGTCATGTTTATGTCCAGGAATCTTCTCAACTCACAATTAGCACCTCCTTGGGGTTAGATAAGGGTCAGTGGAATTTAAGAGGGGTTGGACTGAATTCACTTATGGCTGTGTATGGATTCTAGGCTGATACCTCTTTTAACTTTGGGCCTTGGTGGTGCAGGCTGCTAAATGCCTAGCACTTAAGTTCCAGCTGCCTGCAATTATTGTAGGCTCAAATCCCACCAGGCCCAAGGTTGACTCAGCCTTCCATCCTCGGGGTAGGTAAATTGAGGACCCAAGATTGTTGGGGGCAATAAGCTGACTTTGTAAAAATGCTGCCTAGTAATAAGCAGGCATATACAATGGAATGAAGGCTATTGCTGAGCACATTGGGTTGTATCCCAAAAATTGTAAGCCGCCCTGAGTCTTTGGAGAAGGGCGGCATATAAATCTAATTTTAAAAAAAACTTTGCCCCCAGGTTCTGGTTAGTGGGCTTGAGAGCTGTATGAGCCTGGTGTGATTGTATGTGTGTGTCTGTGTATTCTCTATCTAAATAGAAGCATCTTTACCCTTTGACTGCATGAAAGTCAAACCTTCACCAGAACCTGCCCAATGTACAGTATGAACTCAATCCTAGGAAAATGGGGTTTGCACATTTTAGGTTTTAGGGAGCCTAACATTCCTATGAATTCTCTACTTAAATCTGCAAAGACCCTGCATTTAAATAAGAAATAGTTTTCTACTGACATATTTTTTTTTAAATTACATTTATATGCCGCCCTTCTCCAAAGACTCAGGGTGGCTTACAATTTTTGGAGCACAACCCAATGCGCTCAGCAATAGCCTTCATTCCATTGTATATGCCTGCTTATTACTAAGTGGCATTTTTACAAAGTCAGCTTATTGCCCCCAACAATCTTGGGTCCTCAATTTACCTACCCTGAGAGGATGGAAGGCTGAGTCAACCTTGAGCCTGGTGGGATTCGAGCCTGCACTAATTGTAGACAGCTGGATCTTAAGAGCAGGCATTTAACAGCCTGAGCCACCAAGGATATTTTTCTTCCTTTTCTCCAATTTTGGACATCTTGCCTTCCTAGGATTTACAACAGGTTGAGAGAAGGAAGGTTTTCCATTTCCATCCCTGGTGACAGCAAAACTACTACTAATTTTTGCCTAATTTCCTTGCTGTCAAAGATAGGAGTCATGAAATATGAAGGCTAGTTTCTCTGCCAAAAATCAGCAAAAAATAACATACAAAAGGCAGACATTTTATATAGCTTTATAATGTCTAGTAGACATTGTTTGTTTTTAATAAAATTACAAACATCTAATAAAAGTAGTGTGAAACTAGAATGATTTTACTTTATATTTTTGCTTTTGATATATAAGATAGTATAAGGCTCTATTCTGGTACTGCTTTTGTCTCATTTATTTTAAAATTTAAATATCCAGTATCCTATATATTAGAATGATTGGATCTAAGTATTCAATAAATTTGTCTACTTTTTAAAAAAAATCAACATTGATATTGCATCTATAATGCACTGGGAATTTTTTATATAATTTCAGCAAATCTTATTTCAGTTAAGTCAATATTGTATAGAAATTCATTTCACAAGGTAGGATCATCAGGGATTATAACTATTATAGAACTAATTTTATGGATAGAAGCTTCGTATCTTTGTGTACCTTTGAGCCCAGAAATAATAAAATATATTAAAACTGCAAAGATTTCTTGTAACACCTTTATACTTGTGGATAGATTGCACGGAATATCAGGCTAATAGCTTGTTGTAACTATAAACAAAGTGTTTCAGGATGTGTAAATAAGAGTGAGGTCATGGTTAAGATTTTGTATTCTAAGCCACAAAAGCAGATTGGATAGTTAGTTAGGAGTAAGATGCTCAACCTTCCTTATAGGAACATTCTTGTGCGTAGAATTTTAGGAGGAAGTGTATGCTGTTATGTTTGCATGAAGAGGCAGACACGGAGTGCTTCAGCTCTTAAGTTTATTGTGACTTTCAGCTCAGAACGGACCCGATTTGACTGGGCTGCAGCTGCTACTTATAGCCAGCAGCCGCAGTTGACAGCCAATCAGAGTGCAGGGTTTTCCCGCACTTTTTAAACCAATCATTTCTAACATTTTACAAGAACAGTTCAAACTAAACCAATGACTTCAAACCTGCATACATAACATATGCCACCTTGAACCCCTGGAAAAAGGATGGGACATAAAACTAATATCAACAAGGCAGTTGTCTGTCGAATTGATTATTGCTGGATTCAGCAAATAATGTTAACAGAATTTTGCCCTTTGTCCAATATTTATTTATTTGTGGAATTTACACCTATAATGTTTAATGATGGCTAACAACCTAGATCATTGGAGATTATGTTAGACTCTGAAGCAACATTGTGAAATAAGGCATGAACCATGGGATCACCAATGAGGCCTGAAGAACAAGTCAGGATTTAAGCATAGGAACCAGAATAGAATAGTCAGAAGTCTTAAAAGAAGGACGAGGGAAAATAGATGCAATTATATTCTGTGGAGAATCATCACAGAACTGTGAGGAATTAATGCACACAGATGCGCTCTGAAGTTCATCTATGTCAAATCAATCTCTTTTTTTAAAAAAAAGTCTGGTTCTCTTTTAAATAATAGAAGAGTGAGTCAGACAAACCTATCAGGTTATGAGACATTACTTAATACAGCCTGTTTCCCTCCCCCGAGCCTGACATATTTTTAATGAGACTCTACTGCAATTGCTTCAGTAGGATCAATTCTCATAACCAATGATCCCTGAGAACATATGGAGTTGTTGGCAAAATTTTCTGATGGAGCCTGAGTGAAGTTGCTGTTTATATGAAAGGCTGCCTCTGTTTCTTAGCTTACTAGATTCATACCCTGTATTTCAAGGAGTTGTACATAACTCTTCCTCCTCCCTAATGCCAGCCCAACACATAAATCATTACTCATGGTTGTCATGGTTGATGTGACACCACCTTTGTTTTTCAGTACTCTGTGCCTGCTGAGTAATATGAAGGAAAGGAGTCTCATAGTTATATAGTAATAGAATAACAGAGTTGAAAGGGAGTTTGGAGATTTTCTAGTCCAGGGTTTGCCAATCTTTTGGACCTCAGGCACCACTAATCTCATAATTTTAAATCCCGCGGACCAGAGACCCTGGGAAAATCCCAAAAAAAGTCTGCAGGAAAATTCCCCATCCCATTTTCCTACTGATGGATCATTCTTTACCATCTCCAGCTCTGTTCTCAGTGGAGAGAGAGAGAGAGACTTTTGGCTTCATGCAAGGAAAGCAGCAGAAGCAGCAGAAGTCTTTCTTTCTCTCCCCCAAACTCCACCAGAAATGCCTTGTGTTCCTGCACAGCCTGGATTAATTGCTTTGGGTGGGTCTTTAGGGATGACATTTCTCTGTGGACCACCAAAATTTTCTCACGGACCACCAGTGGTCCCCAGCCCACTGGTTGGCGACTACTGTTCTAGTCCAAGTTCATGCCCAAGCAGGTGACCCTATATCATTCCAGACAAATGGCTGTCCAATCTCTTCTTGAAAACTTCCAGTGATGGAGCATCTGCAAATTTTGAAGCCAAGCCGTTCCACTGATTAATTGTTCCAACTGTCAATATGAGTGTATGGACCCTTCCATATGCCAGTGTTATACAGGAAATGGTGAGGTCCTCCCCTCTTGACATATGCAAGCAGAGCCTTGATGAACCTCTTTCTGAGATACTTTGGTTTGAACTGGAGCAGAAGGTTGAACTCCCAAAAGAACGAAATGTCCTCTTCCAACTCTGACTTTGTGGAGTGCCGCCATCTAAAATCAAAACATAAATTCACTGGAGGGATGAGCTAGATTTGACTGACATTCATATATCCTTTGTATATTCTTCCAGGTTCCATCCAGGATTGTATGTTAGTGTTGCTGGATGATGGTGACAATTGACAATGATTACAGTTGTGCATGTTGGCAAGGCTTTGTCTACCCATCCTGTGTACACCAAGAAGTCTACCCATCTTCTCTTACTTGATATTCAGTTCATAGAAAACCAACTCAGTTAATGATTCCATACAATGCTGCGTGTTTGCACATTAAGCAGCAAATCTTTGCTTTCGAACAATATGCTGCGTGTTTCTTTTTAAACAGAATATATCACACAGGAAATCTTAAAGGGAAGAATTGGTGTGGGTGAGTGGTGCCCATTAATATAAATCTGTCTTGTTCTGCTTGGTGTGGGCTAGCTTGTATTGAAAGAAATTCAGGACAGCTTTTTAAATGCTTTCTGTTTTAGACCAAGGAAGATGTTTGCCTGACTCTGTGTATATGGGAGGCAGAGGCAATCTGACTGACAGCCTCACCAATCTGGCATGTTTTATAGAAATTCATTCTGACCTTGGTTTCCTTATGGATCTTCAACAGCCAGATTACATATTCTTTCTAAGTCAATGAAACATTGGAAGGATGTTTATGTAAACAGGCCCAGGATTTTGCCCTTCATCAAGATAACACTAACAAATTGAACAGGTAGGCATTACTATTATAATTTCAGATGTTTCCCTACAGTGCTTTCTGGTTTGTCTCTGTTCCATCATTACCTTAAAAAAACATGGGGTAATTATGATTTATGATTAATAAATTAATAAAATAATAATAATTATGAGGGATGTGGTGGCTCAGTGGCTAAGACGCTGAGCTTGTCGATCAGAAAGGTTGGCAGTTCGGCAGTTCAAATCCCTAGCGCTGCGTAATGAAGTGAGCTCCCGTTACTTGTCCCAGCTTCTGCCAACCTAGCAGTTTGAAAGCATGTAAAAAATGCAAGTAGGAAAATAGGGACCCCTTTGGTGGGAAGGGAACAGCGTTCTGTGCGCCTTTGGCGTTTAGTCATGCCAGCTACATGACCACTGAGACGTCTCCAGACAGCGCTGGCTCTTCGGCTTTGTAACAGAGATGAGCACCACCCCCTAGAGCCAGAAACAACTAGCACGTATGTGCAAGGGGGGCCTTTACTTTTGCCTTTAGAGCTAGCAATATTTTAAAAGAGCCTCAGTGGAGGCCTCTTCCATTCTTTCCTTCACTGGGGAAGAAAAGCCTTTAAATTTCCAGACAATAAACCACTTGCCTCCTCCCCACCTCGCCTACCGATTAGTTATTTTACTTTTGGATAAAAAGTACAGTAATTCCCCCTAAGAGGATTATAGTGCTGAAGTTAATTCTCTTTCTGCATTGTGTCCGAGGCTGATCCGCAGCTTCCAAGAGTAGCTTTTGAAAGCTGTTTAGGTGCTGCCAAATGTATATAAGTTTGTACACGTTAAATAAGGGCTGTCTTGGATGTAATAGCTAACCACTGGTGCACAACATCTGGCTATTATTGTATTATTTCACTCCGTGTACATCTTTAAATAGCGAGGCACAATATATAGTCTCTTTCAGGTGGATTAAGAGCTACTGGGGGCATATTATTGTTAATGTGGGCTGAACAGCTCAAACCAAAAGGAAGATTATCTGCCCTCAGAGACATTGTCTGGCATGCCTTATTGCTGTTAAGAGAGATAATTGTTTTTTCTTTCTTTCTTAAAAACCTCAAGCAGCCATTTCTTCTGTGTTGATGGTAGGCTTTGGCAAAAAAATGTGGCAATTAAAAGTCAATACTAAAAGTAGCAGCTCTCCATTTTGCTACAAGCATGAAAACTGAACCAAGGTTTTTCCTGGAAGCAGGAATGGAGAACAGATTTGCAAATGTCCCGAGGCCCACTTTTTTCAAAAATGGAGATTTTTTCAGTTGTCAACATGATAAAAAAAAAGATGGTAGGTTGATTGGAAAGCTTTTGTTATTATTTCCCCTTTTATGTAGCCCAAATTTTTTCTCTCTGTGTTGGTCTTTCTAGTAGTAGTAGTAGTAGTAGTAGTAGTAGTAGTAATCCCCTAAGGAATGCACACTTTTGATTGCACAAGAATAAATACAGTTTTAGAAAAAGAGTAAGATGTGTTACCTTTAATGTCAGAGGATTGGGATAGGTAAATTGTACCCAGGGACGTCACAAACTGTCTTTTATCAGCCTGGACCATTTTGATGTAATCCACTTTATTATGCTCAACAGTTTAGCAATTCTTATTGTATCATTCTGTTAGGAAGCGTATTATAGATGTCCTTGAAGCTAATAGTGGATGGAGTAAGAGGTCAAAGTAGGAGGCACTTCTCTTTAAAAATTCTTTCTGGACCTGTTTCTTCTGTTGGAAAGACATTATATATAGGTTTGGCGGGTGTGATTTCCCAGGAGGGAGAGGCAATTCGGCTCCTGATATCATGTGTGAGAGAATGAAGATGAAGGTAGCTCCTCCTTAATAATTCCCAGAATATATCATAGATGTAGATAGGAGAATCTTCAATCTGGCAAGAGTCTGTCTATAGGTGTGAAATGATAAAGAAAGCTGGGAAGAATTGCCACATGTCGAATACCGATCACCCTGCGTGTGCGCACAGACCGGGACTCCTCAGGGTGCAATCCATGAGACAGTGTCGGTTGGCGGTGCCCCGGGGAAGGGCCTCTCTTTTGCAGCTCCCGCCTTGTGGAACCAACTACTTCTGGAGCTCCGTTTGGCTCCTGATCTCTACTCTTTCCGCTGCAATTTGAAAACCTGGCTGTTTGAACAGGCCGGGCTGGACTGACTTCTTGGGGGGAGTTAAATTAGTTTTAAATTTTAAATTAGTTTTAGTTATTGGGCTTGTTTAAGTTTAATTCTTTTAAATATATTTATTGTTGTATTTTAGTTGTGAGCCGCCCCGAGTCCTTTCGGAGAGGGGGCAGCATACAAGTCCAATTATAAATTATAAATAAATAAATAAATTCTTGATCTTGGGCCTGATACATGGTCCTTGAGGTATTCTGGGAGTTGAAGTTCACACACGGTGGCTGATGAATTCTGGGAGCTGAAGTCCATACATGGTGTGATGGAATGCAGTGAGGAGGTGGAGGAGAGGGTGCATTCCAGAGGAGTAAGCGGTTACTCAGTACAGATACTTTATGTGAGAGAAAGAGGGTGAAGAAGGAGCCTCCCTATTGGTTCCCAGAATATGTCATCAATGAGGTAGCAGAGTCTTCAGTCTGGCAAGATTTTGTCTATAGGTGCAAAACAATAAAGAACTCAACTTGGAAGAATTGCCACGTGTCCTTAGTTTTGGACCTGACTTCAGGGTTGTGTTGTAAAAAGTGAAAAGAATGGGATCAAATCTACTGTGCAGAGATGTTGTCAGAAATTCTTGTGTTGCCTGCTAATTTATAATTTATGGGGCAGATATTAAAGCAGGAAGGTCACTAAAGGAGGAGATAGGACTGAAGTAAACAAGATCATGTTTCTTAAAATTTAATTAATCCTCATTAATTAAAGCACGAGGGATCCTTCAGTAATCTGCCCTGGTGAGTGGGATGGTCTGTGGAATTCATTTCACAGAAGGATTGATTTCATTGGGAAGGTTTACAGCCCTTCAGCCTCTTTTTCCCCCTCTACTCTGAAGTTGCTCAGTTTAGACACTAGCAAAGGAAGGGTTAGATGTTAATAAGGATTAAATGTCTGGCAGGCACTGGGCACTGGTTGCAGCAACAGAGGGAAATAATTATCTGATTGGGGTTAGAACTGGAAGTTTGTTATCTCAGTTTCTAAGAGTAAATTGGAAGATGCAGCTTGGCTAAGGAGCCTCTCTTCTAGGTGTTAATTGAAAAATGCAGGTCAGTCACAGGACTAGGAGAGGTTAGCAAAGCAAGATTGACTTGGAAAATAGGCCTGACCTAGCTAGGAGCAGCAGAGGAAAAAGAATACATTAAAATACCTAAAATGCATCGTGTGTGTGTGTGTGTGTGTGTGTGTGTGTGTGTTCTTTGAGAGCCAGCATCAAATTTCATTTTTTTAAATGTGTTCCATGTATCTTATCCAGGAAAGAAACAATAGGGGAGAAGTTACAGGATTCATTTATTTCCTGCCTTTATTATATTTTATAAATAACTCGAGCAACAAACACACACAATACTCCTTCCCCCTCCTGTTTTCCTCATGACAACAATCCTAGGAGGTGAATTGGACTGGCCCACTCAGCTGGCTTTCATGCTTAAGGCGGAACTAGAACTCACCATCTCCTGGCTTCTAGCCTGATTATGTGACCTGTGGTAGAGCATACGCAGCCTGCTCTATATTTTCCAAGGTATTTATTCATGCATACATATACAGGAAGCACAAGCAGAAAGCATAAGCACACACCGAGTAGGGCACATTACTTATGCAGAAGAAAATTATGGGTGCCTCCGATGGCCACTGCCAGTAAAAGAGTTGGAAGATTTCCAGCAACTGTGCTTTATGAAATGCTAAAACAATTTGCGGAGACAAAAGCGGGAAGAACATTGAACTAGGTAGGTGTGCACATAATACCGAGGCAGTGAAACAGATGTGTGGGCTACGGAATCCATAATGGTGCTTGAAAAAGTGTAAAATTCTCTTTCCTTGAATTCATCCGGCAACATTGCACATTTGTCAAAGATAAAAGGAACTGCCCTTTCCAGATGGCTCTTCTGTTTTAGACAAATTTGTAAGAGAGCTATTGATAGATCTCACTGTAACAAGGTGAAAAGAACCACTTTGAAGTTGACCATGCTTCAAGGATTCCTTCTTGGCTTGATCCATGATTCTATTAAGAGGGCTTTCTCCTTCTTTGATCACCGTTCTCTTTTTTTGTGAAAGTGTTAGTAATCGTTGTTGTTGTTTTCCTCTCAACCAAAAAAAAAAATAACCCAATGAAGCTGAACATAAGGATGGTTGTTGGTGCTCTCTGAGTTTAGGTAATGAAACATCTGCAAGAAAACAACCAAGCTCAGAGAGCACCAGAGGCCCTACAATTCAACCCTGAGCTACAAGCATTCTTCTTGATTGATACCCACGTTTCCCCAAAAATAAGACCAGGTCTTATATTAATTTTTGCTCCAAAAGATACATTAGGGCTTATTTTCTGGTTAGGTCTTATTTTCAGGGAAATATGGTACTAAATGCATCTGTCTGTCTGATGATCTTAACTGAGGCTTATTTTGGGGGGTAGGGCTTATATTATGAGCATCCTGAAAAATTATGCTAGGGCTTATTTTCCGCTTGGGTCTTATTTTGGGGGAAACGCGGTAAGTATGCTCAGAAGTTCTTACGAATGCAAGTCAAAGGATGGGTGACAACCTATCCAACTATATATGGTTTTGTAACTTTCTCTGAAATTCTTTACATCTGTACATAAAGGAAAACGACAGTAAAGGTTATTTTAATCTCAATCTAAAGGTGAGAACCAGCATCTTGAATTAATCCTGAAACCAAACTGGCAACCAACACAGCTCCCAGAGCAGAGGTGTAACATGTGTCATTCCAGGGGCATATTTAATCACCCACATCCTCATCACGTCATCCTGCATTACCTGACGCTTCCAGATATTCAAGAGCTGCCCCATATAGAGTACATTACAGTAGTCTACCTGGGAGGTGACCAAGAAATAAGTGACTATGAGCAGATCCTCCTTTTTCAGGAACTCCAAAGATGTGATATGAATGCTTTTTTAAAAACATAATATTAAAATTATACAAACTGTCCGGGTAGAGACAGCCTAGTAGAGAGAGTCTTTTGTTTGATCAATGCAAAGCTTTCTCAGATTTAACAGAATCAAAATGGATTTTCTACTCAGATTCGACTTCCTTGAATAGGGAAATGTGTTGGATGTTAATTAACCTAGCTGGGAAGATTCAGCTGCAGACTAATTATAGCATAAGAAAATATCGTGCATTTTGTTCTCACTTGTATAACATCACAAAATGTCACTAGTTGCTTTATATACACATATAATTTTGACTTGGGTGCATAAGGTGTGCTTAACATTTGTTTCTTCCATTTTAAAATATTGACTGAAGATGGTTTGTCGTCTGCAAAATGGAAGCAATTTGAACCCCAGAGAGGCAGTAAAAATGGAAGAAGTTAAGTTTTCTCCGTTTTGGACAGTTGCAAGTTCGAGACAAAAAAATAGAATATCATCTGTGAAAAGTCTGCCCTACTTCAATGCCGTTTTTTTTCCCCCACAAAAATTTCAAAATAATGAACCTAAGTTAAGTATGGTGTGACATCACTATACTGCAATGTGTCTGATATTTTGAAAAAATCATTTACTTTCTCATAGAAACAACTTGTGGACAAGTTTGGGAGATTCAGCTTACAGGTAGTTCTCAACTTACAACCATTCATTTAGTTTCTGTTCAAAGTTGCAACAGCATTTTAAAATGTGACTTATGACTGGTCCTTGCTTTTGATGGTTGTCACAACACTCTATGGCCATGTGATCAAAATTTGGGAGCTTGGCAATGAGTATGTGTTTATGATGGTAGTTCATGTGATCGTCATTTGTAACCTTTCCAATTTTGCAATTTTGCTTAGCAATGAAAATTCTGACCCCGATTGTGGTTATGACTATCTGTATTTGATTTTAAAGTGGTGACATGAAGGTTTGGGTTTTGACTGGAGCAGAAGCCCAAAGGAAGAGTTTCTTGGATCTAACGTTCTCCAAATATTTGAGATTTCAGTGTTCTTTAACTCCGGACAGCATGGTTAGGGGAGAGGAATCTGGCTTCCCCATGGACTTTGCTTGTCAGCAGGTTGCAAAAGAGAATCACATGACCCCGGGACACTGCATTGGTCATAAATATAAGTCAATGGCCAAGTATCTGAATTTTGGTCATGTGACCCTGGGACGCTGCAAGGACCATGTGAAAAACCATCATCTGTTTTCAGTGCCGTTGCCACTTCAGTCACTAAACAAATGCTTGTAAGTCAAGGGCTACCTGTACTTCTTTTAAGATCTAAAGGTAACATCTTTACACGTGGTGGAGTGGTTTTGCTTGTTTTGTGTTCTGTGCAACTGATTTCACAAAGATTCAGGCTTGTTTTACCCCACATACAGGGGTGGGCTTCAAAAATTTTAGCAGCAGGTTCTCTGCCCGGTTGATGGGTGGGTGCGGCTATGGTGGACAACTCAGAAAGCTCAAACTCCCCAAAGAGCTGCTGATCCAGTTCTACAGAGGAATTAATGAGTCTGCTATCTGCACCTCTATAACTGTCTGGTTTGGTTCTGCAGCCCAACAGGACAGACACAGACTTCAGAGGATAATTAGGACTGGAGAAAAAACCATGGCTATCAACCTGCCTTCAGTCAAGGAGCTGTATACTGCACAAGTCAAAAAGAGAGCTGTGAAAATATTTACAGACCCTTCACATCCTGGATGTAAACTGTTTCAACTCCTAACCTCAAAACGATGCTATAGAGCACTGCACACCAGAACAAAAGACACAAGGACAGTTTTTCTTCAAAAGCCATCACTCTGCTAAACAAATAATTCCCTCAACACTGTCCAACTATTTACAAAGTCTGCACTACTATTAATCTTCTCATCATTCCTATCACCCATCTCCTCCCACTTGTGACTGTATGACTATAACTTTGTTGCTTGTGTCTTTACCATTTATATTGACTGTTTCCTAGTATGATTTAATTGCTTATTTGTACCCTATGACTATCATTAAGTGTTGTACCTTACAATTCTTGACTCTTGACGAATGTATCTTTTCTTTTATGTATACTGAGAGTATTTGCACCAAGACAAATTCCTTGTGTGTCCAGCCACACTTGGCCAATAAAGAATTCTATTCTATTCTATTCTAGTTGGCCTCCTGCACCAGGGTGGGGGGAAAGACATTTTTGCCCTCCCTGGGCTCCAGAGGTTTTTGTTGAGCCTCCAGGAGGGTGAAAATGGCCTCCCAGGCTCAGAGACTCTTTGGAAGCCAGAAACAGGCCCATTTCTGGCCCCTCTGAACTTCCAGGAGTCCCATTTTTTTGCCCTTTCTGGGTCTCTGTGCACACCCTGCACTTACCTGCATCCAAAACGGGACGCGTGGGGACACCTGGGAGGGGCGAGGTGGGGTGGGGCCAGCCAGGAGTGGGATTTGGGGGTTCTCCGAACTGCACAGAATCTTAGCTAGGGGCTCTCCCGAACCCCTGCGAACCCCCAGCAGCCCAGCCCTGCCCACATATTTGCAACTTGCTGCCAGCCTGAAGTTTCCTGATGGAGTAAAGATATTAGATACTGGGGCGGAGGGGAAACCAGAGAAAGATTGAAGCTCTAAAATATTATCAAAACATTTATCAAGCACTTTACATATTAGGTGCAAATTAATTCAGGTATTCCCCCCTTCTAATCACAGCTGCTTTCAGAAACCTTTTTGATAATGGAAGATAATTTTGCCGCAGCATTGTGTGGGAGAAAATAGTTATTTTAGTGAGCTTTGATTGAGCATCCATATTAATTCTCCGCACTTTGCTCTACTTAGTCAAACTGTTATTGAAATGAAATGAATACAACTTTATTATATGGCTTAAAAGGCTTTATAGAAGACTAATATCATTGTCACTTTGCAAGAAGGGAAAACAGAGATGGAACCTCATGATGATTTTATGTCCAAATAGGAGATAGATAGATAGATAGATAGATACACACACACACACACACACACACATATACATGCATATATTTTGGTGACAGAATGAAGTAAAGTGAGATAGAGAGTAGAAATAAATAACCCATGAGAATTCTGTAGCCAATGTTGCAGCGATGCCCCTGTTTATGTCTTGCTGACGCTACCAACCTGATCCAGGCAATTAAGCATAAAAAATAAAATTATGATGCCCATGAGCAATTAAGAGTGATGAAGAAGAACCCAAATCACTCCAAATATAAAACAAAAACCCTTCAGGTGTAACATCTTAACATTACATGCTATTTGTCCCCTTTTTGCCCTCTTTGATTGTTCCTTCAATGTTTTATTAAACATGTTTTTCTACATGGACCCATTGCATAATAGAGGAGCCCATAGTAAGCTGAGAAAAAAATTATCACTTAAGTACTAGGCAGGACAAGAAGCAATGGATGGAAAATAATCAAGGAGAGAAGCAACCTAGAACTAAGGAGAAATTGCCTGACTTTGAGAACAATTAATCAGTAGAATGGCTCACCTTCAGAAGTTTATGGCTGCTCTATCACTGGAGGCTTTTAAAAAGAGATTGGACAACCATTTGACTGATATGGTATAGGGCAGTGGTGGCTAACCTTTCTGGGCTCTTGTGCCAAAAACTGTGCATGCGCTTGCACGCTCGTACTCGTGCCAGCACCCAGAAGGCAATGCGCATCCCCCCCGCCCCCTACCCATGTGCGCGTAATCCCCACCCACCCACCCACTCCCGCCACCCCCTTACCTGCACTGTGCCTCACAGCTGATTTTTGGCTGGTTTGAGGCCTTTTTCAGCCTCCCAAAGTCTTGAGGAAGGCTTCTGCAGACTTCTGCAGGCTTTGCAAGCCAAAAACTAGCCCTGTTTTGTCACTTCCAGTATTTTTGGAAAAACAGGAAGTGATGAAACGGGTCTAGTTTTTGACCTGCAAAGCCTGCAGAAGCCTTCCTCGTGCCTTTGGGAGACCGAAAAAGGCCTCCAACAGGCTGAAAATCACTGTGAGGCACGCACAAGCCCAGTGAGGGAAGTTTGCCTGCAGCTTGCATGCCAGCACAAATGGCTCTGCGTGCCACCTGTGGCACACATGCCATAGGTTCGCCTTCACAGGTATAGAGTTTCCTGCTTGAGTGGAGTTTGGATGAGAAGACCTCTAAGGTCTCTTCCAACTCTCTTATTCTGCTAAGAAAGGTATTTATGGATCAGAAGGAATCTTAATTATGTACAGAATCTGAATAAAGTTTTTAAGCAACAGTGCACATTTGCTAGTAAATCAACATTTCTCTCAACTTGAGATATCTGCCCTAAAGCAGTTTCCCCCCAGTCTGGGGATTAGGGCTGCAATTCTTGGCGTTTCTACTCTGTTTGAACTTTTGGTAGATTAGGAAACTGGAGATTCTTGATTAAGGAATACTGTTTTAAAAACCATTACTGTATTGCGTGATGCCCTTTCAAATACTTATTTCTATCACTACTCATTAAATATTTCACCATGTTAGGAAAGAAATGCCGCTTTTTACTATTTTGAATTTGGTATTTCTCGGGTCCAAACTAGCATGGAAGGTAGAATTTGTGAGCTTCCAGGGGTTGTCAAGAACATATGTTGGTGTCAACCATTTATTCAGCCACATGTAACCCCCAGCTTGTCCAGCTGGAGAACAGAAGGAAGTCTGTAAATTGTCCTAACGTAGAATGGCTGAAGACTTGGAGAAGTTTACTCGGAAAGTGAGCCAGCTTAAAAAAGACACGGTAGCAGTTTTGCAGAACTTGTTTTGATGTTTCTCTGGAAAGCAGGATTTGAAATGACAGCATGGAAATTGCAAGGAAGCCGTTAATGACTAAACATTTGGATGAGAACTCTTCAAGTGTAAGTAATTGGACAAGCTGATGGATATTGTGCAGAGCCATCGTGCGGTTTGGTTTGGTTTAGCAAAATAAATGAACACAACCATTGTGTCTTACAAACCTTGGCTTATGATTTTGTATACTGCATGAACTCAAGACAATTGTGGTTGATTCAATGACCCATGATTGAAAGCCAGTGGCTAGACTATGTAACTTGCTTCAGTTTTAATCTACACACTGTAAATTGCCTCAGTCCAGTGCTAATGTGACAAAAGTCTCCTTCTGGCTATCATAACCCTGGTTTTGAGCTGTTATTTTCTTCATTCTTCCATTTTTATCCAAGCAGAACATGCAACGTGTTACTCTTCATTGGAGAAATAAGGGCCGTTTTTTCTAAATGTTCCATCAAAGATTCAGTCTGGCTTTCTGCATTCTTCTTCTTATTATTAAAAATTGCTTCGGGTTCTTTTAAATGAGAATTCTTGAAATCTTGACTAATAACTAGCAGTTTAATTTCAAGATATTTCAAGCCTCTTATTCAGACCAAATTCACTTCATTCTGAAGCTGTGATCGGCAGTTTTCCCCATGAATAATAGAGTGGACTTCAATGAATTCCCATTGTCTTTTGCCTCAGGGAGAAAGAAGTGGGTGACTCTTAAGTATGATCCTTTGTCTGTTGACATTACTTCTAAACCTCAGCTCCTTGGGCTGTGGAGATATACATATTAAATAAATGATAACCGGCATTTTTCGTCGAGGTCTTAAGAGCTGTTTTAGAGTCACTGTGGATGCTTTCCAGGAGCTGAGAGGTTAAAGATCCATGAATTATGTATGCCTTGTGAGTGATTGTAGGGGTATGTGTGTGTGTGTGTGTGTCTTTCTCTCTGCATTCATCCTTCTCCACCCCCAGTTGCAACAGGGTGAATGAAATGGAGGGTAGCTGGCGCGATGCGATCATTAACTCAGAAGCCTCAAAAATACTTCTCTGATTGATGGATGATTATTTTGTGTCTCTAAATCAGCTTTATTACAAGTTGCTGACTGAATGTCAAGTATGGAGATGCCACTCATAAACTTGTCTGCAGCTTAGCTCATAGAATTTGGAAGGGTGGTTGGTGTAAGGTGGGGTGGGGTGGGGGTGGAGAGCTGTTTGCAAACAGGGAGACCATTTCAGGGATTGAATAACAGCCAATGAAGTCCCAGTGACCTGGGCTTGGATCAAGGTTCAAAGGTAGAGCTATGCCTCTGGAACATGATTTGAGGATCTCCAGATGTTTCCTGCATGCCAGAATCCAGCATCCCACCCATACAGTAGAAATTCTGGAATTGAAATTCAGCAATATTTGGAGAGGCACTGATGTGCCCTTCTCCTATTCCAGAAGATTCTAATTTCAATTCATTGAAAGTTCTTCCTCCTTCTCTGGAGGTCATTTCCATATATTGGACTTGCTGAATATTCCTTGAATATCATCATCATAATCATCGTTAGTCATCATCATCAGTTCTTTTCACATGAAGCACATAGGGCAGCAAGCTGATTCCAAAATGAATCCTACCTTCTTTTCACTTGACCTCCTCTGTCCGTAAGTCATCTTTAAACATCTGACGCCAAGTTTTGCGTGGCTTGAGTAGAAGAATATCACTCTCATTTTTCTGATCAGAAATGTGTTCTGTGTACCAAGTTTCAAAATATACTTTGTCTTGGCATAAGTAACTAGCAAACTACCGTGGTTTGCAAACTGTGTGTGTTTACCAGTGTTGCTATTCTACCAGTTCGGCCCGGTTCTGTCATACTGGTAGCACCGAAGATCAGCGGAGACTGAACCGGTTCTCTTTAAGGAGCTGCTGTTGGGTCTACCTGCCTGCCCAGGCTCCTGTACTGACCTATATTCCCTGCTTTTGAAGTGCAGCTGCTTTGCACGACACAACAGATCGCTGCGCGTCAGCTGTTGAAGCGACAGGGAGAGTGCAGGATTGTAGGAGGTGAGTCAGAAAGCCTCTGCGCATGTGCAAAGTGCATGTTTGGCATGTGCGCATGTGCAAAGTGTGTGCACACATGCAAAGCACGCCCACCAAGCCATACCCACCAAGCCACGCCCACTGAACCAGTGGTAAACTATTTTGAAACACACCACTGGTGTTTACCATGTGGTGCGATGGCTTAGTCAATAAATCCATAGCTAAACTAATCATGAAGTACCCTATAGTGTGGGTGATGGGTAATGCTCACCTAAACCAGCTGTGTTAATTCCATGAAGCTATGGATGATTAAGCTGAGATACAATCATACAATCAGCTGAGCCATGGTGGCGCAGTGGTTAGAATGCAGTACTGTGGGCTAATTTTACTGACTGCTGACTTCCAGCGGTTTGGCAGTTTGAGTCTCACCAGGTCCAGGTTGACTCAGCCTTCTACCCTTCCAAGGTGGGTAAAATGATTGTTGGGGGCAATAAGGCTGACTTTGTAAACCGCTTAGAAAGGGCTGTAAAGCACTATGGGGCAGTGTATAAGTCTAACTGCTATTGCTAAGGAAGTTCATAGGTCAAGAGAGGAGTTGACCTTAAGCCACTCTGAGTTCCCAGACATTTGGTGCAGAAGAAACATTTAAACACAGCAGAAGGCTTCATGCAACACTGAGTTACTTTCACATTAAAAAAAAAACACAGTTTATTTCTGGGTTTATTCGATGGAAATCCTGACAAATAATATAAAATCAAGGACATCTGACTCTGGAGGGGAAAAAAAGGTGGGGCGGAGAAAGCGAAAAACATCTCGCTTGAAATGTAATAAGATCATCTTCCTGATCAATGTTGTCAGTAAAACTCCCTTCTTCCTCTTGATAATACCCAGAACAGGGAAGTAGTCCAGCTGTTCGATTGCTCTATTTAGCGTGACCTGGAAATTTCGGTTGAAACAATGACAGCCTTGCTTGGCGCTCTTCTGCGATGGGTGCTTGGCGTGTGCCTCGTTATTTCAAGTTAATCAGAAAGATCATTTGAAAGAGGGAGGAGGAGACAGGGGTGACCTTTCCATAACATTGGCTTTGTCAAGTGAATTACACACACTGAGAAGCAGCCGATGGAACTCAGTGACAATTCTTCGATGTGCTCAAAGATGGCTGTAATTATTATTCTCCTCTTGCGTTGCTCGGTGTCACATTTTCAAATCTTTCCTTTTTTCTTTTTCTTTTGCTTGTAATGTAGAAATCAAGAATAATCTTGCCTATTTGGCTCTGTCAGAAGAATTCCAGATTATACTAGGGACTTCTTCCAAAGGCAAATATCTGCAGTCATTGCAAACAGAAAAGATGGTTTTGATATATTTGTAGCAGTGGTGGTATTCATTTTTTTTACTACCGGTTCTGTGGATGTGGCTTGGTGGGCGTGGCTTGGCTTGGTGGGCGTGGCTTGGTGGGCAGTTTTGAAAAATGAACAGAGCCCACTAATTAATTGGTGCGGATCAACTTCAGGGAGGAAGATCTTTCTATAAATGATCTTCCTCTTAAGCCAAGAGGAGGACAGCTTTCCATGTGATCCTGTGATCCAGTGGTGGGATTCAAATTTTTTTACTACTAGTTCTGTGGGTGTGGCTTGGTGGGTGTGGGCGTGGCAGGGGAAGGTTACTGCAAAATCCCCATTCCCTCTCCACCCCACTAACCTGCTTTCCAGCTCTGTTCTCCTGTGCAGGGCAACCAAAAAAGACCCAGCTGATCAGCTGGGACTCGGGAGGCAGAGAATGGATGGGGTTGGCGGGGCCAGTCAGAGGTGGTATTTGCCGGTTCTCCGAACTATTCAAAATTTCCGCTAATGGTTCTCCCGAACCCGTCAGAACTGGCTGAATACCACCTCTGCTTATATCATTCTGATCAAATGGGTGTCCAGCCTATTTTTCAAAACCTCCAGTGATGGATCACCCACAGCTTGAGGAGATGAGCTATTCCAGGCCAGTTTTTGTGAGTCTTGGCAACTTTAAGATGGGTGGATGGACCCCAACTCCCAGCATCTATGTATTTTTGGTTCTAGGTCTGCCTACTACCTCTTCAAGCTTCACTCATTGCTTACCCACAGTCCTTCCTCATAATTCTCCCCCCCAAAAAAATGTATCTGTTAGCAGAAACAGGAGGAGCGTTCTCTCCTGTTGTAGGGCATTTGAGGTTGTGAATCTTAGCACAGCTATCTACGTCGTTCAATAGCCCTGCAGCCAATTATGCAAATGAACATTAATGATTTTACCGACCCTGTCAAAATAAATAAATAGAGGCTGTTAATTGGAAAAAAAAGGGGGGATTTATGGTTTTAATGGGACAAAAAGCTGCAGGACAATATGCAATATTTCAATACGTTTGTTGTTTAAGAAAAGTAATATATTGCAGTGTCTGTATTTCAGCACAGCTCCCCAACTTTGTGGCAAAGACGCAGCATGTTGTGAAGTAAATGAGATGATCTTGCTGTAAATATTCTTGCAATGGATGCCATTTTAAAATGTATTCAAAGTTTTCTTCTCGCTTCTTATGACAACTATCCAAATGTTTCCAAATCCTGCACCATCACAGATGGGCAACTGGAACTAGAATTTCCATTGTTAACTCAAGGTGGTCATTGAGTAACCTGTGCCCAATTATATAGCCTTTTTTTGCCTTTCTTAATTTTTAATCAATATTCTCCTCTTCTGTAATTTTGAACCCCAGCAAAAGACCAGTGAAAAGAGCCACCCAGTTGTTTATCAGCTGTTTTTCTTCTTAGAGGAAACTGATATTTTCCATCGCAAAATATTCCTGTCTTCACTTAGTTCATTCCAAAGTGGAACCACTTTTGACAAAGCCTTCCGATTTGTCTGATCTCCAGTTCCTGAGTTGCGTTATTGTGATGCATTCCAGTTTGCCAGGATGTTAAAACTGCAGAGGCCATCTTTGTATATGGTAAGGCAAAGGTTCCCCTCACACATACATGCTAGTCGTTTCCAGCTCTAGGGGGCGTTGCTCATCTCCATTACAAAGCCGAAGAGCCAGCACTGATGTCTCCGTGGTCATGTGACCAGCATGACTAAACGCGGAAGGCACACGGAACGCTGTTATCTTCCCACCAAAGTGGTCCCTATTTTTCTACTTGCGTTTTACATGCTTTCAAACTGCTAGGTTGGCAGAAGCTGGGAAAAGTAACGGGAGCTCCCTCCGTTACATGGCGCTAGGGGTTCGAACTGCTGAACTGCCAACCTTCCTGATCGACAAGGTCAGCGTCTTAACCACTGAGCCACCACGTCCCCTTGGATACGGTACATTAGTTCAAATCTCACCAGGCTCAAGGTTAACTCAGCTTTCCATCCTCCTGAGGTGGGTAAAATGAGGACCCAGAATATACTCACTCTGTAAACTACTTAGTCAGGGCTGTAAAGCACTGTGAAGCAGTATATAAGTCCAAGTGCTATTGCTATGAGCAGGACAAAACCAGAATAGCATCCTTCTGTCTCGTGAGCAGGACCGGCGCAGGAATTCTTGTTTCTGCTGCTTTGAATTGCATTGGCCTGTTTACCACCATATTAATAAACATTCCCTGTTGGGGATCAGCATGCCTTTAAATTCCACTTGCTCAGGAACAAAAATTACATGATCTTCATGCTGTGTTTGTGACTTCTAAGGCATCTGTCTCACTTCTCTGGAAGTAGAGTTGACGTGTCAATGGGATGTAATGGTTGAAGCCTAAGGGTCTGTAAAATATCCATGCAACCAAGAGACTAATTGAATGACTCTGAGGCTTTTGCCACATCTTAACCTACATCTCCGCCAGTTCTTGAGAATAAAATCTAGAGGAGAACTGCATAAAGTGCCTTGGAGGAAAAGCAGCCGAGCTGGACAGCTGGATGGAAAGATTGATCTGTAGACTTTGGTATGATACACATCTATCAAAGCCATTCTTTTTATCTCTTTGCAGTGTTTCATCTTCAAATTGGCATCACACATATCAAAACGATGAATGTAAGAATGCTATGATGAATGTAGTTACAGTAGAAAATAACAAAAACAATGCAAAACAGTAAAAGGATAAAATTACACCAGTAAATAATATTAGGGTGGTTGATCAAAAAGGAATTATACTGGGAAGCCAGTTTCACTTAACAGCTGCATTACTAACTCAACAACTGGAGTCATTCACTTCACATCTGTGGGAGGAAAGGTTGTGAAATGGGGCAAAACTCACTCAATACCTGTCTTGCTTAGCAACCAAAAGGTTAGTCTCACTTGTGGTCATAATTAGAGGACAACCTGTAAGGGGATCAAGAGGTTCTTAATGGCTGAAATCTAATTTCAAGCATATTTCATCCTCTGCTATGATGAGTGAAGCCTGAGGGAACTGGAATCCAGTAAGATTTGGAGAGTCATGGTATCCGTATCCTTTGGTAAATCATCAATTCCTTTACCCAGTGAGAAGGTAAGAAAACATTTTGAACCTTGCTTAGTACCTTTATACAGACACAGATTAACAGAGTTGGAAGGGACCTTGTAGGTCATCTAGTCCCCACCCAAGCAGGAGACCCTACACCATTTCCAACAGATGTCAGTCCAGTCTCTTCTTGAAAGCCTCCAGTGATGAAGCTCCCACAACTTCTGAAGGCAGCTTTTGTTCCATGGGTTGATTGTTCTCACTGTCAGAAAATTTCTCCTTATTTCCAGGTTGAATCTCTCCTTGACCAGTTTCCATCCATTATTCTTTGCCTGGCCTTCAGGTACTTTGGAAAATAGACTAACCCCTTCCTCTCTGTGGCAGCCCCTCAAATATTGGAAGACTGCTATCATGTCTCCTTTGATCCTTCTCTTCCTAGACTAGCCAGGCCCAGTTCCTGCAACCGTTCATTGTATGTTTTAGCCTCCAGGCCCCTCATCATCCTGGTTGTCCTTCCCTGCACTCTTTCTAGAGTCTCAACATCTTTTTATAGTCTGGTGACCAAAACTGGATGCAGTACTCTAGGTGTGGTCTTACTAAGGCTTTATAGAGTGATATTAGTACCTCCCCTGATTGTGATTGTATCCCTCCATTATGGTGGCTTATTAGCAAGTAAAAGTTTAGGTGAAATATTCTGGAGTTGGTTTATATACTGCCTTCCATATTTCCTATCTGATCAGATTTTCTAGCTATACGGGGTACAACATATTGCTAATTTTCCAAAGCAGCAATCATCCTAATTACACTTCGCCACTTAAAATCATTTTTTTCTGAAGATGATTCTCAAGCAAAACTACATATGATAATGCATTTTGCTTGTTTGGCCTGAAGCACTTTGTGTAGTTTATTTTTCCTCAGCTTAATTGGAACTCTGACGATTGAAGAGATGTTCGGATGTGTTTCTGTATAACTTCATCTCCTTCATTTTCTTCTGTCTGCTAATACGTTATAGACCACGCTGGTCTCTCTCTCTCTTCTTTCTCATCCAGGGGCCCCTTTTTTCTCATGCCAGTTTTGTGTGTGAGGACAAACAGATCTTTATGCACCAATCATGTTTGGTATTATTGTTGGAAGGTCTAACATTTGTGCCTTCTCTGGGAAGCTAAATACTTAAGAACAGGGGTCGCCAACCTTTTGGACCTCAGGGACCACCAAACTCATAATTTTAAATCCTGCGGACCACTAATATGCATTTTGACTGATGGTGGCTTGCTGACGTTGGTGGGAAAGTCAGTCCCATATTCCAGAGCTGCAGTAGTCACAAGACTGGCCCTTTGGTCATCCTGGAGCAGCTGCTCCTCCACCCAGGTGCACCGGCCTGCCATGGACTGGAGGAGCTGCTCCGGGATGACCAAAGGGCCAGTCCTGTGACTCCTGCAGCTCTGGAATATGGGACTGACTTTCCCACCAATGTCAGCAAGCCAGCCCAGGGCTTTCCCTCCCCTGTTTTGGTCTTACCTTCCAGTTCCAGCTCATGTGGCTCTACTCAAGGTAAGGTTTGCACTCTGCTGAAGGGTGGGAGCCAGTGGGTGGGCAGGCTACGTGGGTGGTGCAGCCTTGTGTTCCTTTGCAGCCTGGATTAATTGCTTTGGGGAGGGTGCTTTGGGGGGACATTTCTCTGCGGACCACCAAAATTTTCTCGTGGACCACCAGTGGTTCCCGGCCCACCGGTTGGTGACCACTGCTTAAGAAGATGAAAACAACCCTCAATGTTGCATCTGTGTAGGGAAAATATGGAACCATTAGAGATAGTTTGGGATGCTGTCCACAAACAAGCAAGGACACCCTATTGGAATGAATCACAGTAACTTTTTCAGTACACAATGCAAACTGCTGAAATTAGTGGAATTCCCATCAGCTCAGGAATTGTGAACTTGTTTTTCTGAATTGGTGGACATATTCCATGAGAATTATGTGATAATAAAACTATCTTCAATGTGTTGTAAAATATCTGGTGAGTATTTTGTTTATTAGGGGAAAAATGGCATTCTTTCTCAGTTTGTATCAAGACTCCTCCCCCTGTCTCCCCCTATCCTTCTTGTTGCTTTTGACTACTGTTATGCTTCTGTTTTGTTTCCCAAGATTAGTGTTGCTTTGAAGCTTTAACTCCGGAGATGGTGACAATGCATATGGGCTTTGAAGCTAAACAGGATCGATCCTGGTTGGTACTTGGAAGGGAAAAGATGAAAAAAATGCCAGAGTTATAGGATAGACTGGGAAGTTAAGAACGCATTAGGAAGGGAGGCAGCGGCATGCTACTTCTTCACTGTTGCCAAGTAAATTGCGTGGACACATTCACGAAGTTTCCAATAGCTGATTTAACTTTATGTTCCCCTTTCATTGTGAAAACTCCAGTTATGTATTTTTTCCCCCAATGGATCCTATTCCTCTTCAAAATGCCACTTGTGAGTTGCTTCCTTTCTGTCCAACTCCTGAACTCTAAACCCAATTCAAAGAAAGCCACCCAACATCTTCTTTCTCTTGACTTGCTTTTTTTAAAAAAATAGCCCTGGGAAATGGCATAATCCTTAACCTGTTGGTACAAGGACTCTTTCAGGACTCTCCCGTGTCTTAGGAGCAAGAGAACAACATAATCCCCAACCTTGGCTGAGAAAGCTCTCAGATGCTCCCTGGAGCTTAAGCAGATTCCTTTGTGCACTTTTCTCTAAGCCTTTTTTTGTGCAGCCTGTATGACAGATAAAGGTCTTCCCCTTGAAGTGTCTCTACCAAGACTGCACAGCTTCAGTCCCAAGCTTAGACGCGACATCAGCACTTACGTGCTTTGTAGTTCCCTTGTGTGTGTGTGTGTGTGTGTGTGCTTTTTTTAAAATCACCCACTAATGCACTCCTAGAGTGGTGCAGTGGCCTAGTGGTGGAACTCTTACCTCACAATCAGGAAGCTGAGTTTGATCCTAGGTAGTGGCAGGTATTTCTCTCTCTGGGCACAATGAATAATTCTCTGCTGCGAACTCCACATAGGTGTCAGGAAGGGCATCTGGCCAGTAAACACGCTGCTCCATTCAGTTGCCCCGACTCCACCTCGATGTAAGGAATTACAGGATCATTAAAAGAGAAAAAATAAATAAAAAGCCCCACCAATGCATTCCTTTTTGAGTTCCATCTGAGCATCAAGAATCTGGAGCAAACTGATAGTAAAACAACAGCCATGTAGTCCTCATTTGACATGAGATTGTGTACTGGGGGTGACATCCAACACGTCTGGAAAGGGCCAGATGGAAACTGCATTCTTGCAACTCAGTGATGCAAGATTGCCGTTTGGCTTGTGTCTCTGTATGCTTCAAAGCTCATGTAGCCATAGGACAGGGTTGAACTGAGTCAAAGAATGGGTTGTGTTGAAAATGAAAGAAGTTCTGTATATTAAATCCAACGTTGTCTAACCCTCTCCATTTTTTTTAATACTGTCGTGTAGTTCTTCTCGGTCATCATTGTCGCTGAGCATTACACAATGTTTTTGGTGTTCAGAAGAAAATTTCAGAGAACAAGGAGCTAGTGAAAGTTTGCAGATGACATGAAATTTAGGAATGTCCTGTGAAAGGCAGCAAAAGAACTTCAAAAGACGATCCACCAAGTGAATGCCGTTTGGATAGGAAAGAATGTTTTTCAGCTCATGTTTGGTGTTGGTGTCTCAATTAGCTATACTCCACTCAGTTCAAATGCCTGATTATATTTTTAGGCAACTCATCCTAACTGCCTGTAACATGTAGTCATTGTCAGAGCAATGAAATGTAATGATGGATGAAAGCTGAAGTCTCTAAAGATGTGAAAAGCAGAGTGAAGCTTAACAAATAAAACTCTAGACCATATGCTCAAGAAAGCAAGCAAGGAACAATGGCTCCAAGTTGAAAAGGGGGGAAATTCTATATGCTCAACCTTAGTCCGTGATGAGGTTCTCCTCCTCATTCTATGTGTCTTTAGATCAGATGAAGTCCTGAGTTGTTCAACTAGGATTTATTAAATAAATCACGATGTGCTGAATTCACCCAGTAGACCAATTGATGGATACATAATATTGGGTCCCAGGATCACTTCCATCACCTAAAAGGGCAGCTGTGGTTCAGAGCTATAAAACAACAGATCTGTCCTATGCTAAGGAGTGTATACACACCATATGCTAAAACAAATCCAGAAAAACTATGTTGTGGGGGATAATTAAATGTAGCATCTATTAAAAGGAATGGAAATCAGATTCCATCTCTAAACTGGAGAACTTGTGATCTCAAGATTTTGCTAGGTCTGAACAGGCTCAATTAGCAAGTCTGGCAACCATAATGTATCAAAATTGTACTTTAACATCTTCTGGAATGGAATTGTTTCCTCACTGCTACCTTACATATATGAAAACAGCTTGCATTTAATGGATTTCCAACCATTGATACCACTTAATGTCTTTTAGTTTGTTTCGTTGTAAGACTTCTAGAGTCACATAAACCTGTGATGGGCACCTATATAAATTGTGTAAATAAGTAAATAAACAAACCCAGGATTTTGGTCTTGAGCAGACTGATAGCAGTACACTGTACTATCTGTCCAGGACAAGGAAGTGTCAACAGAAACTTGGATTCCTTTAAAGGAGATGAAATATTTATCTGTATCATGACAACATTCACAAATACAAAAGAGAGTTTTTCCTTTTTGTTTAAGAAATCATGTTGGCTACAAAGCTGTAGCTACAGGGAATTAGGCAGCTGTTCCTCACATGCAAGGTATATAGAATAACATTTCTTCAGGCTTAGACTGAGTATTTCTTTCTGTTTCATTCCTCAGAGAAAGCTAGTCTTGGTTGAGATGAACAGTGGGATGACAGATGGACTATCTTTTACAACACCAAGGTTCTCCTTTCCACCTGTTTTATTTAGGGATGCAGATTGCATCTTAACAACCCTCAAAATCCATGGTAGTGCTATAGGAATATATATTACTAGCTGGATACCCATGCTTCATGATGAAACTTTGGGATCGGGCTATGCAGGAAAATTCTCTTCACAATCCATTGGCTCAGTGGTGGTCGGTTATTGAAACATATATGGTAATATCACTTCCACCGCCTTGAGTCCTGAAGCAGTTCCATAGCTGGAAGGTGTAGACATTTTGGTGAGGTACTGATGTTTAGTACTGTAAGGAGCCCCAGGCCGCTCCTGAGTGAAGGAGTAGAACGTCTGCCAGTTTGAACTGAGGTAACAGAATGTGAGGAAACTGGCAGTTGGAAGAGAGTTCTTTTCAGGTGGGGAGAGGGAGTAGAACTCCTTAGCATCAGAGCGTGTTAATTGCTGTATTAAAAATACTAATGAAATACTAATGATCTGATGGTAATTTTGAAAAATCCTTTCTTAGCAAGCACCTAGAAGCCAAGAGGAACATACGTGCCAAATTTTAAGTTTGTAGGCTTTACGGTTCTGGAGATTTCATGATGAGTGAGTGTACTTGGCTTCTATATATATAGATTCTATAGCTTAATGGAAATCTCAATATTCCCTGATGTTTACACTGCAGAAAATGATACTGCAGTGAGGCACCATGTTCCTTTGGGTTTTGAGGAAATGCTTACATTTGAGTTAGTGCAGTCAAACGTAAAGGGGAGGAAGGGAAATGATGGTCTGTAGCATACAAATTAATCATTCTGAAATGGCCCCGGTGAGAAAGAAATAATCATAGGGTTCTGTATTTCATTGCTTTCTGATTTCATCAAATTGTGAGTGCACCGCCTTTAATGACATGCCTTTGATAAAGTTGATTCTACTCCATGACAATATGCAGGAGGGATGGTCATAGGTAATCTTTTAGATGTTCTACCCTCAAATCAAACCTATTCTTCACAGGTGACTTTTAGGGAAGGGAAGATAGATCAGCTGGTGGGCAATCCTTCCTTTATGTTATACAAGGTTACTACCTCTAGAAATATACATCTTGGAAGGGCAGAGACCTAAAGAATGAAATAATTTGGGAAGCTTGTATTTCCTCCAGGCTCATTTAAGGTTGATCATTTGTATAAGCATGGGAAAGTCAGTCACTGGTGACATATTTATGACTTTTTACAAATGTACAACACACTCACATTTGGAACACTATGTCCTGTTTGGTGAAAACAGAAAAGCGTAGAAAATATCAGCCAAAATAATTGGGATGAAACAATTTTCCTAAGAAGAAAGCTTTACAATTTGGGGGCTTTATGAATGAATAGACAAAAGGCAAATCCCATCCCTCCCCCAAAAAAAATCTTACTACAGAGTCCTGAGTCATCTAGAGAAGATGTAGGACAAACAAAATAAAACATTTCTTCACACCAAGTCTGTTGAATTCAGTCCCAGGAGGTGTCGTGATGGCCAATTGCTTGGATAAATTAAAAATAGAATTAAACAGATTCATGGCAGGGAAAGCAATCGGTGATTGCTTGTCATGATAGCTTGTTGCTACTTCTAGAATTAGACCAGTTTAGCCCTTAATATCCATTGTTTTGGAACAACAGTGGAAGAAAGCATCATCTTTGACCATTATGGACAGCAGAATGCTACATCAGATAGACCTTTGGTAAGATCCATCCTCAAGCCTTACATCTTCTTGATCACGTAATGCTTTATCAGTGAATGGAGTGCAGTCAGTCTGGGCCAGTAAGAAATTACCCAAAGGGAAACAAATAATTTGCCCATAAATAAAACATCTACAGCCTTGTCAATAAGACAGAGAAGAAGAGCAAATAAATAACCCAAACTTCAATAACACATTGCTAGCCTAATGAAAATAGCATATAAGATAAATTTCAGATATTGGAGATGAGTTGTCTCTTAGCCAAAAGAAGAGAGCATTACAGAAACTTCAGACCATGATGTAGATTCCAAATAATATCAGCCTGACATCTGTATTTTATTACTTTAAGTAGAGAGGATCCCCTACCTTGTTGTGCTATTAGCACTCGCTGTGATCAACCAATTAATTGTGTATGGAAGGAAAGGTTTGTCTTCTTCTAACCTTTGAGTCACTTTGGGATTTCTGACATGCTTCCTTTGATGTACAGGACCTTCGTCATTATCAGTTAATTGAAACTGTTCAGCTATCCTAAGCAGCATCTCATCAGTTTTAGCAATTAATTGCACCTCCTGGTACAAAAATGGTCCCAGATCCCAGAAAATGTGGTTTTCTAGTGGAAAATGACTCTGTTTACAAAGCTGAAATGCAGATTATCTTGCTCGCACTGACCAATGATGCATAAAAGTGACTTCTACTGATGCAAGATGAATAACTTCAAAGAAAACGTACTTTAGCTAAATTCTAAATCATGTTCATTAATTTTTTTAATGTGAAGGTATCCTACAAAAGTGCAAGAATTGAAATATCTAGGAACCGTGTCAAGGAATAATTAGGGACGTGGAATGCAGGGCTACCAAGATTTATCAGTTACATCAGTGGTTCTCAATTTGTGGTCCATGGACTCGGAGTGTGTGTTGAAAAAATGCTGTGATTTAAATCAAGATCTGTGGCCATGGTTCATGGCCACAAAAGGTATATAATGGGGGTATGTGGCAGGGGTGGGAACCTACTGGAGAACAACCAGTTTAGCAAGCACGCGCTTTGCGTGCATGCACAGTACTTGTAAATCAACTTCTCCTGCAAGCAATAACCTTCTCCTGCTGACGCGCGGCTCTCAACTGTGCCACGCAAAGCAACTAAGGTTGCTTTAGGGAATAAAGGAATAATGGACAGCCTAGAGCAGTGATCTCCAACTGGTGGGCCGAGGACCACTGGTGGTCCATGAGAAAATTTTGGTGGTCTGCAGAGAAATGTCCCCCCCAAAGCACCCCCCAAAGCAATTAATCCAGGCAGGAATACAAGGCTGTGCC
The DNA here is from genome assembly GCA_009733165.1 of Naja naja. Classification (NCBI taxonomy): domain Eukaryota; kingdom Metazoa; phylum Chordata; class Lepidosauria; order Squamata; family Elapidae; genus Naja; species Naja naja. Next base: position 7,669,680 of record CM019163.1, read on the forward strand.
GCCTACATAGCTTGCCCACCTGCTGGCCCCCTTCGGCCAAGCTCAAACCTTACCTTGAGTAGAGCCACACAAGCTGAAACCTGAAGTAAGACCAAAGGTGGAGGAGGGAAATCCGCCCCAGGGTGGCTTGCTGACATCGGTGGGGAAGTCGGTCCCATATTCCAGAGCTGCAGGAGTCACAAGACTGGCCCTTTGGTCATCCCGGAGCAGCTCCTCCAGGTTGGTGCACCCAGGTGGAGGAGCAGCTGCTCCAGGATGACCAAAGGGCCAGTCTTGTGACTACTGCAGCTCTGGAATATGGCACCGACTTCTCCACCAATGTCAGCAAGCCACCGTCAGTCAAAATTCATATTAGTGGTCCGTGGGATTTAAAATTATGAGTTTGGTGGTCCCTGAGGTCCAAAAAGTTGGTGACCCCTGGCCTAGAGCCTGGGGGTGGGCCCAATCGAAGAAAAGAAGATCTTCAGAGTGAACCGGTTTGGTGTCTGCTGCTCTTTGGAGCTACCGGTTCTATAGAACTGGGCCAAACTGGTAGAATCCCACCCCTGGTATGTGGGGAAGAAAAGGTTGAGAACCACTGAAGTACATAATTCAGACCTCACCACACCTGTGAAAAGGCAGCTACAGGTAATCCGTGACTTAAAATCCTGTTGCTTTAGAGCAGGCTCTACTCTCACTGTCGGAATGGTTTTGAAAATATCCATAGGAGCTTTAATCATTGCGCTGTCAATACACGACTTTCTAATGGACCAGCCTTGCTTGGTTTCAGAAACACTGTGTTTTGAAGTCGGCCCAAAGCCCCTCCGCCTTTCTTTTAGAACATTTAATACCAAAATGCTTCCAGGGAATTCCATCTGACTATTAAAGAAAGCTGCATTATTAATGCAGTATATTATTTTATCCCTAGGTGAGAAGGGGACAGCTACCGGAAATAAAAGTCTTTGAAAATACAAACCCTACGAGAGTTCAGCTTTATGTAGCCAAGGTTTGTCTCTGTGTCCTGTGCCATTCACACACACACACACACACACACACACACAGAGGAAAAGTGCCGTTGCCACTCATTAGCACAACTCTCTTTTGTGTGACTCATATTTATCATAGTCACCAGGAGTTTAACCGAATCCCTTCTATATTGTTGATTCAGCATTTCTGGGAGAAATATCTTGTTGTCAATCAATTGACATAAAAAATATTGCTTCTTGAAATGCTGATGAAGCAACAACATGGGGCTCAAACAATTTGAAAAGTAATTTTGTAGCTATTGAGTGCATTGCTTCCCTGGGCATTTTATACTGTGCTGAGAAGTATTTTTTTAAAAACCCACCTATTGATGCTTTTCACCACTTGATTATCTTACTAAATGCCTTCAAAAACATTAATCCTAGTTGAAAGGGCTGTTTCTAGCACAGGTAGTTGTTGCTTAACAACCACAATTGGAGCTGGCAACTCATACCTACCTACCTACCTACCTACCTACCTACCTACCTACCTACCTACCTAATCTAGCCATCCATCCATCCATCCATCCATCCATCTATCTCCATCTATTATCTATCCATCTATCGTCTATCTACTGTATCTATGTTCTATCAATCTATATCTATTAATGTAATGTAATCTAATCTAATCTGTGGAAAGGGCACAAACAAATATGCATCTTAAATGTGCTGAATTAGGGTGAGAAGAAGATTTTTTTATTTTTTTTATTTTTTATTTTTATTTGTATTTATATCCCGCCCTTCTCCGGAGACTCAGGGTGGCTTACAGTTTTTGGGATACAACCCAATGTGCTCAGCAATAGCCTTCATTCCATTGTATATGCCTGCTTATTACTAAGCGGCAGATAAGATATTGATATAATTACTCATTTCTGTAGGAAAACTCGTAATAGGGAAACACATTTTCTCCTAATGACCTAATATGTATTTGCTGCTCCATCTGTTATCCAGAGTGATTGGTATATATATATATATATATTTAAAAGCAGCTGATAGGCAGCTTCAACTCTCCGATTCTTTATTCATCTTAAGTTTTTTTGCCTTTTAACTAAACTTGAGCCTTCAAGTAGAGGATGCCTTCAAACAGAAAACTATCCAATGAACCAACTGTCCCAAACAATCAATTGGGACATTGAGAATTACATCCTGTTTCTCTTCCACATTGAAGCTTCTAAACTGTAGGTCCCTTCCCTGCTGCATTTCCTGGAGATCTCTAGTTCTGTAATTTCCAGTAGAGGGTGCAATTGTGCATCAATCCAAGTTGGTTACAGGCATTTTAGGTCTTCAGAAGCATTAAACTCTAGTTCCTAAAAGAAAGAATACAATGATAGTTATGTATCAGATCTGTTGGAATTGTTCCTTGTAAACATAGGCGAAGGCTGTTTTGAAAGACTTCTCTATGTGGCTTGTTAACTTGACATTATTGATAGATGAATGTATCTTCTTTAATTTGATTTTTTTTAAAAAAAATCATTAAGCAGCTAGGACTCTTTGGTTACGGTCACACAAGATAAGAGAACCAGCTGCCTCTTCTCCCAGTCAATAGCACATATCCAACCATTATCTCAATTCTTTTAAAGGGAGGGAATCAGAGGTGGTATTCAGCAGGTTCTGACCAGTTCTGGAGAACTGGTAGCAGAAATTTTGAGTAGTTCGGAGAACCGGCAAATAGCACCTCTGACTGGCCCGCCCTCATCTATTCTCTGCCTCCCATTGAGTTCCAGCTGATTGGCTGGGTCTTCTTTGGTTGCCCTGCACAGGAGAACGGAGCTGGAAAGCAGGTTAGTGGGGTGGAGAGGGAATGGGGATTTTGCAATATCCTTCCCCCGCCATGCCCACCAAGCCACGCCCACAGAACCTGTAGTAAAAAATGTTGAATCTCACCACTGGAGGGAATAGTACTTCCAGATCTGTATAGTACACTTTCCCCAATACTGAAGTGACATGACTGAGGTCCCACTACCTGCAAATAAACAGGGGAAGGGGCCTATTCCCACATCCATTTCTCCAACTTTTAAACTCCCTTTATTGACTGCAGATGGAGATAAAAAAAAGTATTGAAATGACAAGGATTTTGCAAGTTCTCTTTTAGGACAGTGTTTCTGAACCTTGGCAACTTTTAAGATGTGTGAACTTCAACTCCCAAAATTCCACAGCTAGCAATTTTTCCTGTGATTGCATATTGAGATGTGACTTTGTCTTGGTTTATAACTCTCATTAGTCCAAATCTGGGTAGCTGAGGTAGATGGTCAGCAATTTATTGATTAGATCTTTATCTCATCTTTGTTATTTTTAATCAATAACTAGTTTGATACCCGTGCTTTGCTATGGAACTATGTGGTCAGGCTTAGTTTTGGGGGAGTAAAATAAGGGGGTGGGGGAATTCTGCCTCTGCCTACCAACATCCATCGGTATTCATCTGGCTAGCGTCCTGTCAGTGTGTGAGAGAGTTGAGGGCTGTTTGGAAACTGAAGCAGTATTTGCTATGTGAGCAAGAAGGAGACAGCAAGGAGCCTGGGCGTGGCTTAGCTCAACTGTTGGTTGTTGCTGTGAAACTGAAACTCCTCTCCTCTGCTTGTGTTTTGCATTTGGAACAGATTTCAGGTGGGGAGGGGGAGTAGAACTCAGCATCAGAGCGTGTTAATAATAATAATATACGAAATACTAATGCTCTGATGGTGATTTCAAAAAATCGTTCCTTAGTGAGCACCTAGAAGCCAAGAGGAACATACATGCCAAACTTCAAGTTTGCAGGCTTTACGGTTCTGGAGATTTTGTGATGATGCGTGAATGATGTTTCGCTTTTATATGTATAGATTCAAGGTGTCCAACACACCTTCCTCCTCCTATTTTCTCAACAACCACCCTGAGAGGTGAATTGGGCACATAGAGAGAGAGTGTGTGTGTTTGTGTTTGTGTGTGTGTGTGTGTGTGTGAGACTGGCCCAAAGTCACCCAGCTGGCTTTCATGCTTAAGGCAGGATTAGAACTCATCATCTCCTGATGATTGTCCAAGAGACATCCAGCTGGTTTTCATGCCTTAGGCAAAACCAAAAGTCACATTCTCCTGGTTTCTAGGCCACCATCTTAAACACTACATCAAACTTCCTCTGTGTAAATATAATCCAATTTCTGTTAAGTGAACCAACCTAAAGAAACTAAACTTGGCAGATGGATTCCCTTGCTTTAAGCAACCTCCCAGGTAGCTAGGAAGTTTAGCACTTACTTCTGATTAATCTGTTGTTGGTTAATTGAGCAGGAATATGCTGGGAAATTAGAATGTTTGTCGGCGTGTTTCACTTGAGCATTGAGATCCCAGAGGGTGCAGCTGTCCATCCTATTTTACAAAAACTCCCCATAAGTAATTTCCTGCATCTGAAGAGAAAGTCTTTCATGAAGAAGCCATTAGAGTGAGCTGAGTTATTCTTAATGTACTTACTGCTCTTCTCTTGGGAGGAGGCAAGACAAGCCACAGATCTCTGCATGGATCTCCAGATGTCTTTTTCAATGCTGAGTAGTTGCCAAGGGTGGGAGAGTAGTTGGATTGGAGCATGGCAGCATTCAGGATAGGCGATGGTATGTAGGGATGACCTTGGGAGGGTAGGGAAGAGATGTTGCCAAGGGAAAGATCAGATAAGAGGTGTAGAAGCCCACAGCTGCACAATGGGTAGAGAAAGAAGTCCTCCCTAACTTAAACAGGTTGTAAAAAGAGATGGTGGGAGATTCAGACTTGCAAGATTCTTTTAATAAAGCCACACAATAAAAATAGCTCATCTGGTCTGTTTTTTGTCTTGTCTACCCGGGAAAGCTGACCAGGAAACAACCTTTTCTCCTCATCTGTTCCTGGTACCCCACACCTATAAATTTGCCAATAGCCTCAGAGGGAGAGAAAGAAAAGATAGTCATAACAATCTACTAGATCCACAACACAGTCCTTTCAGCAGTTCTAAGAAAGCTCCACACCCAATTGCACTACTCGGGTGACCCTGAGGACATAGACCAGGGGTCTTCAAACTTGGCAGCTTTAAGACTTGTGGACTTCAACTCCCAGAATTCCTCCTCCAGTCATGTTAGCCCAGGCATTCTGGGAGTTGAAGTCCACAAGTCTTAAACTTGCCAAGTTTGAAGACCCTTCATGTAGATAACCCCCACGTGGCCTCAACGACTCTCGAAAAGAATGCAAATGACCAGCTGTCTGCAAGGAGTATAAACCCTTCCATTCCCCACCAACCAGTCAGAGCTGAAGAAGTTTCTTGGATGAGAAGGGAAACGTCTTCAAAGAAAAACCACAACGTCCAGTTGCCTCATGAAAAAGCACCTTTTTTTTACCTGGATGATTGGGAATCTCCATACATATTTACTACTAGCCAAAAGGAACATCTGGTGCAAATTTTATCTTAGTTGCTGACATGTGAAGCCATTTAATCCACATGGTTTAAAAAAAAATCAGTAGTGTTTGCACCATTTCTTAAACTGATTGTGGAGTTAACCCACTTTTGAAGTTGACATCATATACTGAACTAACAAATTAAGGCTTAGAGAATCTTTTTTGGATTGTACAAATGCAGATAAAGTGAACTGTAAAAACATGTTGCTTGAATACAGCCAGAATATCCCATGTAATGACAAAGATAGTGTACAATCCCAATTCTTTCTTCCTCAACAAAAATATGAATTCTATGATTCTGTGCCAAAGATTAAATACCACTTGATTGTACTCAGCAAAAGAATGCCTGGTTTGTGGAGACCAGTGGAATTTAATTAATTATTAAAATAGTTGTTCTGCCTACCTTCTTCCTCATGGACATTTTTGACCCCTTTTTTGCGCAAATTATTCTGTCCCTTACTCCTAAATGTTTAGCTGTTCTGTTTCTTCTGATTTTGCAGTGCAGATGAATGCATAAACAATACAGGAGCAGAAAGGAGCTGGTTTTTAAGAAAATATCCTCTGTTTTTCACTTGTGTTGTAGGAAATTTTAAAAGGCCAACCTCAATGAAGGACTTTTGTCATAGCCAACTATCTCACCAAAGTTCATTAAAGAGGATGGGACAATTGATTCATGCTCCTTTCAAACAGAGAGATGGACTCATTTAAAGCATACTTTTGGATACTCCAGCATACCTTTCCATGTCTCTGTCCTTTCTAATCAAGAACTTGTAGATAAGTCTAGTCTTCTTTCTTACTGGCAATCTGTTTACCAATAGCTTTGCGGGTTTCCATACTCTTCCCACCAAGAGGCCTATGTAGGAGAAGCTGGCAAACTGCCACTTTTCTCTCTCACAACTCCCTGAAGATGTCTGCTTAGCAAAAAGCCTTCTGAAGCAAGCCAAGTTAGTAGGCCAAATTATTATTATTATTATTATTATTATTATTATTATTATTATCATCATCATCATCATCATCATCATCATCATCATCCTTCGGAAAACCTCAAAGGCACATTCACAGAAGGGAACTCAGTACTTTGCTATGAAAATCTCTCCAGAGAAGGGGCATGATAAACTCCTTGGCATTCAAATGTCAATTCTGAAATGTCAAACTTGCCTTGAGAACACAAGTCCCAAGACTGCTGAAGGTTGCTGTTCTGTACTTCCATGTTCTGTGGAAGTGAGCTTTGAAATCTTCCATAAAGGCAGCTAAATTGATGTTCTGTTCTCATAATAGTGGATGCTCTTCTGTTTATCCTTGCACACTGAACTGATAAAGTGTTAAGGCTGCATGGGAACAAATGTTCATGTTCAGCTATTTTCCTGTGGCTCCATGCTATACGTAATTGTGCTAGGCCTGTGTTTCTCTACCTGTACATGATTTTTTTTAAATTTTGCCATCTATATTATAATGTCAAAAAATAAATTATACTGTTTTTTTCATCTGTCTTAAGTTGGGGGTAATCCAAGAACCTGATTTATCACAAGCTTGAACATCTAGAGTTCACTCAGTGTATCTAAATGCCAGGCTATAAGTTAGACAGACGAACAGAACTTTAGTTCAGTCATTGACCAATACAAATACATCCGATGAAAGAACAACACAAAACTATCCCCTATCAACAAGAGCTATGAGCTATCATTTCTGGGTGAAGCTTATTCATTGCATAGCAAAATTTTGTGACTTTTAGAGAAATAAATTTGCCTTGGAAATTTAAATAAAATAGGTGTAATCAATTCATGAGGAATATCCCTGTAGAACTGGCAATACAGAAACACATGAACTGTGGTTTCTCTGCATTCATATCACAGAGGCAATATTGGGTTTCATATGGGGCTTACCTATATTTCTGCAGGAGAAGGTCAGGCAGAGACAGGGGGAGGAGTCAAGAGAGGAAGCAGCCTGGAATCCTTACATTCCCACAAATCAAGTCCAGCCCTTCCATTAACTCTTATTCTAGTGCCACTTTAGTGCTTACTGTTAATTGACTAGATTCTTGGATATAGGCAGGAGCAATAAATCATCTTAACTGAACCAAATGTGTAGTCCTGATTCTTTGCGCCTGACAATTTCACTTCCAGGACAACAGTTGAGAGAATATTCTCTCAAGCTAAGGATAAAGCTCTCCTAATTATGGGCACTGGTGTTAGTTTGTGAATTGTAGCAACAGATTTAGCCAGGTGTGCATTTGAAACTAATAGAAGTGGGAAGATACCAAGTAATGCCCTGGAAAGTGATCTACACATGAGGTGCATTTCATCCTCTTAACAAATAAAGGAAAACAGATAGAATCTGTGAATTGTGGATTTTAACTGCAACCAACCCATGGGAAGAGAGTATTTTAAATTGTTTATATTCAACAGCTTAATCTTAAGCATAATTTGCCATTTATCAGCTTGCTTTTATTCCCTGGCCTTTTATTGTTGCTTATAATGGGTTCAGGATTTTCCAATTCTTCACTTACATTTTAACTGTTTAGTGCAGAATATTTCTGTGAAAAAAACACAGCCTGAAAAAGGACAATGGAAGGTGAGAAGTTTCAGTGGGTTAGAGCATTATTGGTAATGCATATTATTAAAATTGCACATTTCTTCCTGGAACTGAGCAGAAAAGCTTTTGGAATCTCTTGTGTGTGGAATTGCACATCTTCTCTTTTGAAAGAGTACAGCACTCACTCACTCACCAGAAAATTGCCGTATCACCGTCATCACGAGGCATTAAGGAAAAAATGTCTCTAATTGTATTATTAAAAGGTGTGTTTATTGGTACAATAAATTGTAATGGCTTTTCAGGATTCTCCCTCCAGGATCCTACTGAGGCATCTTGATAGCCAAGCGTTGAAAAGAATGTCGACTCACAAAGAAAGCCTGAAATGGCACACACAAGATGCGCAGAATGCTACTGGCAGTCTAGAATGTAAGGACATTAACAAAATTGTAATTTGGGAGAAATTGGAAGTGGTGAGCAAGTGGCTTCAGGGCGTTTTGGGCTGTTTCAAGCAGCGTTGCTTAGGACAACCTAAAGGATTGGGTTTCTGCAGATAGATCCGATCTTGAACGCAGATGATGTTTTGGTGTAGAAAATTAATCCAGCCATGCCTGGAGGACCGATGAAAAGGCAGGCAGAATCCATGTTTCTGAGATAGTTTCTTATGTCCCTGTACAAATTAAAACGGGTAGTTTTATCATGGGGGGTGGGGGGAGATACAAAGGCTTGATGGAGCAGGTTGTGGTTCAAACCAGTTCATGCTGAGATGCTTTCTGATGGGTCAGAAGAGAGAGCTTCCACTGACATCAGTAGAGAGAAGAGGGCTTATAATACAGTGGCAGTTGGGGTGGGGCTGCTTGATAGATGAATAACAGGTCTTGCACTCTCTCCCTGCTCATCCCACTCCCACAATCCCTATCCTTTTAGCTAGGGCTGTGTGCTGTATTTTTGTAGTATTTATTTTGAATAGTTTTATCTTTTTTAATATTGTAAATACTAAATGTCTCTGCACCAGAGACAAATTCCTTGTGTGTCTAATCATACTTGGCCAGTAAAGCTATTCTATTCTGTTCTGTTCTGTTCTGTTCTGTTCTATTCTATTCTATTCTATTCTATTCTATTCTATTCTACCCTACCCTACCCTACCCTACCCTACTCTACTCTATTATACATCACTCTACCCTACCCTACCCTACCCTACCCTACTCTACTCTACTCTCCATCCCTTCTAATTCTAATTCTAATTCTAATTCTAATTCTAATTCCATCCCATTCCATCCCATCCCATTCCATCCCATCCCATTTTCTAGTTTTAATATTGTAAGCTGCTCAGAGTTACCCTTTGGTAAGATGGGTAGCCAATTAGTTGAATGATGGATGGATGAATGAATGAATGAATGAATGAATGAATGAATGAATAGCTGGGCTAGGCAAATATTCTGTTTTGCTAGTAAAATCAGGTGCAACTCACTGAACAACTGACTTGCTTGGCAACAGAAATTCTGGTCTCAGTTGTGGCCATAAGGTGAGGGCTACCTGTAGTTTTCTTGCATCAGTCCATTGGCCACGTTAAGTTTTGGAGGAAGAACTCTGTGATAACTGCAGACTCCACTCTGCAGACTACAGTGGAAACAATAGTTGTGTGCCAAAGAGGCAAACAAACACAAAAACAAATAGGTAAATGAAGACTTGGCATGAATAATAAGCTCAAGGAAATACATGAACTTCAATGGTGGGCATTCATAATCGTAAGATCAAGCAGCATACATCAAAAATGCCAAAAAATTACCCTGTAGTTGCCTTCTTAATGTGCATCTATTCCTTATTCCTTTCCCTACCATTCCTGTCCTCCTTGTCCCTATTTATTCATACCTATTTCCTGTATTCTTACCCATGTTTATACTTACACCTATTATCTTGTAAGTGATTGACAAATCAAATAAATAAATCAAATAAAAATAAATAAAACGATCTAGCTGTCCCCTGGGACAGATCCATCTGCTGCAGTCAACCCAGGTAGGCACAGCTTCTACTACGCCTGTCTCTGGCTCGGTGGCACTGGTGCCTTTTTAATGCGGTTCTTGTTGAAGTATCAGGCTAATTTCTTGCCTGTTCAACTCCTCCTCCTCCTGCTAAATAAGTTTTCACGAAGGCGATTATAGAATACGCTGGTCCCCTCTTTCCTCCAGGAATTAATGACTTCTTTAAATCTGTCATCCAGAGAAACTAGACTGGGTTGCTATGTGCAACCAGAGGTTACAAAGTGATTGATGTAAGTGCTTGTTATTCTGGATTAGCCAGAGCCTTCAGTGACTGTTTTAGAGACTAAGTTGAATCATTGCCAAATTTCCTTCTCTTTATGAAAGTATTTATCTCTTTATTTTAAGTGGGTTTACTCAGCAGCTTCCCCAGAACATCCTTTCAACAGAAGGTTTCCTAAAACACTCGATGGAGAAGGAAAAGAGATTTCAAAGAAAGAGTTAAGAGTTCTAAAGTTAACAACTTTCTAACAACTAGCTGGACAAAACGGTTCAAGGCATGGACCAGCCTTGTCCTAAAGTCAAAGTCTGGGTCAAATTCAGTAAAATATAATTTCCTCTGTTGGTGTGAGTAGCAGACTGGGACTTGTTAATAAGGAGAAAAGATTAAGATAAAGGTTTCCTGTGTTCAGTTGTGTCCGACTGAGGGGGTAGTGCTCATCTCTGTTTCTTAGTTGAGGGAGCCAGCATTGCCTGAAGATGCTTCTGTGGTCATGTGGCTGGCACGACTATATGCCAAGGTACATGGAACACTATTACCTTCCCAACAAAGTGGTACCAATTTATCTACTTGCATTTGCATGCTTTCAAATTGCTAAGTGGGCAGGAGCTACAGCAAGGAACGGGAGCTCATGCCATCATGTAGTGCTTGGGTCTCGAACCCAGCCTGTCAACTTTCCAGCTGACAAGCTCAGCATCTTTAACTGCTGTAGATATCTTGGTTTAAGAAACTGTCTGTTGACAAGGGAAGGAATGTTGTAAGAGCAAAGTGCTGTCAGCTGTGCAACTCTGGTCTGCTTGTTTAGAAGAATTCACATCAAAGAGACAGAAGTTGTAATGACTGCGATGGAGTGCAGTATACACCAGCTTCAAATTACGATTAGGTATGCATAGAACAGTTAAGTCTTTATTGAATTGGCCAGGTGGAAAATTTGGCCTTCTTCTTGACTGCACTGTGGAAAATCGTTCACCTGGAAATTCAAAGACTTAAGGCAGGAAAAATTGCTGGCACAGGAAGGGATCTTGATTTGTTTGGATTACAGATTTCCAGGATATCGTTACATTGATAGCCTCCCAGAACCTTCGATGGAAGCACAGAAGGCAAAAAGAATGATCCACTTGTGGTGCTGGGCAGGGCAGCTTGGAAGGTTGTGAGGTTGTTGTTGTTGTTGTTTTTCCCCTGGTTTCCAGGAGTCACCCTTCCCCTTAAACCTCTAAAACATGTTAGTTGGCAGCTTGCGGTCTTTGTGTCACAGATGCTATAAGTTGTGTGCCAGGGAGCACAGAGGTTTCTATGACATACAGCTGATGCATCTGAAATGCTGCTTCTCATATCCTAGCTACTGATGCTGCCAAAATTATATTTGCTGGCTTGAAAATTAGGATTTCAGAGGCCCAGGATTTAATTTGTGCATGAAAAAGATTTTCCATCTTCCTGTCTTTTCCATGCCTGCCTCATGGTCTTTAGCGTGCTTCTGTTCACCTTGCCTGCTGCTTTGGCAACAGTGATAAGGAGGTGAGCAGTGTTTCTTTTCCTGCTATTTCCAGCCCAGACGAGAACATAGATCTAGCAACATTTCTGTGACCCAGGTGTCAAGGAGGAAGATAGGAGGAGAAACACCTTCCATTGGCAGTGCAGCCACAGTGAGTGGGTGGAGGTGCCTCCATTTCTACCATAAAATATCCTGCCAGAAGTCCATGCTATAATTTGTTGCCAACCCTGGCAGCTTACAACAATAAAACAATATTTAAACCAAGTCATCAATAAAACCAAGGCAATAATGAAATGTCTAGTTTAATGAAAACTAAGCTATGTCTACTTTAATGAAAAGAAGGACTGGGGGGGTGGTGACATGATAGCAGTCTTCCAATATCTCAGGGGCTGCCACAAAGAAGAGGGAGTCAAGCTATTCTCCAAAGCACCCGAAGGCAGGACACGAAGCAACGGGTGGAAACTAATCAAGGAGACAAGAAACTTAGAACTAAGGAGAAATTTCCTGACAGTAAAGACAATGAATCAATGGAATGGCTTGCCTTTCAGAAGTTGTGGGTCCTCCAACACTGGAGGTTTTAAAGAAGAGATTGGACAACTATTTGAAATGATGTAAGGTTTCCTGCTTGAATTTGAAATGATGTAAGGTTTCCTGCTTGAATGAGGGTTTGAACTAGAAGTCCTTCAGGGTCCCTTCCAACTTTGTTATTCTGTTAAATGTTATTTAAATGTTATTGTATTTTCTCTGGGCGGGAAGGATAATTTCCTGAGCCTGATGGTGGAATCTCCCCACATGCATAGACAAAATTGTTCCTAGCCGTGATTAGAAGATAGAAATTGCTCTGTAATCCTTTGTTGAGTTTATATCCTCTGTGTTTGAATCACTCCTTATTTTCTGTTGCAGAGTTATTCTGAGCTAGGGTTACAATAGCACCAGCATCCAATAAATATGGCTGAGGCCAAATCAAAAGTACAAAGCATGTGTTTTGAAGTATGCTAAGCAGGGTACTGATGGAGATCAGGGTTATCAAAAATATTTGGGGATTAGAATGAACGCAGTAGAACTACACCTGCCATCAAATGGAAACATTTCAAGTCTTTGATCTGGTGGGCTTTGGTGGGTACTAGTCTATAAAAGTATGTTTCATAGTGACTTTGAAGCTAAATAATTCTGTATTTATGCAAGTCCTCATCTGAGTATGTTCACATTGATTCAAAACAGTACCATTCATTCAAAAGAGCTATAAGAGAGAAGAGATTCTCTATTTGAGAGAATCCTATGTTTGACAAAAATGCAATTAACTTTGAGGAATATATCCTTGAAAAAGGGAAGGACTTCATGGTACTTTGCTAAAACTCAGCATGGTTTCTGAATTATGAGGAGACAAGAGAAATGTTTGAAAAAGACACAGGGTAATATTTTTCAGTGTAACTTTTTTTAAAAAAATTCCTCTCTTTTTATTATCAGGACATCAATTACCAGTGTTTCTCTATGTCACTCATGCAATAGATAGGTCTGACCACATAATTCTCAGCTACCCAGATATAACCAACATTCACTTTTGAGTTGAGTGTTCTTTTATGCACGGAATGCGTATAATTACCATCTCAGTAAAGGAATGAGAAAGAATCACGGTTTTCTCTGGAGGCCGTAGGGAGCAGAAACAAAGAGCCAAACTCATACTTCAGTTATTTACCAAACAATAACAAAAAAAGAAACTTAGAAAAAACAGCCTCAGTGGCAGCTATTGAAAGGGTGCCCACGTAAACAGGGCTCTGTACATTAGCATCGAGAACAAGAAGGGTTCACAGTAACACCATTGTGGAATCGCTATGACGGCAATGCCAAAAATGCATTCTCACTTAGGTGTCCACCACAACTGTTACAAAACCTAGCAGGCTGAAATTTGTAATTTAAAGTCGCTGCTTAATGGGGCTCTGTTTTTATGGTAATTTTGAAGGACAAGGCAACTCGCTCAACCTGCACCGAAAGGTTGCAAGGTTGTAGCATTCTTTTGTTTGAGATGTCAGCTTCTTTTCTTTTTGCCCTTTACCCAACTGGCATTCCAGGACTTCTGAGCATTTCATTCCCCATTAAACTTTACTGAGATTCCATCTCCCTTTTGTGTGCGTGTGTGTGTGTGTGTACGTATGTAAGTCCTACCCCCAAGTTTATGCATGCAGGGCATTATTTTGGCTTCCTAAAGATCCATGCCAGCATAGTGCCCAAGATGGGCTGCTTGTGCCAGAAGTCAGAAGAAGCCAATGGTAATTAGTAAACAGCAAAAGCTTAGCAAACAGAGTGAAGGAAAAACAGCCTGCATAAATCAGGATTTCAGATGAAGAACAGAGCTAGATTTCAAGAGGCAAGATAACCCGAGTGTCAAGAACAAGAATTTATGATGGTTGAATTCTAACAATGTGATGGAGTCCTTGAGAAGCATTCATAACCTGTGTTTCTCCATCTCTGCTTTGTTCCAAATTGTTTTATTGGAGCCATTTTTAGTAAGTCTGATTCTTCCTCTTTTTTCCCCACCCCTTTCCTTTCTTGGAAAATGGAGATCCAAGGTTTTATCCAGGGGTGGGCTTCAAAAATTTTAGCAAAGAGTTATCTGCCTGGTTGCTGGGTGGGCATGGCCATGTTGGGCATGGTCTAGTTGGCCTCCTGCACCATGGTAGGGGGGGATGTTTTTGCCCTCCCCAGGCCCTTGAGCCTCCAGGTGGGCGAAAACAGCCTCCCTGGGCTCCAGAGGGTCTCTGGAAGCTGGAAATGGGCCCATTTCCGACCTTCCCAAACTTCCAGAAGGTTCATTTTTCGCCCTCCCTGAGCCTCTGCATGCCTTGCACTTACCTGCATCCAAAACCGACTGCTTGGGGACACCTGGGAAGGGTGGGGTGAGCAGGGCCAGCCAGAAGTGGGATTTGGGGGTTCTCTGAACTGCACAGAATCTCAGCTAGGGGCTCTCAGCAGCCCATCCCTGGTTTTAACCTTTGCTTGTCAACTTAGATTCATCTTCATGTTTGTTGTTGAGTTTGGTGTTCTCTCAGAAAATGACAAGGTCAAAGTCTGGATGACTTTGCAAACATAATTGGTTTAATAGCAACTGGTTTCCAAACAAGCAAATGAGTAAGATGCTTCTCTAGAGCTGCCAGCCCCCAAAGGTTCTCTCTACCATTTTCCTTGGCAGATGGGAGCCATTTTCAAATAAAGCATGAAACACCTTCTTAATTTAAGGCTTTTATCAAGAGGGAGAAAATGTACACCAGCAATTACAAATTGGCAAATTGACTTTCGCAGTTGTTCCACAACCTACCAAAGTAGGTTATTCATTAGCTATCATTTGGCTTGCTTCCTTGGGATTCTGGCCATATTTTTGATAAACTGGCCTCTGTGTACAATTTTTAAAAGCTGTAGACCTCCTTGGAGGATTGCCAATGCACTTGACTAAAAATTAAGCTTTTGCTGGAACCTACCCTTTGAAATATTCTCAAAGTTGGAGATCTCTGTTGTTTCTTAACTCAAGTTTGCTTTATCCAGTAATGGTTTGGCAGTGTGACCTTTGTGGCTTTTGTTGCATGCTTGTTCTGCACTGTCTGCCCTGTATATTTGGAGAAAGAGGAACATAATAGATTGAAGATTAGAAAACATGTGGATTCTTGGATTAATTTGGAAAAGGAAGGATTGGAAGTCACAGAAATTGGCCATCTCTGTACTAGGAAACCTTCTAAATAGCCCTCAATCCTTTAAAATATAACTTGGGAGTATTAAGAGTAATTTCTAATTCCCAAGAACATGTTATGTTAGTCAACATGACTGGTTAAATTATATAC
The DNA here is from genome assembly GCA_009733165.1 of Naja naja. Classification (NCBI taxonomy): domain Eukaryota; kingdom Metazoa; phylum Chordata; class Lepidosauria; order Squamata; family Elapidae; genus Naja; species Naja naja. The sequence goes on from CM019163.1 coordinate 7,685,177, forward strand.
AGTTGTATTAGATCACGGGTCCCCAAACTGGCTGGAGAATTCTGGGACTTGAAGTCCACAAGTCTTAAAGTTGCCAAGTTTGGAGACCTCTCTATTAGATAATTGGGTGAATCTGGTAGAGTTCAATGAACCAAAATTTACTCATGGTCCAAGACCAAACACATAAGAGCTTTAAAAATAATAATATTGAATAGTTTATTGCATATAAATATACATAGATGCCAGAGTTGTTTCTGGCACATAGGTTTAATAAATGAAATAAATATTACATAGTCCATAATATTTGCCGATATTGAGTCTGTTTGTCAAGGAGAATGTGTGTGTATGAGGTTTTTTTTTTCACCATTACATTCTTTTAGCATCTTGAACTTTCTAATGCAAAAATGTTTTTCTTGGCTGTTTGCTTTCAAGAAAGAGAAAATCTGCTTGAGAGTCCCCAAGCCAAACACAGGTGATTCTATAAAGGGCTGAGTACTATTCCAAACACAAAATGTGATTTAAGTGAAAATTATTTTTAAAATAGGTTTTTAAAAACAAATTTTCTGGTTAAGTCACATTGAAAATTGTCGTGACAGTGTTTTTGGAAATGTCTCTTGGGCCAGACCCATGAATTTTGTTGGATATACTAGAATTTAAGGCCGAAATATTTTTGTTGGGAATGTTAAAAGGGGACTATGCAAAAGAAATGAAATATTTAATACTCCATATAATTACGGCAGCAAGAATTGCGTTGGCACATTGCTGGAAAGGTGACAAAATGCCAACAAATAACTTGATAATTCAGAAGGTTCTTGACTGTGCTGAAATGGACCTACTTACTCAAAAACTCTGTAAACTGCTTTGAAAGGGCTGTGAAGCACTATAAAGTGGTATATAAGTCTAAGTGCTATTGCTATTGCTATTGCTGTACAATATGATATGAAAAATCAATTAATACAATATGAATGTAAATTTAAGAGGAAAAGACTTTAGATATTATGCACAAGACTTATATACCAAACTGACACACTGTATAACTGGAAAGAAGGTTTTATTTGTTGTTTTGTATGTTTGTTATAAAAAATAAAAAACTTTTTTTTTTAAAAGGAAGGGAGTCAAAAAGAATGGTAGCCATGACAGTGCAAAGACCCCCTTTTTTTTTTACAAAATCAGACGGGCATCATAAAAAGGGTAGGGTTTTGATTGGTTGGTTGCTGCCACCATCTTGCTTTTTATTTTTGACCCCTCCTCTTGACATGGACCTCCGCTATGTGGATAAGTCTTGTAAAAAAACCCAAAACCTGCAAACTTTCCCACTGAGTGAAATACTGGAGAGATTTCTTTTAAGTGTGAACACATCAAGCCATCAAAGGATGATGTTGGTACTAGCTGTTGGATCTTGTATAGTTGTCTTCCAAAACAAAAGCTGATTGTTTCTCAAGGAATGGCTCTCAGCCATCTTGTTTCAAAGAATTATTTTCTATGGCTTTCTTAAAGGAGTTTAAAATCCACATTGTGTTTGTATTTGCTGGCAGGGGACATATAGAGAAGAGAGAAAAGACAAAGTGAATTTCCTTAACAGCTTAAGCTGTCTAAAATGTGCCTCCCCAAGTGTCCATCCTCAGGAAAAAAAATCATTTAAAGAACAAGATTCGTAATTCTTCAGGGTCAGTTTATCATCAGACGTTTGTATACTTCCCTTAAAGCGATTTAGTAATTATTGGAAGCCATGACAGAAAGTTTTAGGAATCTTATTAAGATGGCAAAGGTTTCCAGCTTCTCATGCATTGCCCTAAATCATAGTCTGACCCGCTAACTCTTTTGCATTGTGCTTGTCCCATGAGGCTGCTGCTGATGAAGTATCTCACAAATAATCCTCTCTTTCTTTATCTTGCTCGTTCATTCTACATATCCAGACTACATTTTAAAAAGCGAACAAACAGCCAACTTTCAGCTATTGAAGACTATAGTCAGAGAATGGATCCACCATCATGCAGAGTTTGATTGATGGTGGTTTTGGAACAAACTTTAATTAACTGGTTTCACCCACATGCAAACCCAAGGATTCTCAAATTGAGTTGTCATCCCATGGAGGGTTGTGAGGAAGTCTGAGAGGGGGTATACGTTCTCCTGATATGTCTGGACATAGCTGGATTTTTTGTTTTGTTTTTGTTTTGAGAAGTTGGCATTGGACCACAATATGGAAATGATCCAAGCAGTAGAACGCTTGAATGTTGCCAGCCACAAAGGATTAGGACCACATATAAAGTTGTAGTTAAGAAGATTTATTGCTCAAACCTAAACACAAGATTCTGTTCAACTGATTTGAATAGAATACTAAATTGGTCCCTGATTAGGGTCAACCGAAATCAGGAGGATTTAGACTGTTTATGGGAACTTATTAACTCTAGGCTGATTACTTGCTTAACTCCACCTCCCAGCTCTGCTTGCTCTTCTCCTACAATATGTTTTTGCAGTGACATCAACAGCTTCTGTACCAGCCCCAGTGTCATGCCCCTGTTAGAATTTGACTCTGAGGGAGAAGAGGAACAACCGACAGGGAGTGTGAGTGTGGCTCCAGAGGTTGTGGAGGAGGCTGGGGAATGGCACAGGCCAGCTGTGCATTCAGAGAAAGACCCAGGCATCCCTCTTCATCCTAGGGCACATAGGGAGGAGCGGATAAAGGAGAAACATGAATGGCGTGGTCTACGGAGAGGAAAGGGCCTTGATCCCCTTCATGGCCTGCAGCTGTGAGGACTGTTTAAAAGACAAACTGCATGGGCCAGTGCTGGAAGCAAAGTGTGAAAATATTTATTTATTTATTTATTTATTTATTTATTTATTTATTTATTTATTTATTTATTTATTTATTGGACTTGTATGCTGCCCCTCTCCAGAGACTCAGGGCAGCTCACAATTAAAACACAATAATACAAACAATAAATACTTAAAAAGAATTAAATCAACAAGCCCAATCTTAAAACCCAATTAAAATAATTAAAAAAAAACCTCGGAGGTCAGTCCAGCCCAGCCTGCTCAAACAACCAGGTCTTCAGATCATGGCAGAAGGAGCGAAGATCAGGAGCCAAACAGAGCTCCAAAGGGAGCTGGTTCCACAAGGCAGGGGCAACAGAGTAGGCCCTTCCCCGGGCACTGCCAGCCGACATTGACTAGCCGGACGGTACCCAAGGAGTCCCCATCTGTGCATGCACAGGCGACCGTGTTTGATATTGGCAGATATTGCTAGTTTGTCAGTTCTTATCTGAGTTCTGGCATCCTTCCCAGTGTGTGTATTTCAATATCTGTGAACGTCTTCAAGCCCTTATCCTGCCTTGTCTCATTAATTGCTTCAGTGTGGTTTGTTTTTTTTCTATTTATAATATATATGTATTTTGAGTTTGAATGGAAGTTTTTCCTTTTCACAACTGTTTGTGGGGAGTTTTTCTCCAGTCAATGATAATTGGACCTTTGAAGCCAGGATGAAGGAATTAAAGGGACTTCACCTGTTTTGTGACTTTGTTGCTTTTATCCCATCCTGGGTCATCACACCCAGACAACTATTGAATGACGACCAGGTAGATGTGGTTGTGTTAAAGGAAAAAAATTGCTTAGCTTCATCCTTTGCTTCCTACAGGATCAGGGAAGATCACACTGGGTCTTATTCCTGGATTTATGTGCTCACACCAAGGAACCAAGCACACTCCTGCTTTGCCTAGACACTTCAATATCTGGATTGTCCAAGCAGAGGAGAGGGACATTGAACAGGTAGTTATTGGGGAATTGCAGAGTGGGAGGGGAACAGCATAAATTCACTAATTGTTTTAGAGGGTCCCAACACCACAAAGTTTGAGAATCCCTGCACTAATTCATAAATCATAGCTGATAAATCACAGTGCCTTGGTTCTCATGACCCTGTTTGCCAAACCTATTTGGGTTTTGCTTTATGTGCTATATACACCCAGCCATTCAAGTTTCACAGTAAGCCATCAGCTATGGTTTACAAGCCATAATGGTTGAATTCACCCAGCATGACAAGTTGAGCCCACAGCAATTACATTATGGCTCAGCATAAAAGTATAGGCACAATAATAACTGCTCAAGCGATGCTGTGTTCATTTAGTCCAGGAGCCTACGAGAAAAAATGCTCCTGCTACAAACAAGATTACATTGAGTTGGGGGAAATACAATTTCCCTTATAACTGTTCCAAAATATCATCTCAGTAATTGACTTCTTCGTAGGAATAAGATAGTAAATATGTGGGGTTGACATTGGCCTGATTTCCCACTAGCAACTGGATCTGGAACTATAAGGGAGATATTCAATATATCAGGAAGGCTCTCCTAGGCTTTCTATGTGCAACTGATGAAACGCTTCTTCCTGATTGTGAGGTGAAAGCTCAAAGTCTAGATCACTGCACCACTCATAAGAGTTATTGAATACATGGGATTATTCTTGCATTCATGTCAGAAGGACCGAAGTGCTTCCTGGTTGAAAGGATTCGCCAGTGACATCACTGTTGCCTGGGAGACACCCAATTGGGAGGTCCTTTCATGTCCCTGGCAGGAGCTGGAGTGAAGGACAGCAGCTCAGCTCTCCCATGTCAGTAGACAGGTCTCGAACAGAGGCTTGCTAATCTCCACCCCAGCATCCTAACCATGCGATGCTCCAGGTCCCTTTAATACATGGGGTATAATAATCTTAACTACCTTTAATTAAACATTAATTTGATTTCCACTGAAATTTAACATACATTCAATGTTCTTGCCTTATTGTTACCAACCTGAAGTATGAGTTTCTGGCAGACCACTCAAAAGTGAAGTGTGGTCCTCAGGGAGAAAACATTTACATCACCTCCCTCTTACAAAAGTATCAGCTCCAGCTTCAACATAGCCCATATTAGTTTTCTGTCTCAGATGGAAACAAGAAGCATGGACACTTTTTGTCCACCTTCAAAAACTTTTCAGATGTTTCTTCTCAACATGTGAAAAGCTCTGGAATCTTCGGATGCGTTGAAGGCTTTGCACTCATTTCAACCCTTCTCATGGACTCTGCTCTATTTCAAGGTAAAAGGTAAATGTTTTCCCTGTCCAGCTGTGTCTGACTTTAGGGGGAAGTGCTCATCTCCATTTCTTAGCCAAGGCAGCCAGCATTGTCCGAAGATGCTTCTATGGTCATGTGTCCAGCATGTCTGTGGAGATTTTCAGTCATCCAGGTCATGGTTGTCCCAAAGATACTTTCAGAGGCTACACTGGACTTTCTGGCTTTTCTTTGAAGACATTTCACTCTTCATCAAGGAAGTGAAGAGTTGAAGAAGCTTCTTGGATGAGAAGTGAAAGAAAAAGCAGAAAATCCAGTTGCCTCTTGAAAAGCACCTTTGTGGCCAGCATGACTATTTGCCTTGGTAGACAGAATGCTGTTACCTTCCACGAAATGGTACTATTTATCTACTTGCGTTCTTTCAAATTGGGCGAGTTTCAATCTACCAATTCAATCTACCCTTGTCGATCTACCAGTTATTAAAACAAGTGATGATCCCCGTGGTTTCCAAACTGTAGTTGTTTGAAGTTCAGACCAGCTAAGATATCATCTGTCTCTGTTCTTTCCTCAACAAACTGAACATTCAGAAAAGCGTTTTCTGGCCTTGCTATACTCCTCCCAAAATGTTTTAAAAAGCCATTAATCTACCTGACAATGTATATATACAACTCTGTACTTTTCTTCAGTGTGTAGTTTTAAAGGGTGTCCAAGTAGCCCTT